>VZRX01020483.1:108687-143169 GCA_013398075.1 Notiomystis cincta
GGCGGGTGCTCTCCTCCCGCAGTGCTTCACTTGGAGGGCGAATGTGTTCGTATGATCGTAGAATGGTTTGGGTTGGAAGGGACCTTAACGATCATCTGGTTCCAACCCTTTGCCCTGTGCAGGGGCCCCTTCCACTGTCCCAGGTTGCTCAGAGCCCTGTGCAACCTGGCTTCAAACACTTCCAGGGATGGGGCGTCCACAGCTTCTCTGGGCAGCCCGTGCCAGTGCCTCACCACCCTCACAGTTAAGACGTTTTTCCTATTATCGAAGCTAAACCTACTCTCAATCTGAACGCATTCCCCCTTGTTCTGTCACTACATGCTCTTGTAAATTGTCTCCCCTCAGGTAGTAGAAGGCCACAATTAGGTCACCGCAAAGCCTTTTCTTTTCCAGGCTGAACAATCTAAATTCTCTCAGCCTTGCCTCATAGAGGGGTGCTCCATCCCTCTGATCATCTTGGTGGCCTCCTCTGGACTCACTGCAAGAAGTTCGTGTCCTTCCTGTGCTGGGACCCCAGAGCTGGACACAGCCCTGCAGGTGGGGTCTCACCAGAGTGGAGAGACAGAATCACGTCCCTTGACCTGCTGTCCATGCTGCTTTGGATGCCCAGGATATGGCTTGCTCTCTAAGCCTATGTTTTTATTTCAGGACCACCAGCTCAGTCCTGTCCCCAAGAATGGCCAGATAACAGCTGTAGCCTGATCGCAACCTCCCACCACTCTTCCATCCACTCTGCTTCTCTTAGTTTCCCCATCCCTGTTGCACTTGAGAACATACCTTCTCTTTAGTGAATACTTTCAGTTCTTTTTTCTGGGACTGAAAAACTCAATTTTCCCAACCCTGGAAAAAGGAACAAGCCAAGTTTACTTTTGTAGCTGCACTTATCTTAAAATCAATCTGTTTGATAACGTCAGGAAAGCCACAAAAGGGAACAGAATCAAAAAAAACAAACAAGTGGCACATGAGAAAAAGATAAAGTCTAGGTATATCCCCACATTGTCTAGATAGAAAGGCTGAAAAAGTAGCTTCAATTTCTTCAGCCTGTTCTGCAGTAAATGTATAATTCTGATAAATCACATGCATTGGTAAAATAAATTCTACTATTTAATAAACTGGTCATGTCCCAGGAGGAAAAGCTGTGTATGTCTGAGCTGACTGCAGGTTAAAATGAGGCTCTGCTGGGGCTGCTGAACTGTGAGCAGTGTGTGTTCCAGTGTTGTGGATCACACAGCAAGCTCACACAGTATTGCTGTGCCCACGTGCCACAGCAGCACCTTTGGTACAAGAAGTCACTCTGTGCTCTTAGCAGATCCCAGGCACTGTCAGCACGGGAGTGCTGTCTCCCATGCAGTGTTCCTGGGAGCTGTGTGATCCCGAGTGAGGGAGGCACCTGTACTTCCTCAGAATGCTCCTTAAGGTCACTGTGCTGATAACTGGTTCTCTCTGCCTGTCCAGCACCCAGTCAAATTAAGCTGCAGATTGGCCTTATCAAACTTCAGGAACAGGCCCATTAAGCCTTATCTGAGGACTTTCAAAAGACAAGGGCGGTTGAGCTTTTCTGTGTTCAGAAGTTTTTCTGGGACAGGATCCTTTTGGCTGGGAATGGGGTTGATCCCTGCTGTCACCCCTGGGAGCTCTCTGTCCATCAGGCATGGCACAAACAGGCACAGGTACAGATGTGAGATGCAGCCCATTCCTTGGGGTTTTGCACACTCCTTGGTGCTGCTGGGGCCTCTGTCTGTTATGAGCCATGATGCTGTCACGTGTTTTATTACCAGCAATTAGAGTTACAGCAAACAACAATCACAGGATCCTTTTCATACTGTAAGTTGTCCCTCACTTTCCTTGCTGTTATAGGCAGATGAGAGGATTTTGAAACCTCATTTCTGTCTACATTGTGATTGTTTGCTTGGGGATTTTTTTTTAAGGAGCTAATGATGGTTGAGGATTGGGTATCTTCTTTGTTTTCCTGACCTGTGTTCTGGAAGTAATTATAGCTGCCTATTTCCTGCACACTTCCTGCTCTTTGGGGAAGTCCTCTGCCTTCAAGATTCAGAGGCAAAGGCTCTAGGGAGGTGAGAGAGAGAAAGAAAAAAAAAGAAGGTGAATCCTTTCTTTTTCCATGGGCCAGCTTGTTGAGTTGTTGGGGGAGGTGACCTTGACAATTTCTGTGATCTGGTTCATGTTTCATTTTCATCTCTCTTGGAGTTGTGTCACTCTAAATTAAATTCAGACTGAGCACTGTATATTTAATTCTCACTTATCTTTTGTCCTTTAGCTGTAGCTATCTTTAGAGCTTTAATAGAGCTAGTCTGTACCTGGGTGCTCTTTGTCTGAGTATAGGTTATAGTGTAATGCTAATGTGGGTGTTTGTATTACAAATGCAGGATAGACTTTTCAACAGTTCTTGTTTCAGCTTCAGATCATAACTCCCCTTTGAGAGCAGTTACTTCAACATGAGTTACAGGACAGGGTGCAGCTTATGTGCTTATTGTTCTCTGCTGAGGCTCACCCTGAGTTTGTGCAGTAATGCTGTGATCACTCTCACCCTGAAATCATCCCTTATTGCTGCTTCACCACATGTCAGCAAAGCAAAAGATGAGAGACCACTGGTGATTGACCATTTCTCTCTGAAAATGTGGCTGGATCAGCCGGTGCAATGTTCATATTCCAGCCATTGTGAATGCAGTAACTGGCAACATTAGTGGCAGATATCTCCCGAGAGATGGAACTGACCTCACTTCCTTATTGCATCCTCTGGAGTTTTATTGCTTTATCACGTTATTGCCTCATCGATATGGTTTCAGTTTGGAGCATTGGGTAGCACAGCAGCTGGCAGCCTTCTAGCTGAGTTAAATGTTAGTTCATTGCTTCACAGCTGCGGTGAGGAGATTACTTTCAAGCAAAGACAGAGGGTGAATGGGCAGTGTTTTGCTACAGGCTGCTCTTCAGGGTTTGGGATTCTGCTTTCATATCTATCTCAAGCGTGTTGTGTCATACCAGCTGGAATATCAAATCTTCTTTCTCAATTTACCTGTCAGTCAAGAGAACATAATGTGGGAGAGAACTGTAGGATTTGATAAGTTGTTGCTCTTAAGACTGCAGAGTTTCAGAAGGAAGCTGTAACCTGTAGTCACATTCCTGCATGTTAAAATACAGCAGGAAAGTGCCGCATAGAGTGGGAGTAGGTGGGGAACAGACAGTAGTCACTCCGCAGCTAAAAGAGGAGCTGAACAGTTTATGCCAGTAACATCCTGCTGTTTGGATGTTCTCTGTGCTGCTTTTTCGTACTGTGAAGTGGCAGATCATTGACTTCTTTTGAGATGTTTCTGTTCTGCTTTGGCCACTGATACTTGAAAGAAAGAGTTACTGTTCCAGCTCAGGTATCAAAGCAACACAAATTGTTACAGACCAGCAACTTGAACAGATTTAGCATTTCACAGTAGCTAGGAGCCGGTTGTGTTTGTGCAGACAGGTGCCGCTGTCACTTGCATCTGGAATTGTACCTGCCCTGGGTGCAGGACTGCAAGTGGCCCCCGTGCTGTGGGGCAGTGTGCTGGTGGTGCTGATGTTGCAATGTCTGATGGTGTCCTGTGACTGTCTTTCCCCACACAGGCTGAAGGGAAGGCGGTGCTAATAACAGGCTGTGACAAAGGCTTTGGACATGCCTTGGCAAAATGCCTTCATGCAAAGGGATTTACTGTTTTTGCTGGATGTTTGCTCATGGTGAGTAGTGAAATTGATCAAAAATTTTCTAATTAGAGAAAAATGCTTCTCAAGTGAAAGCATCTTCATTTGCAGCCTCCATTAACCAATGGTTCAAGTCATGAGAGATGTGCATTGGGCAAGGATCATTACATCTTCCATTGTTTCATCTGCCTGTTGTATCTTGTCTTTCCTGTAATTGTGACCTCTTTAGGGCAGGGATTGTCTGTCAACTGCATGTCTGTACAGTAACTTGTACAGTGTGGCACTGTTCACTGCTGGAAGCCTCTCAGCAATACCACAACACAATAAATCTGATAGGCCAAGATTGCTGTGGCACTGTGGCTTTCTGTCTTCCATGGCATCCCTGTTGCTGTCTTTCACACCGTCTTTTTCTGTGGACACCTTCTCCAAACTCATCTCCAAGCTGCCTCTCCTGCATTATTAAGGCTCTGTTTCCAAAATGTCTTGCAACTGTGCTTCTGTAGCTTTTGTACAAACTATTCAGTTTATGGATAGCTGAATAAACAAATTTACCATAAATTTCTGACATCTTTAGGTCTAACTTCCTGTCACATGTATTTGGCAGGTGGCATCACTTGTAAGAGATAAGTTTAGACCCACTGAATCCTAAGGGGTTGCAGACCACTCATCCCAGTCCCCAGTCTTGCAAAGGACTTACAACTTAGTGTTGTGAAACCCTTTTTATAAACTGGGCCAGCTCCACTTCCATCTCAGCTGGGATTTTACCTTTACTATGCATTTTTGCTGTATTGCTAGTCAAAACTCACATGATTTCTGGCCTGAATTGTTCAAAATCAGTTCATGATCACTCATTTTTCCATTTGAAGATAACTACATCAGCACAGATGCTCAGGGTGTGACGATTACAGATTTTTTGAGTACTGTGGAGGGTGAGAACAAACAAAGGTGGCCTTCTCTGCCTGTGTGATCACAGCACAAGTTACGTTCTTCCACCACACCAGAAGGGAAAATTATTATCAGCTGACTTATTGTGTAACTTGAGAGCAAGAGAGTCCTGTTGGATAATTGCCACTGTTTGGAAATTTCCATATGGAGCCTCTGTAATTCCTTCAGTAATCATGTCATTTGCTGCTTTGGGATGCCTGTCTCAGTGCTGATAGCAAGTCAGGCACTCTGCAGAGCAGCAGATGTAGGAAGAGGGAAGATAGGGTGGCTGAGGGGGCTGTTTGGAAGGCACGTGCTAGTGTGGAGCAGAGAAGGACAGGCTCCATTGGAAACCCCACAAAGAAACTAAATGTTTGAAGTGAGGCCTGTTTGCTTGCTTTATTGCTTGTGAGCTGCTGTAGGTTCCCAGCAGGGTCAGAGTGGGAATGGGGACAGTTGTCATAAAGCAGATGACAGGCTCTTAGTTCACACCTAGTTAGTTCATCACCACTTACTTGCTTTTATACAGAGAATTAAAGGATCCCTGATGTACTACACCACCACAGAAAGCTCTTGTATTAAATACAGGATAATAGACTGTGAGGTGCATCAGGAGCTCCTTAATGATCAGAAAGTCAAATATAAAGTTACAGGAATAAAAAGAATACTGCACTCATTTTCTTTCTCAGGCTGGGATAGAACTGGAAAGGATCAAATGCAAAACGGATTACATTTAGCAATGGCAAGTAAGTCCACTGAGAAGTTTTCTGGTAATATATTAGGATTAAGATGGAAAAAACACACAGAACTAGATTATTAAATAACCTTAAGAGTAGAAATTATAGGAAAAGTTGAAATAATAATAGTTTTATTTTTTTGATCTTACCGGAAAAAAAAAAGAATAAATTGTTTTCAGATGCCTGCTGCCAGCAGTTATTATGAGGACTGTAGGCAAGAAAATGTAAAGAACAAGGGATGTTTATATAAATTAATGTGCTCAAATTTACCAGGCCTGGTGAAATATACTTAAGTGCATTTAGAGGGGGAGCCATTGTGATTTCTGCCCCATGGGTGGTATTTTCAAGAGCACCTGGAGGCCAGGGGATTTCCAGAAGGCTGGAAGAGGGCAGATACTCTACTTCCCTTCCCAAAGGAGACAGACCTCTGGAATTGCCAGCCAGACAGCTCACCTTGAGTGCACTCAATTGCCACACACTGCCCTGTCAGTTTTACAAATGACTGGATCATAGTGTGATGCACCCTGCCTATATAAATTTACTGGGAACAGACTGTGCTGTGTCAATCTAAGCTCATTTTGGCCAAGCAGCAGAGTGGCTAAAGGGGAAGGAATAAATGTATCCTGAGTAAGAGTTTTGTTACAGTTTGTTACAGTCCCTCCTGATAGTCTCATGAGCAAACCCATGCTCTAACGTTTAGTCCCAGGGCCATTTTCTTGGAAGTACCCCCTGAAAGAGAGCTTACCCTTGGAAAAAAATATGCCCAGAACCAGGCAGAGAAGATGATAGGCCTTTTGGGGAACAGGGTTCCAAATGATCCTGACAATCGGATGGAGTCTGAAATCACTTACGTGAAATCCAGTAATGACGAGCACGAGGTGTTCCGCTCAGGAAGCGCAGGGAGGCGGCGCGGGGATCGGCGGCAGGGTGGGGAGGAACTGGCGCACATGGAGCGAGCTGGCTGGATCCACGGCAGTTCAGCATTGTGTTCCTGGCTTCCTGATTCCCCCTGACATCTCACTGCAGGTGCCCAAGTTCTTGCCAGGGCCTGATTCTGAATCCCAGGAGCTTCCCTGGGAAAAAGCCATGGCTGTGTCTGTAACAGGAGGAACAAAAGTGTGTTCTGCCTGTCCTCGGCAGCACTGCACTGGGGTCCTCCAAACCAGAACAGGGGACAGGAGCGAGGAAGGAAAGGGAGGCAGCCAAAAGCTGGAGCAGTTTTCCTCAGCTGTGTAGAGAGGGTCTGTGGTGCTGCTGGGCTTCCCAGCCAGGAGCAGCCCCTGCTGGGCACAGGGTGGAGTGGGCAGGCAGAGCCTGCAGGGCTGCAGGGGCGGGATGACCAGGGGATAGGAGATACCTGGGAGGAAACCACACAGTCCCATTGAAGGCCTCTGGAGAGAGCTTTGGGCAGCAGGCTGGGCTGGAGCAGGATGGCCTTCAACTCTGATGGAACTGGGAAGGAGAAGCTGGGAGATTCTCTGAGAGGACAAAAATCAGACAGCAAAGGGAGGTGGAGAGAGGCTTTGCAGAAGCAGTTGGGCCATTGCTGCCAGCACCTCACTTGATTTGTGCTGCTGTATGGCTCCTGCTGGTGAAGATCATGAAGGTCACCCCTGGGAGTACAGTCTGGCTGCTCCCATGGGATCTGGTCCAGGTGTTATCCCAGCCAACAAATCTACCATTTATAAAACAAGGAGGAAGTACCATGTGGTACCTAACAAGGAATGTACTTACAGCCCCTGAAGACCACAGAACATAAGATGATGTTCACTTACTTCCATAAAAATCTGTAGCTGCTTCATTTATGAAGAGGTGTTCTGGATAAAAGAATTAAGCACTTCGTTTTACAGTTAAATAGTGCCTGAGGTGGTGTTTGCAGCTATCACAAGTGGTCCTAATTGAAACTGCACATTGAAGTCAGTCTTCCAAAATCAATATGTTTTGTCAATAATGAGTAAATTGTAGCTGGGATGGTAACTTTGCAGATAGAGTTGCATTGGTGATAGGGGAAAATTCATTTCCATATGAACAATACAAACCACTTTTACTGGATTTTTAAGTTACCAGCCTATGACTTTGTTTCTCAAAAATCAGTCAAAATATTTATTGGTTTCTTTATAAGTAAGTATTATGCAAGATTAAAGAGAAAAAAATGCAGGGAAAGGTCTTTTCAATGCTCAAAGGACAATTGGTTATGTTTTTGGTTTTATATAGATATAATAAATCTCTCTCTTTACAAGCTGAATTACCTCGACTTTATTCACTGCTAAGTAGCAGAAATTTGCTTTATATAACTCAGTGAGATGCAAGAGTATCTTCCAGAAATACAGTGAGGCATCATACAAGCCTCATCTGTTTCGAAGGGAATATAACATTTTGGTGACTATATTGTTGACTGCTTGTAACACCACTTTGAGATTGTTTTTGTGGCTAGATAAGAGGGCCAACACAGCACGTCACTGCATTTGATGTGCATTAGAAAAGCTTCAAACTTTATTTACTGTTCTTGTTGTACTAGGAAATAAGTCAGTTGTGAAATGACATGCAGCCATGGGGCCAAGAACTCATTCCTACTATTGTCATAATGTCAGTGTAAGTATATATTGATTTTTAAGAGAGCTGCCCCGTTTTGCTCAAGCCTGTGATGGACATTTCAGCTCTTTTCCTTCATTACATGTCATTGTTCACTGGACTGAAGGTGAGGATGAGATGTTGTATACTATATGAATTAAATAGCCTGAGATATTTATAAAAAACTAAGCAGTTACATGTTTTTTATATCTGCCTGGCTGCAGAGGCTGCTGAGCAGGTGACTGTGGGCGGGTTGCTCGCCTTGTTTGCCCTTGTGCTGTGGGAGTTGGTATCAAGTGCTAAAGGAAGACTGGCAGCCAGGCATGGTGACTCACCAATTCATAACTTCTTCCTCCCTAATGAGGCAGATCTTGTGGTTCAGGGAATGGTTTTGTGAATTAAATCTCAAACCTGCTGTGGAACTGTGTGGCTACTCTGTGCTCTTTTCACATTTATATGTTATTTACCAGCTGCGCAAGGCTGTAAGGCTCAGGCAACAATCCTGCTTGGAAGTGAGCAGGTAAAATTTGGTATTTTAACTGGTTTTATGTTTGACTAAACAAGAAAACCCACAGTAGTAACAGAATCTCTAATGATAGCCCTGGGATGAGGAGGAAAGAAGGGAAAAGGGTGGAAAGGAAAAGCAGAGCTGTGAAGTTTTTATTGCCCATAGAGTGGAAAAAAAAATTGTTCTTTCTTCCTTAGCCAGAATCTCCTTTCATGCCTCACGTCTGTAATTGTACCATTGTGTAGCACATCTCCACTGAGCATGTATTTCTGAACACCTGAGTCCAGTTTCTGTGCAAGTTATGTTACCTGTAGAGCACAGAGACTGAGGCAGTGGAGAGTCACCCATGGTTCTCCCCAGTATTTCAGCATGTTAGGGATGTGAAACTCATCATGAGCACCCAAGAGCAGGGTGGGCTTCGTGGTGCTTCAGGGCAGAGGGTCACTGATGCAGCTCTGGAAGTGGTGCTGGAGGGAACAGAAGAATGGCACTCTGGTTTGTGCATATTTGTGCACCAAGTTTACACCTGTGTGTGCAATGTCAGCAGCTTCTATTTCCTGTCCATGTGAACGTGCCTGGCCCCAAACTGCTTTGCTGTTCTTTGTCCATCTTGGTGGGACACCTTTCTGTTCTGCTGAACAGGATGAGAATGGAGATGGAGCCAGGGAGCTGAGAAATATGAAGTCAGACCGGATGAAAGTGCTACAGATGGATGTGTGCAGTGACCAGGAGGTGGCTCAAGCTGTGGATTTTGTGAAGAGGACCCTGAAGGAGCCAGAGGAAGGTACAGAGGGGTCTTTTGCTTACAGAATCCGTTCTACAGAGCAGGCCATGGTTACCAAGCCTGAAGGCCTGTGACAGTGTCTGGTTGGCAATCAGGCCATGCTGTACCCAGGTCAGTGAGGACAATTGTCTTGTTATTGATGTGGCAGCCACATGGAAAGAGACCAAGACTGGATGGAGGATTAGGCTTTAACTCTGCGTCCCATAAAAAGCAATGAGTGGCAGCAAGCCCACAAGTATCTGTGTCTTTGTCCTTGAATGTCTGTGAAGGGCATAGAATGGCCAGAGCTTGATCCCTTCCTTGCACTCCTGCCACATGTTCTCCTAGCTCATGCAGACTTTGCAAGTGACCCTGCTAATGAAGAGGTGATGGGCCCTGGCTGCTTACTGCTGCTGTCCCCTCTGCTGTGTGGATAAAACTGAGTGCTGAGCTGGAGCACAGATTTGAATTGCCCCCAAACTTGGATTAATCTTCAGCCAGATCAAACCATGTTTTCAGTTTGCCATGCAACATCCCAGAGGTGATGTGCAATGGAATCCAGAGTAGGCTTGGCATAGATGACCTTAATCCACGTGTCACCTTAAGCATGAGTCCAACTCATGGACCCTGAAAGTATGTCAAAGGAGATGGAAGTCCCATCTTTCCTTCTTGGAAGTGCTTTGGCAGTGGGATGTGAGATTATAGTTGGAGCCTGATGTGACACCACCTAACCTCTTCCCATGTGATGAGGTTGTGAGGCTTCTTGCCCTGCATAGGCTTTTCTGCAGCCTCTATGCCAGCAGCAAGCTGCCCAGCAGCTGTAGACACAGGCTGAGGATGAACTGAAGTTTAACATCTGTGGCTTCAGGACTTCAGGGTTGTAACTTGAAGGTGGATGCTCATCTTGAAGCTTGGATAAGTCTGCCATGGCCCTACTTTTGTTCACAGCAAGTATTAAGCTAGTAAATAACAACAGCTCTACTCTTCATGCAAATTACATGAGCACACCTTTCCTTCTAAAACAAGCATATGAAATGTAACTGAGTAATATACAAGGTCTGATCCCACACATGTTCTCTCTGCATGATTTTTCTTCCTACACAATCACCCAGCTCTTGTCACACTTTTCACAGCTTCTTAAGATTTTCCTGAAGAACCCAGCAACAGCAGTGGTGGCAGAGAGCCTTTTCCCACTGAGTGAAAGCTTGGAAGGGAGCAGCTCTATTGCTTCTGTAAATGCAGCAGTGTTTGCAAAACTGTGTGTGAGCAGGGACAGAGAAGTCTTGCATCCCTGATCAGCAAGTTGGACCGGTTCCTTCTGTAGCCATTTGCCTCAGCACGGTGTGCAAAGCAACAAAGGCTCCTTTTTAGGTCTGTTGGTGTGACTGAGGTTTGAGGCTTCCCAATAAATAGTGCTTAATAAATAAGTGCTGGGATATAAAGACCATTGAGACAGAGGTGTGGTTGCATGCTGAGTGTGGCCCCAGAGGAGCTAGTGCAGAACAGTTCTTGGGCTGTACAGTTCTTTATACCTCTTCTCCCGGTGCTGTGTACATAAGGCTGAACTCATTTGATAGGAGTGCCCGTTTGCTTTCGGTCTCATGCAGTTCCCACTGTATTGTTGACTCTAGAGATGTAATAGGGATAAGGCTCTGCTCTATAAACACACAGCTGTCCAGCAAACAGCCCTGTGACTGGGCTCCCCTCAGCACTTTGTTCTGTTTGTAACGTGCCCTGATCCGTGAGCAATGGAATTCCAGCAACAAACTATTGTAAATAATGATTCAGGGACGTTCATGAGTACTAACATCACAGCCTAGGAAATGGGAAATTGTTGTACAGAAATTCATGAGAATTTGTAAGGAATACTCTGCAGAGGTCAGTTTGTGACCAATAGTTTATGTCCCTGCCAAATTTTCTCTGCACGTTTTTTTGTTAGTGGTGAAATTATTCCGTCAGGTGCCCTGTTTCCATGGTCCTCCTGCTAGCAGTTAGACCTTGTTTTGCAGCAGCAGAGAGACCCCATTCAGGCTGAGATGCTGTGCTGGATGCAGATCAGTGTGAATTTCAGTCATCTTGACTCACTTAAACTGGGAGTTTCAGTAGGTGAGGCAGGAACAGGCTGCTGTACACAGCTGGTCAGCAGCCTTCAGGGAGAACTACCTTAGCTGGAACAGGGCAGGGTTAGCAGGGCCCATGTGAGAGCACAGAGTCGGTCTGCCAAGGGCATGTTGGTGTTTTTAAGTGCAACAGGAAGATAAATTCTATTGCACGTTGGCAGAATATTGCAATTTGCATAGAGGACTATGTTTGGTAAAATACATGGTTACTATCTGACTGAATCAATACAGGGTGGAAGTTAAAAGACTTTCATACATCAGAACAGAGAAGTAATGGAGCAGAGGCAGGGCAAATAGCCCAAAAATTTCTGAGAGAGAGCTTGATAACTTTTATCAGCAGGGTGGCATGACATTGGTGCTTTTGATAGCAATGTTGGAGCTCCCTGGACATGAACACTCCTTCTTAGCCCTGTGTTAATTCTTGGTGGTAAGAAGGTCCTGGAGTAGAAAGGGTTGGTTTTAAGTTTGCTAACTCCTGATAAAGTTAGGGTTGAGGGAACCCAAATACTTGGACTAAAATACAGCAGCTATTAACCAGACCATGACTGTACAGATCAATACCATGCACCCTCCAAAACAGTGAGCCAAAGTTGTGAAGGGGATTAAAAAATTTAAAAAATATTTGTTTTCTTGCCTTTTTTTCCCCCTCCTAATTGCAGGGGAAAGTCCAACCCCCTCCAAATTTCAAAATTCATTATAAAGTCACTGAGTGGAGACAAACCTGGGATCAAGAGGAGGCTCAAAAGAGAGTCAGCCAGATGCAGCTTAGAAAGCCCCAGAAGAGCATTTGACTGTACAGGAAATATTTGGGAAGCAATACTTTTATGGCCCCATCACTTTCCTTGATGTTCCAAACAAGCCCCTGGTATAGCAAGATTGTATTTCATCTCCTTGCTGGATTTTTCTCTACAACTTTTTTCTACAAAAGTGCCCAGTTCTTTGTTAAGGTTTTAGGTTACTGTGAATAACAAGGAAGGTGGTTTCTCTGACGCTCTTCCTTGTCCCACTCTTTAACCATGTGTTTATTGGCAGGTCTGTGGGGCCTGGTGAACAACGCTGGCATCTCGACCTTCGGAGAGGTGGAATTTGCAAGTTTAGACCATTACAAGAAGGTGGCAGAGGTCAACCTGTGGGGCACTGTGAGGGTGACAAAGGCTTTCCTGCCCCTCCTTCGCAGAGCTAAAGGTACATGCTGGGCAGTGTGGTAAGGCTCAGAGCTTTTGTAGCGCAGCAAAGAGATGTAGCTAGAAATCCAGGCTGTACCTGGGGGAATGTCTGCAGTCCAAGGAGGGTTTCTGAGGATGCCATGTAAACATTTGGTAGTACAGGCTATTCTTGGGGCTGGTCAGGCACCTACACAGCAGGGGCTATCTTAAACATCCAGGATATCAGAGACCTTTGTGCAGTGTTGGCAGATATCACACAGACAAGATAATCCAGTCCACAGAATGGCCATGTTTGGACAACTGAATCTTCTCCCTTCATGTTATTCCGTTCACAGGTGACTTCCAGTAGTGACAGAATAAATAAGAGTCAGTAACAGCCATTTTAGATATCATACAAGACAATGGTATTATCAAAACTCTTTGGTTTATATTGAAAAAAGATATGCATGAGCAGAACTCTGAAGAGCTTCTTTATTTAGTATGTGTGGGAATGATGGTACAGGTGTGTGTTCTGTGAGGACAAAAGGGGGTTATATTAAGAAGATTGCTCAGATGCCATTCCCAGACACCAATTAACCACTAAACAAGCTCCATCTCACTACAAAAAGTATCTTATCCATCAGGTCAGCAGGTGGTTCTCACAGTCCTTCTAAGTTACACTTAGGTCTGGAATGAGACAGCAGAGCTGCCCACTTGTTTCTCAGCTGAAATTTTGAGCTGCAGAAGGATGTTGTGCTCCATGGCAGTGAAAATTCTCTCTGCAAAAATAGCTGGTGGAATTTCAACGTCTTGTTTTTAAGTGTATCTGAAACCATAATGCTTGTCTTGTCTTGGATAAAGGCTGAGGCATGCACAGAGGGGTGACCACTGCTGTCACTGCCCTGAGGCAGCGCCCTGAGGACTCTCACAGGCTGTTGGCAGGAATTAGGACAATTGCTCCCACTGCCCCATGGACAGCAGCACATCAAGTCTCTTCTTGTTTGTCCCAGGAATGGCCACTGTAGAGATTTGTGGCTGACCAGCTGGGTGAGTGGGATGTGCTATTCATGCTGCAGGTGCAGAGAAATCTCTACTCATTCTCTGCCATCCAGCTTGGGTCTAAAGGTACACAGGTGTGTTAGGCAGAAGAGCTGTCATGCTTACAGAAAGAACCAGAATGCTTGTATGGCATCATACAGAGCTGTGAGCTTTGCAGCTCATGGCACTCCAGGCTGGGAGCTTGAGCCCTTCTCTAGCAAGACACGTGAGTGGGACACACTCCTGAGAATACACAGCTAACAGTCTCAGAAGATCAGGGTACTTCCCTACTTGGAAAGTAGGAGGGAAATGTCCTGTATGCTTTGTAAGTTCTTTGATGCACAGGTAGACATGTGCACCATCCCCAGAGGAGGTCAGAACAGGGGTTAGCCTTGCTTGAGGCAGGAGAGAAAAGCTCTGTGACAGGGGATGTGTATTCAAGATTCATATTTTTAAAATCAGCATCGTCCAACTTAGTACCCTTTCACTGGGATGTTCTGGCTGCTGCTTCTGCAGCCCATCCTCTCTCCCTGATCTTTCCTCTCTAGGCCGCGTGGTGAATATCAAGAGCATGTTGGGGCGCATGGTGAGTCCCTCTCGCTCGTGCTACTGCGTTTCCAAGTTCGGGGTGGCCGCCTTCTCCGACTGCCTGCGGCAGGAGATGTACCGCTGGGGGGTCCGCGTCATCCTCGTGGAGCCCGGTAACTTCGTGGCGGCCACCGGCATCCTGACGGCAGCGGCCGTCGACAGGCAGGCCGAGGCGCTGTGGAGCGGGGCCGCCGCCGCCGTGCGGGAGGACTACGGCAGCGAGTATTTCACTGCCCACGTGGCCATGATGAAGTCCTTCGTCAGCAGCGGCCTCAAGGACGTGTCTCTGGTCCTGAACGACATCAGCGAAGCGCTCACGTCCCCGCGCCCGAAGAACCGGTACAACCCCATGGAGACCTACTGGTGGGTGAGGCTGCAGGTCATGACCCACCTGCCCACGGCCATTGCCGACTGGCTTTACATCCCCGGAGCCACCCTGTAAACAGGCATCCCTCAGGCATCCCCCAGGGCTCCTACTCACACACACTCCTTGCTGCTGTGTCTCCCCTGGAGATGCATGTTCTTCCACTTTGAGCTATGACTTCAAGTCATGTGTTGTGGAATGCTGGAACAGCATGGGGTTTTGGTTCTTTTTTTTTTCTTTTCCTCATTCTTGTTTGTATTTCTTGCTGTGCTGATTAAAGTTGAAAGGTGTTTTCCTTTTAACTATGGAGAAGGCAGAGGAAGGTAAATATAACATGTCAAATATGTGGCTAGTGTAATTAGGTCAGCAGAGTTCCCCCAGTGATAAATTTGGCTTATTAATGGGCTCTTGCTTTTCCTTACAAGGACAAACTGCTAATAGCAGAGCAAAGCTGTTGCTATGAGATGGCTTGAAGGGAAAAACTAAAATGGGAAACAAAAGCAGAGTTTTCCATTTGGTTGAAAATGGGTCAGTCACGGCCTTCTATTATTTTCCCAATATGCCAGGAAGCTCTGCTGTGCTGTGACTGTCTGCTCTTTCCAGGGAAACAGCAGCACTGCCTCTAAACAGCCTCATTACCTAGCTGCAAAGAAAGGATCCTCCCTCCCAGCACTGTGGCCAGGAGGTGCCAGAGCCAACAACTGAGCTCTGGGTGGGCAGTGAAAAGCCCCTCTAATAATGAGGTCTGACCATCTCTCAGCAGCCCCTCTCCACCTGCTGCTGCTGAGCTTTGTGGGACAGGGTTTAAGCTGATGTCGCAAACAAATTTGGCTCCTCTGATTGCTACTTAGGTGCCAGCTGTGGTACAGACACTGTCCAGCCATCCCCCTGCTTCCCTCTGGCTGGTGAGGGAGCTGCTGTTGGCTTTTCCAAATCAGGTTTTTCATTTGTTCTCTGCATTTGAGCAGTGATGGGGCACCGTGCAGCCAGTGTGGCCTGACTATGAGCTCTGGAAGGATGCTTTAAGGGACACATTTCTTATTTTTAATATTGCACAATGAAATCTCCATGTCACACAATCATCTTCTCTGAGAACCTCCTGATAACTGATACGATCTACTCTTGCCCAGTATCCCCAAGGGTCTCTTCTGTTTGCCATATGCAGGATTTCAATAATGTTTTCCAAGTGCTGGGGCTGCCTGGCTTCATGCCCCATTCCCTGTGTTCCAGTGGTGACCACTGGTGGAGCAGCCAGCGAGCTGGAGGTGCAGCTGGCCAGGTTGGGACCTGAGCCTCTTACTCTAGGGACCAGCTTTTCCTTCCACTGTTTTGCCTTATGTGAGATTTAGTGGCTGTGAAAAGAGCTTATTGATTGCTCTTTCTTCATCTGTCTCTGCCAGCTCTGACTTGCAAACTGTGCCTTAAACTTTTTGTATGCCACTGGCTGCACATTCTTGGAGTCTGCATGCAGCCGTGAGTGCCGTGATGCCTTCAGGAGGAAAGCAGGTTTCCCTTGGTGATGCTGTCAGCACAGCTTGTCTTACAAGTAACAACTGCTAGAAATACTGCTGTGCAGTTTGTGTCTTTTACAGATCATCTGCACGTGGAGATTTCCTAGGATTCAGGACCCAGGAGGACCCTATTGAACTGCAGCTCAAACAGTAATCACTTCTGCCCCCTGCACAGTGAAATGTGATTAATGTTAAGTAGCTCTGATTTGCACAGAGGAAAATAAACTGTGAGATTTGTAAAGCATATGTCTCTGGCTCCAGTGCTCATTTCTAGATTCGTTTTCCCACCTCTTTTGAATCTGAGGTTGGGATTTAATTAGTTTCAGTAATTAAGGAGGTGGCTTAATAATAACAACAATTAATGATGTTTCATCAGGTAGTGGGACTGAGGTGGCTCAGTGAGAACTGCCTGAAGCAGAACAGGCAGCATGGCCCATTTCCTCAGCAGAAGGCAGTTAGAGAGGCCTCTCTGTAAACACAGCCACTGTCAGTGTTTGTATTTTGTGTGGTTTCCCTCGAAGGAGATTATTTAGAGCAGTGCTGTGCATTATTCATTGCCTCAGCACTCTGCATGTAACTAATCCAAGGGCTACAGCTGCCTGGTAATAAGGATTAGCTCTTCTCACAGACAGAACAGACACTGGCAAGCCAAGAACTGTCCGAGGCCGTGCAAGGACCTTGTGGTTGAGCCAGGGTTAGGATTTCACAGCATGTGAGCCCCAGTGCCCTCCTCTGCCCCCTGAGAAGTGCACAGGAGGGCTGTTAGTGCCTGATCTGGTTTCTGCCTGGGTGGGGGGCTCTGGGTATCTGGGGGAGAGAGGAGAGGAGTACATGTTTCACACCATAGAGTTGTACTAATATGGCATAGAGGACAGATTTTGTTCTGCTGGTGAGTAACAGAGGGAAGAAAACTCAGTTCCAGTTGACAGTGGCCTTCAAAGCCAGAGGACAAAAGAGACAGAAGTTCAGTGAAATCCCATGGAAGTCCACGCTCATTGCTGCTGTGGTACCCTACAAAGAATTATGCTGCCAAAGCTGGCCATGGCTTTTTTTTCCTTTAAGGGCCAGTGGTGTGGCACTGTCCTACTTTTTCTGCATGTTTCCCACAATGCTTTGGAAAGCAGTGATGGTCCAGCTCCTTAGTGCACCCTTTAGCCTTTGTACAGTGATCCTGGTTTTCCTTCCAGATCAACAGGTTCTCTGTGATGGCACTAGGAACCTCTGCATGCCATGTTTGCTCTGGTTCACCTTAGCATGGCAAGGAGCCCCCTGGGGTTTCCCAAGAAATAACTGCAAGTTTAAATACTCCAGATCATTCCAGATTCTTTGTGTCTTGACCAAAACCCAAGCCCTAAACCAGTGGCAAGTCTCAGTGTGTGTTGCAGACCTCAAGGCATCTGTGGTTCCTAGTTTAGCACCAATATGAAACCTCCACTAGCAGCAATGACAAAGAGTTTATTGTGGGTGAAGGGAATAAAGATCATCTCTAAAAGCCAAGAGAAACCAAATGTCTCTCCTGAATGGCAAGAGCTGCAGAAGAAGTAGTTCATTTCAGGCAGAGGCAAGATGCAGCAAGTTCCAGTGGAGATCCTTCATTGAGTCCTGTGTTTACCTCTTCAAGGAGCTACACAGAGGATGGGAATCTAAACTTCTTGTTCTGGGCTTCCCAAGTCTTTACCACTGTCAAGGGTGGCTGATGTCCTAGGTTTGCTGCTCTGAAGTTCTCAAGCAGCCTTGGAGCTGGCCAGGAGGCTGCTGTACCAAGTGCCAGCTGTGCAGTGTTCCTGGGAACTACACTTGACATGCTGATAGGCAAGACCCAACACTGGGACAAATATGTGGGCAGTGGGATGTGATTTCTCCTAGATAATGTTGACCATCAGGATATTTCTGTGTGCCACTTTCCTCCCAAGTGGTAGCCCTGTAGGTGCTGTCTGGTTACAGGGCTCTAGTGAAAAACCACAGCACAAGGGATGACAGAATGTTAGCAAAGGGAGTGCTCTCCTTTGCCTAATGGGCCTGTGATTATGGATACTCCTGTTTCTGGACAGATGATGCCTATGACTAACTTGTGGTGCATTGGTATTGTCTGCTTGGTAACCTGTTGCTTTAACACCTGGGATGGAGTTGATAAGTGTTAGGGGAAAGTTTAGAATTTGAGAAGCACTTCTTGCACATCCAGCTTTGAACGTGTAGCTGAGAAACTGCCCACTGCCAGAAATGTTCTTGGGAAAAGGAGGCCAGTGATGGCACTGCTTTCACACACGGCAGTGCCCTGAAACCAGGATGGGAAATCATTCAGCACAGCTCTCCTCTGCCCCAGGTCAGGGCCTTACTTCTGCTTCTGGTGGTCTCTCCCCTGCTCCAGAAAGTCTCCTTGTGGGGTCACTGTGTCTCCCAGGCAGATTACTTCTCCCAGGGCTCCTCCTCTTCCTTGAGAAAAAAAAGAAAAACATCAGCACTATTAGTTGGACAAACACCTCAAGTGGAGATTAGGAAGCTGTGCTAAAAGCTCTTCACAACAGCCAGAAGAGGTGAGAAAGGCTGCTGAGGTCCTGCCTTGCACAGGGAGGTGTTGGCTCAGCCCTGTGCCAGTGGCCAGGGCAGTGCCTGGGAGTGGGACCTTTGCAGGCTTGGGGTTTCTGCAGGGAGCTCGGCTCGGCAGCACCCAGCTCTGCAACAGTGCCACCCAGCGCACCCGCACACGGGAGCCTTGCTCAGCCTTTTGGAAACCCAGGAGGGGTTTATCTTCTTAGCCTAAAGACTGCTGAACATGCTGGTGCTGTGTAAATAGCAACAGCAGAACCTGTGCTTCTGGCTGCGGTTTTGAAACACAAGTTTTCAGCTTCTTGTGTAACCACAATGCTGAAAAATGTCTTAGAAACAAACCCAAACCAATACCAGCAGGTTTCTCAGCCAGCAGTCTGAGCCCTGGGGATTGGAGAGATGCTACAAATAGAGCATTTGTAAGAGAGCCAGCTCCACCTCCAGGGCCTGGCCTGGAGCCAGATACAGTTAATTCATTCTCAGC
This sequence comes from Notiomystis cincta, assembly GCA_013398075.1. Classification (NCBI taxonomy): domain Eukaryota; kingdom Metazoa; phylum Chordata; class Aves; order Passeriformes; family Notiomystidae; genus Notiomystis; species Notiomystis cincta. Next base: position 127,678 of record VZRX01020483.1, read on the forward strand.
AGTGCTGGAAGGGCCACAGGGATGCTACTGATACAGCGCTATCATCCTCTCCCCTGGTGCTCTTTGAGGCAAGAGCAGACCTGTGTTTTCACCTCAAAACACTGATAAGTAGTACCTTAGCCCTTACAGCAGCTTATCAGAAGGCACAAAGTGGCCGTGTGTGCAGGTCTCCTGCAGCATCCAGTGCCTTCTCCTGTGGTGTCTTGAAGGGAAGAGCTCTCCAGAGCGCTTGGCAGGGTGGCCGGTGGCAGCGTCCCCCTGGTGCCAAAGGCAGCTCTGGGCACAGCACTTGGCTGAGCCAGTTCAGTGCACTTAGCTCAGCATGGTGCACTGAATGTGCCATAATTCACTGCCTGCAGGGCACCTAGTTTGGTTCCCTGAGGGTGCACTTTTTGCCAACCAAGCAGTGACAGAGAGGGTCCCTGCCCACCCCCTTGGTGTGATTGTGCAGTATGGCTTTCCTCTGCCCCTAACAGAGAAGCTGATTGTGTTTTGCTCCCACATGTATGGCCAAGGAGACATTTTTCTGGTATCTTCTGATGAAGTACATCATTATCAGATTATCCTTAATGAAGGAACCCCCTCTAACAGACAGCCTCAAGCCTGAAGGAATCAATATAGAGAAAGAATCTGAAGTTTTCTGGCTTTTTGGAGTAATAACTGTATTTTTAAGCGTGAAGCTTTCTAACACCTGTCGGTACTGCTATACCATGGCCATCTTTGCACTTTGATTGCCATAGCATCATGACACTGGCCCCAATACCATGAGTTTTATGGGTTTGCTTTGAAGAGCACATGGAGATATTTGGTCTGCCTATGAATTCCTGACTTTTTCATTCCCCCATGCCTGCTTGTTCATAGGCACCATGGCACAAGGTTGTCCATCCCCCTGGGCATGGGCCATGGTATGAAAGCTCTTTCTTCTGCAGGAGGTGGCAGATGATGTTGAGAAGGGCAGTGGTGTTTTCCAGTTGTTGCCAGCTCCAGCAGACAGATGGAACAGATCTGGTCACCTGAGATCTTCCTTCACTGTGTTTGCCAAGACATTAATAAAAGTAGAAACAGGAAAAATGGAAGAATTCTTGCTTTGGTTATAGAAAGGGTGTTCAGCAGAAGAACCAGGTAAGAACTGGTCTGTTTTACTGGTGTAGTGGAAAGACTTCTGCCTGGGACTGAGATGAAGCACTTCTGGCCCTGGCAGTGCTACAGCAGGTTTGCTAAATGTCCTGAATAAATCCCTCTACTTGCACCAAGCTCCCTTACCATCCCAGCTGCCTCTGCCACCACCCTGTGCATGCTGGAGAGCAGAAAACTGCTTCAATATAATGACATGTTGTTCGACTCATTTTGTTGTTATAACTGATCCCAGAACAGGTATTATCCCCCTTCCCACAGGCTGAATCACTTTTTGTGGCAGAATAATGAATGTGATGTCTCCAGTCTTCTGCATGAAAGCTGCCACAAGTGGCTTACAGAGTCCTCTGAATTGCTAGAGGTGCAGGGAGGAAGGTGCAGGGCTGAGGGCAGGCATTAACACCATTAAACGGGCACCAAGGTTAACTATCACCCCACAGGCACCTTGCCCAGGGACCTTGACCTGCAGCTTGGGGGAAACTCTACATGGTCTGTTACTGCACAACTCCAGGGCCTCCCTGACAGAGCAATTGTGTTCCCAGGGGTGTGGGTTGTACCTGTCACCTTGCAAGGTCAAGTGCTGTAGGAGAAGTCATTTTCCTGGTGAGACTTTAACCAGAGTTACTATGACAATCAGTCAGCAGGCTGTCCTTATGTCTCCTTCCTGGTTCTGCCTGCTCAGAGGTGTTGAAGTATTCAGAGTGCAGCAAAGCACCTTCCCTCTCCAGCTCTAATGAGAGGCAAACATTGCTCCAGGAGGCATGACTAAGGAGGGAGCTGTTGGGAGAAGGAATGCATCCTGGTAAGGCCCCATGGCTCCATCATTTACTGCAGGGAGGGATATCAGTCCCTGTGTCCCACTGGAGACATCCAGTGGGTGTCTGGAGTATGGCTGTACAGCTTCCCTCCCTGTAGGAACTTGTGCAGGTACTTACCCTGGCAGCCCTCCAAAGAAGAAATGAGATCAAGCACTCCAATACAGCTGAGGTGCACTTTGATAATGAGTAAGTGCCTGCAGAAAATCTTCCTGGGGGCTCAGAAAAGCTTCAAGGTGACAATGGCCATCTTTAAAGAGGGTGAAATGGTGTGGTGGCTTGGCTGTTGGCACGAGGTGTCTTTGAAGAGGTGCAGGACACAGTCATCCAGTGAGTGCAGTGGTCTGTCCATCCCAACAAGAGACTCCAGCACTGAGTTTTCTCAGGGCCAGCACTGCTCTGGGGATGGAGCTGGTGCCACACCATGTGACACACAGGAAACACTTCTCTCTTTCTCATATACTCTTGGCCCCCACAGTAAGTCCCAAGCTTATCCCCTCTCTGCACATGTTCTTTTGCTGCACACCTTTGTCAACAAGCGAGTCCCTAAGACTCTGTAGCCCAAGAGTACATCTGGACCTCCTTTTTGCACCACCCTCACTTTTACAGATCTGAACCACACAAGAGTTGCCTGGTTCCCTCAGGCTTTGGGGACACCTGTGCTCGGTGGCTGCTCCCTTCCTGCAGCACTAACAGGCACTAACAGGAGCAGGAAGCCCCCAGCTCCCTGTGGGCAGGGGTGGCACTTGGCCCAGGCAGCCCAGCTCCTGATTTAGGCAGCTTTCCCTCCTGCAGGCACAAGTCAGGAGCTGGCTCCCAGCTCTGTGTATGCAGGGGCACTTACAGACTCAAAATCAGTCCCAGGTTGATCTATTGCATCCCAAGGAAGTTCCTACACTCCTGTACCTCTGTCCTGGTGTAAGAAGCTTTTGTTCTAGTCCATGGGTAATAACTATTTATCAAGAATAATTATGTCAGGGAATGCAAGGTATGATGTGGATAATGCATGCATGTCCTCACACCAGGTCTATTTACACTGAAATACATACCTGACTAGTATTCCTGGGGTGCAGCACAGTTAAAGTATTTTTAATACTGTCTAAACTAATCATTCCTAAAATTCCCAACTTGTTTGAATGAAATGCACAGTGAATGGTATCTCTGTGCCATTTTATACTGTAACCATGTACTGCACCAAAGTCAGAGCACTGACCACTGAATTTATGTTATTTATTTTCTGTACAATGTAAATTCCAGTCTAGCAAACACTTAGGCCTGTGTTTCAAAGCAAGCTGTGTGTGCTTGGGCTCAGTGGCTTCAATGCAACTATTCACAGGCAAAGCCAAACACATATGCCAGTGTCTTTGTGCCCTCAGCCTGTGTGGAAGGATGAGACTCGCTCTTTCAGAAAGGGTGTTCTTAAAATTCTCCTCTGACCTGTGGTGTAAGATTGGGGGACCCAGAGATACAGGATGGAGATGCTGTGCTGCTGGTTGAGAAGTTTTTCAGGGCCAAAGTGCTGCCCTTGGGTCTTCCTGAGGCATATATAAAACATATAAAACAGCCTCGAGTCCTATGAGTGAGTGATATCTGAGAGTCTGAGGCCACCCCTGAACTCCCTGTGTGATTCCTGGGCTCCTGGTAGCTGATGCAGGTTTCAAAGTGCTCCAGCAGCAGGAGACCCCACCTCCCTGCCAGAAGGCTTCCTGCCTGGCTGGCAGAACAGCATAATCTGTAGGAGATTTCTTAATTGCATTTCTTAATGTAATAGAGGCTGTTCTCTCTTTCCATAGCAGAGCTGTGATTACCCACTCACTATAAATCTGTGTCGTGAGGAAGATGTAGGTTGTATATAGGTCATAGAAAATATAATTGTGTAACTGCATTAATGCATGCCTGAGCTAAGGGCTGAAATATGGCTTAGCTGCAGAAAATAGGGCTGTGGGCTTTAAATAGCCTTACTTGGGCATCTCTTGGACAGAGCTGCTGCTGCTGTGAACAGATCACTGTGCTTCCTCTGAGAGAACAGAAAATCCCTTTGCAGAAAACGCTCTCTAAACATGCTTAATGACATTTTTTAGATCATTTAAAGTATGTTTCAGTAGGCTGGACATTGCTGGTTGAGAAAAAAGCATAATGAATCTGCTGGGGTATGTAAGAGCTCTCCTCTGAGAAGGGGATGCAGAGCAGGGCAGCTGAGGTGCTGTGGGGCACAGAGGATGGGAGCAGCAACCTGTGCTGAGCTGAGTCACACAGCCAGGGCCCTGCAGTGCCCACAGCACTCAGCACTGAGTGGGCATCCCCAGACAGGCCCACGGGAGGCTGGTAAATGCCCATGGGATGTGCTCCCATGTCCATTGGAGAAGTCCTGCACTGCCCCCTTAGGCTGTGCACTCCTCGCTCCTCTCTGCGAGGACAGGACCTGGCCTAACGCCTGCTTTGCCTGCACCCAGGGTCTGCTGTGAGAACACAGCAGCAAATGCTTCAACAAGACTTCTTTTTTACCTTATTTAGCAGCATAAGGCAGCCCTTCATGTGGGGCACTGGAAGGTGGCAAACCCCCAGGATTATGGGCACTGCTTAAACTCTGTTTTTTATGGTGAGCACACCCACAGGGGTGAGATGGCGCCGAGCCAAAGCTTTGTCACTGGTCGAGATCTGCAGTGTATTTCTGTATACAGAGAAATTGCTTTTCTTCTCTCTGCTTTGTTTTTTCTACTTTCTGAATAGTAAATATTCCTCTGGCTTCTCTGTCTGCAGGGATTTGGATTTTGGTAACAATGCCAGGTATGTCGAGGAGCCTTCCTCTGCACAGCCAGAAACACTCCTGGTCCTGCATGATAGGGTTTGTCCCTTAAATAATAACATCCTTTTTAGTTTTCTAACTTCCTAAAATCTCTCCCTTTGCTTTCTTGTGTTTTGAATACATAATTGGATAACTTCCAAGGTGGAGATCTACTCACTAATTGTATGTAGATGAATCACAACATCTTTTGTGCACTTGCATGGGACCAAGTTCCCATAATCAAGAGGCTAGTTCGTGCATCCAGAGTCTGTTTACTTCCTTTGCTGTCATAAGTGTAATTAAAAATTTTACACCATTTTGCATAAACAGATTTCAAAGCACTTTTTGCCACTCCTAAAGCAGAGGAAAATTCCCACTTGTTTTTCTTTTCTCTATCTTGTCTCCTGCATGTTGATTTTTGTTTCTATACACATGTTGCAACTTGTTGGCCGACACAAAGCCTCATTTCCTGGAGAGGAGGAAGAAAAATGAAATGGAAGGCACCACCTGAGTCAGGAAGAGCTGTTCATGCAAACAGCCTTGTCTCCATGGTGGGGCTCTCAGCACTCCCAGGTTGTCCTGGTTCTCAAGCTGCTGGAGGCTTCTCTGCAGCTGCTGAAATCCCAGCTGGAGAGCCAGTGTGGTACTACAGCCTTTCCCTGGGGAACCAGGTCCCCACCAGGCCTGGTTGGCTGAAATTGCTGTTTCATGAGTGCCAAGAGCTGTTATCTAGTGGGTGCAACAGGACAATCTCACTCCTGCACTAAGCCAGGTCAGCTACAGCTAGAATGTCACAGGTGGAGTGGCACTGCCCTGTCCTAGCCCTCTGCTGGCTGGACTTTATCTGCACTTCCAGCTTGTTCTAACGAGGGAGTTTCTTCGCTGGCAGCACTCGGTGCTGTTGCATCCTCTCACAGGAGCCAGATGAGCCTTGTCTCTGAAATGGACAACTGGCAGCATATCCCAGCCAGTGCAGCCTGTCTGTGTGTGCTGCCTCCCCTGTCACGCCTGGACGTGCTGTGTGCCTCATGCCACCTCCCCCCAGGTATGCTTTGCACCCACTCCTGCCCACCCCACCCACTCACAGCCCCCCCTGCCCTGCAGCCAGCGCTGCCCTGTCCTCCTGCAGCCCCTGTGGTACCTCACTGTCCATGCCCTGCAGCCTGCCCTGCAGCTGCCTCATTACCCAGAAATGTGGAGGAGGTTTCATTCTTGCATGAAGCATTCCGAGCGTGTCTGGTGCCCCCCCTTTTGCCCTGGTTTCTCCACAGCTTTCCTCCTTCCTGTCCTCCCTCCTCTGCTCCAGCTTCCTGCCCTTTGATGTGTGTCCCCTCCTCTGCTCCAGGGTACAAACTGCTTACCAGGTGGAGATGAGCGCTCCCACCTCACAATTAGGTGTAATTATCAGGTTATGCTTTTCTCTGAACCCTTGCTGTGGAGTGGCTCAGAGCAGACTCCTGCTGTGGGCTAATGACAGGACATGGAGCAGGCTCTGGTCTGTGCAGGTGAGTGGTGCTGGTGGTGCTGGAGGTGGAATGACAGGAGGGTCCTGGGGTGGCCACTGAACACATCCTGGCCAGCTGGCCCTGAGCAGAGACTCAGCTGTAGCATCCCAACCCTGCTCCACTCCAAGAGATGAGGAGCAGATACCTGGGTGCTTCCTTCTGTGGTCAGGCAGAGCCCAGAAATGTGCCCCTGGGGAAGGAGCTGCCAGTGCTTGTGTGGAGACGTCCCAGAAGTGGCAGAGAGCTTGGCTGTCAGCTCTCATCATCTGTGCTTCAAGCTGTGCAGTGCCTTGGCACCCGTGGGGTGCTCCTTGGCTGGCAGTGGCCTGTGGAGGAATAGGGCTCCACTGCAGCCCCTGCACTGCTGAGACTGCTGCCTTTGGCTGGACGTGGCATTTCCTGCAAAGATGGGTTTTCTTCCAGTGCTGTTGGTGCTGGCTGCAAGGAGGGTGATAGCTATAGCCAAGCCCACCCCACCTGTCATCTCCACTCTCAGTGGGGCTCAAGGAGTGTCAGCTCCTGTTGGCTCCTGGCTTCTCAGCACCCTGGCTATGGCCCACTCCTGCACACTCCTGCAGCAGGAGCTGCACGGAGCATGGCTGGGTGAACACCTGGCTGCTCTGGTGTGACTCTGGCTGCAGCGTGCCAGGACCCAAAAGGGCAGTGCCCAGCCACCCAGATATGTCCCTGGCAGGGCTGGCACTGCAGGGCAGCCCTTGGGTGCTGGGCAGCACCTGTAGGCCAGGGCAAGCAGGAGCCCCTCCTGGTGCAGCAGTGTAAAAGGCTTCCTCAGAACCATTCCCCCCGAGGGCACATTGCTGCCACCACAGCCAAGGAGTCCTGGCTCCATCCCACAGGAGAATGCTCCATGTGCAGATGTGGATAAGCACACAGACACACCTCTGCATGCAAATGTTCTGCTGTGGCCAAGCTGGCCCTTTTGCAGGACTTTCTCCTCTAATTACTCTGCAGGATGTGGGCAGCTGAGCTCAGGAGAAAAACTGCTTGCTGCTGTGCAGTGCATGGGGAATCCCACCAGTGCACTGCAGCATGGCTGCACTTGGACCATTCAGGTCAGGGGCTGTCCAGGGATTTCCTGACTTCTAACCTGTTTGTATTGCAAGACATTCAGGTGAATGTGGGGCTTGCAGAACATCTGCAGGACACCTCTGACTTTGACATGGGCAGCCAGAGCAACCCCATCAGCAACGTGGGTGGCTGCCAAAGCACTAAGGAGCTGTATGGAGGCAGGGAGAGCCCTGTGTGCTCCTGTGCCAAGCGCTGTGGCAGACCACGGACCGTGTGCTCCCCTGGGCCATTCACCCCCAGCTGGTGCTGCCAGCTCTGTGCTGGATGAGCCAGGCACAGCTCTGATGGTCATTGAGGTCCTAGGACACACCTTGGCTGTGCTGTGTTTTGGGGCACACCTTGGCTGCACAGCCCCAGAAAGGGACAGGACTGAGCTATCCGTGGCTCTTGGGGTGGCATTTGGGCAGTCAGGAGCTCATGTGTGCATGTGTGTGCATGTGTGAGTAAGGCATGCAGGGCAGCATGTAAAAACACACCTAGAGAGAAAGTCTCAACAGAGATTAGATTAAAATAAAATGTAATTAAACACGGAGAGCTTCCTGTCAATTACTCAATTCTTCTTGCATAACTCTTGGGACTGGCTGCCTTCACAGATGGCTGCTCTTCTGTCAAAGGCATTTGCTGGGCACCTGTTGGAAGAAGTGCCAGGTCAGCATGGAATTAATTGTACCGGCATCTTTCCTTGTAACAAGATTTGAAAGTCTAGAGGAAAACTGCTGGAAGGTCTTACAGCTCCTCAGACAGACCTGTGATGCCTCCCACTGCTTCATCCTCCTCATGTACTCCTGCGAGTGACTGCGCTGGGGACAGGGACGTTGCAGTGGCCTGGAGGACCTCCAGGGCTCAAGTAGGAGGCAGAGGAGGCTGCATGTCCCCCCTGGGAGCATGGCAATGGCTGCTGCTGGACCAGAGGGAGCAGGATGGAGCTGCTGCTGTCCCCAGCCCCTCTCAAAGGCTGTGGCATTTCTCTCCTTCCCCTGCATTTGCACCCAGGCCTGAGGCTTTAGTGAGTGGCTGCAAGGCAGAGAGCTCTGCAGCTGCAGGGCGATACTCAGACACGTGGGGTGCCTTTGTTTGCCTGGGTGAGCAGCCAAGTTGCAGCCCATCTCCAGCTTCGTACCAGCTGCAGCTCTAAGGCAGCTGACTGGCCTGCCAAAAAGCTCAACACATCGGGGACCAGGGAGTGGCTTGTGCCAGAGCTGAATAATGATGATCCCAGCACACTTATAAAGAGGAGCAGAGAGCTCACCACAGAGCTGTTCCTCGCCGCCCCGGTCCTCTGCGGAGCATCACTGCACCTCATCCACCAAGGTACGTCTGAACTGGGAGAGTCAGAATGGGAACTGTCTGTGTCTGCAACTGGAGACAGACTGGGCTTTTCTTTTAAACTTGGGGAAAATGTTACCACTGTGGAGAAGTCTCCAGCCAGGGAAGCAGAGCAGCCCAGTGCTGGAGGGACTGTACGTGCCAAACTGCCTCAAGCAGAGCCCAAAGCATGTGGGCAGCATCCTGGCTCCAGTGACTTCTTGGGTGTGAGCAGCACACCCTGCTTCTGCTCTGCAGGAAAACCTGCCCTTTCCCTTCTCACCTCATGCTTTTGGGGGTCAGTTCATGCTGTATTTGGTGCTGATTTGAATCTCTACCAACTTCCCCACCTTGCAGTGCTGTGTATAACCTGGCACACAAAGACCCCTCCAGAGGCAGCTGCAGCTGTCTCTCCCACCATGTTGCAGTGTCAGGCAGTCCTGGCACACCTGGGGATGTCCCTCCTGCCATGCAGGTGTACACTGCTCACGTCCATGTCCCAGGGCCCCAGCTCTCCGCTGGCTCTGGAATATGGTCCTTGTGCTCCACCATTGTAAAGCAAGCATCTCTGCATTTCCCCTTGCCTCAGCTTTGGACAAACAGTGATGTTCCTGTGGGTCCTTGGACATTTATCACCCCCGCATCTTGCTAGGTGTCAGATGTGGGTGACAAGTACAAGTGTTCTCACCAGACATTGCCTGGCTTTTCATGGAGCTGCTGGCCACAGCCTGAGCACAGGCAGGGCTTAAGGCTCTTTTGGGCTTGGGACTTCTTTGATGCTCTTCTATTGATTCTTTCCTCCTTGCTGTGCCCTTGAGGTGCCCTGCTGCATATGTCCTATCCCTCGTGGCATATTTCACACAAAGCTCTGCTCCAGAGAGGCCCCAGCTCAGCTGTTTTCCTTCTCCCCAGGTCCATTTCCCGCCTGCATCCCAGTGCAGCCATGCTGGGCACGGCAGTGCGGCTCTCAGCCCTGCTCAGCCTCTTCAGCATTGGGAAAGGCCAGATGTTCCACATGGGACCATGCCCAGATCCATCAGTTCAAGAAGAATTCGATATCAACAAGGTGTGAAAAGTTTCCTAAAAATCTCGTGGGGTGTAGCAAGTTAAGCTAAGGGGACGTGGGACTGACAGCAAACTGCCTGGGTGGTGGCAGGTCTGGTCACACCTTGTGCCCCAGCTGCCAGATGGGTCTACAGCTCTGCTCACCCCCCAGTCCCAACCACTGAGGGGCAAAAACTGTGCTGATAAAGGAGCCAGGCTGCCCTGCCTCAGCCCACTCATGTTAAAAACATCTCTTTAAACTTTCTTCTGTCAGTATTTGGGAAAATGGTACGAGATAGAGAAGCTGCCCTCAACTTTTGAGAAAGGAAGCTGCATCCAGGCAAATTACTCATTGAAGGAGAACGGGAAGTTCAAGGTGATCAACAAGGAGATGCTGTAAGTGTTTGTGTTCAGGCCATGTCCTCACTGTGGCAGTGGCACTCCTGTCACCTCTCTTGCTGTCCTGGGTGTTCATTTTTCTCTAAATTGCCTGTGTCTGGGGCTGTGGGTGCCGGGGGAGGCACCCTGTGGTTGCAGTAGCTCTTCTGAGAAATATGGGTCTCTGACTCCTGCCAGTGACCTGAGGATCATTGTCTCATTTTCCAAGGTGAGTGATAAGAAAATAGATCAAATGTACATGGTGACTTCAGCATAAAATGGCCTGGATCTCCCCCTGACTGGTTTGTCAGCCCCAGAGATGGCTGAGAAGCTGGGTGCCCTGCATCCTGTTCTGGAGGGTCATGGGGCTGGTTATGGGATGGCAGCTACCACCTTGTACCACCTTGTGCATGCTCAGAAGTGCCTGTGCACTGTGTTCCTCTCTGCTCCAGAGAAAAGAGACACAAGGAAAAGGGGCAGAGAAGGTGAAGCACATGAGTAATTTTGACTTAAATATTTGTCAGCCTGTTTCTGGAGAGTTTACCTTGCACAGGCAGTAACTTGCTGTGCAAGGGGATTGGAAATCATTGTCAGTTTAAATCAGTGGTGAAGTGAATACTTTCCCCTTTATTAGGGAATTAGGATAGTTTGCAACTGTCCTGAGCCCCCCTGGATTTTTGCATGGCCAGATGCAGGTGTTAATTCATCTGTTCCCATCGCCAGCCTGTGCTGTGAGGGGCTGAATGGATGAGAGGGAGGGAGCAGCGAGCGCAGCGCTGTCCCCCGTGCTCCTGGCATGGCGTGGGGACTTTGTTCTGCTCACAATGACAGCAGTGTGGGAACACATCCCCTGTGCCAGAGCAGAGCAGCGTCCCTGCCGTTCACAGAGTGCCCAGCACTGTCTCAGCAGCTCCACTGCTCGGGCTGTGCCTGGCAAACAGCTGGACATTCTTTTGTGCCTGCATTGATCTGTGTGACATTAATCCAACCATTGCTGTCACTACTGCAGCAGCTCAGGACCCTGAAACATCAGGGATATTTTGGGTCAGATGTGCACTGTGCATGGCTCCAGCATCGGCCCCTTGACCTCTGCTGCTGGCAGCACTCTCTTCTGCCTCCTGGGCTGGTCCTGTTTTACAGGGAACTGTGAAACTTTCCTGCCCGATAGGCAGTGTCCAGGTCTTGAGGCATCCGTGCAAAAATGCAATTATAAGATGGGCAGCCCAAGTTTTAGGGCTTGCTGCCAGCAGGGCAGTGCTCTGAAGCAGCAGCCAAAGAAACCCTGGCTCACCAGGGAGGTACAGGTAATTTGCGTGCGGAGGAATGTGCAGTGACCTGGGAAAAGCACAGGTGAATAAACAGACATGAACATGTGCCTTCCACAGCTACCAGGAGCTGAGCTGCTCCCTGGCACATCCAAGATCATGGATAGCATCCTCCCATCCTCCCACGCTGGGTTCCTCCCATCCAGTGCAGAGTGGTCTTGCTCTCCTTCTTCTCTGTCATTGTCACCCTGGAAGCAAAGAACACCCCGCTGGCAGGGATATTTGGAGAGAGGCAGCCTGGGGTGCTGGGGGGGTTTAACCTGGGAGACCATCTACCCAGCTGCATCTAGGCCAGGACCTGCTGTGCCCTGGGTGCTGCTGAAACCATCCTCAGGGATGTTGGTGTTTACTGGTACCTATTTCAGCCACCTCTTGACAGGTAGTTGTGCCAGGAGGGATAATTTAGTGGAAGTGAAAAAAAAAAGGATCTCCTACTTTCCTGACTTTATTTCTGACCTTTGTCATTCTCCCCTTAGTGCCAATGGCAAAATCAATGAAGCTGAAGGAGAAATCATGCACATGGATGTCAAGCAGCCAGCCAAGCTGGGCGTCCGCTTTAACTGGTGTAAGTGTGTGGTGGGAAGGCTCCCCAGGGCCCATGGCCTCGGCAGCGCTGTGCTCTGAGTACTGTGCCTGGCACCAGGGGTCAGAGACTGCAAAGCAAGGGGCAAAGCTCCCCGTGTGAGTTCAGCACAGCAGCAAAGGGCTGAAACAGACGTGATGAGCAGGCAGTGGTTCGGTGACACTGAAACCCCATTTACAGCAAGAGCCACCTCAGCGGTGGAGAGCTCTCCACCAGCTGATCTGAAAGCAAGAAAGATCAGCAGCCTTGCCATCCCTCCAGGTCATTTCACAGATGGGGACGGGGAGGTGGGGAGGTGGGGGAGGCAGCCCCACAGTGCTGCAAGAGCCAAGAATAAGCTTGTTTCTCTGCACACAGCGGTACAGCTACTTACCCACGCTGCCTCTACGTACAAGTGGCTTTTAATAACCATTAATAATATGGTTTTGTTTGCTTGTTCCTTCCCTTGTCACTGTAATACTCGACAGGGCCCTGCTGAGGTGCTGTGCCACATTGCACAGTGCTTTCCTCTGTCTGCAGCAGCACTGGAAAGCGAGCTGCAGTGTCCCCTTGAATCACTTTTTATTCTGTTCCCTCACACCTTTGCCTTGGCAGTTTCATAGCTCTCTTTCACAGAGGGGTTATTTGGAGAAATGGGTGGAGGAGGGCCAGTTGCAAAGGAAGTTCACTGTCTGTTCCATGAGCACAGCCAGACTTAATTCTGTGCTGCCAGGGCATCACCAGCAGCCATTTCACCTGCAGCATGAATAGCTCCAACCACCTCCAGCAGGGGTGAGCCCCAGGGGACAGCTCTGGGCTCAGCAGGCTCCCCGAGGCAGGGTTCCCCATGGCAGTGGGTGGTGGTTTGTGCTCCTCCTGTCACCAGGGTCAGCTCCCAGCACTACAGCTCCTTCCTGGCAGCCACACGGGTGAGGCTGGGCTGGCTGTCATCAGCCCAGGAGAGCTGTTCAGGTCACAGCATTAACTTTCCAGCAAGACCTTCCTAGTCAGGGCTTCGTGTCTTTCTCAAGTTCCTCTGGGCAGAACAAGGAGTCCTGGTAGACTTTTATAAATTATAGACCCCTGTACTGACCACAAGTCTGCAGCAGCCAAGGTGGGAGCAGTCCCAGGAGCTGTGGCTGTGCTGCTGCAGAGCTGTGCAGAGCTGCTGACACACAGCACTCACGGTGCCCTCCTCTCTCCTAGTCATGCCTGCTGCCCCTTACTGGGTCATCTCCACCGACTATGAGAATTACTCCCTGGTTTACTCCTGCACTAACATCCTCTGGCTCTTCCACATGGACTATGCCTGGATTCTGTCAAGAGCTCCTGACATGCACCCAGAAACCGTAGAGAACCTGAAGAGTGTTCTCCAGTCCTACAAGATTGACACCGACAAAATGATACCCACTGATCAAGCCAACTGCCCTGCTGAGATGTAACTCCTGGCATGCAGTGACACAGCCCCAGACCAGAGATAAACTTTGTTGCTTGCTTTATTATCCGTTAGAATTTCTCTTTGTACCTGAGAAATTTAGTAACAATAGTTTCCTCTTTCTAGCAGTAGTTTGCCAGCCCAGAGTTACTCCTTGCTGTCATTCCCCCTGTCACTCTTCCCCCTCTTTTTGTCTCGCTCTCACTTTTGCAGCACAACTGACTGAGTCAGTGCTAATGGGTGAAAGAAAGAAACCCTGATGTGCAGACCTGAAACTCTGCTGTTGCTGTGAGTCCTCCAGTACGTGGATGGGAGAGGGTATGAGTGGTGATGTGCAAGTATTAGTCCTGGGAAAAAATCGTTCATCACACAGCCCCATGCTTGTTTCCAAATTTTGTCTTGATGCTTCTGAGCCTGCCAGGAACCTGCAGTGCCTGAGCTGCACTGTGGGCACAGCCTTAGCAGCAGCAATATCCAGATGTGGGGGGTCAGTCCTGCAGCCTGGGAACAGAGGCTGGGAGTCTTCCAGTGCAGGGCTGTAGGCATATGTTGCTGCTAAGCCAGCAGACCTTCTTGCTGGAAATCAGACCTTGCCCTTTGTATTTGAAACCTAAAAATATCCAGAGATTCAGCATCACTCCATCCCCAAAGTCTATAGGTGTCCTTCTCTTGCCCTGATGAGACTGGTCCTGCCCTCCCAAGGGGCCAGCTCTGACTGGAGACATGAAGAGATGGGGCTGCTCCCTTGTTCTCTCTTCCAGAGGCTTTTCCCTGGGCAACAGGAGACAGCAGGCTCTCCCTGACATCCTGCCCACTGCTCTACACGTGCCAGGTGCCCGCTGGCGCTGCATCTGCCCTGGCAGGCGCTCAGCAGGCACCGCGACAGCTCTGCTTGAATAGCATTCATGCAACTCATTAAAAATGAAATAAAAATACCTGCTTCGGGCCTTTTGTACCTCCCCAGCTGCACAGCCTTTGCCAGCAGGCTGGGGGGCTCAGTGTGTGGGGCCTGCCCCTTCTCTGAGGCCACAGCACCACCACAGAAGGGCTGCAATGAACTTAATATCCATGGCTGAAGGGAAATGGTTTCTTCCAGGAGCCTGGGCCTCTTTCCAACTCTTCAGGATTGGATGCATGGGGTCCCCCCCCATCATCTGAGCCCTGACAGCAAATCTGTGTTGTGGCTTTTGCTGGCAGTGACCCCCATCTCCTGCTGCTATTATTGACATGAAGAAATAATGATGTGGATGAAGAATGCTGTAAATCTGCAGGAAACATTCTACACTTACTTTGGTGGGGCCCTGGTGGTGTGGGTGTGCTGCAGAGCACTTTCTTGCACTAGGAGAGCTACAGGAGCTGAGCAGGGAGCCAGTATGTCTCTAATCCTTACCAGTCAGAGGAGGCCATGATGGGATGCACCAGAAACAACTGCCATGTCTAAGTCATTACTCCTTTAAACTTTCAAATCCTAATGCCACAGTTCCTGTGACACAGAATGAAACACTCCACCCGGTCTTCAGGCTATAAGGATGGTGGACATGCCAGGATAAAACAACTGCACGGTTGCTCCCAGGCGTGCCAGATTCGGGGTGTAATCATTTCATCACAGCCTCATCAGGTCCCTGTTTCCTCCTCACAGGGATTGTGCTGCCGTAGCCCTCACTCCCTGTGCTGCAAGCCCACGGCACGGTGGCTGTGCAGGCACTGAGCCTTAGGGGTGGGTATTTGAAGCCCCATCAGCTGGGCAGCCACTGCCCCTGGATCTGGCTGGGAACTGGGATCTCCAGGTGCTGCTGAGAAATGGGAGCCTTTCACTCAGGGACAAAACCCTCAGGCGACGCCTGAGCCCTGAGGAGACCACTCTGGCTCCTTCCTTGTGCCGCAGAGACCACAACAACCCCGGGCTGTGCTGGCAATCGCGGTGTGCCGGGGCATCTCCGCGGGGCGGCACCGAGCGCTCGGGGGCCGCTCAGCTGCCGCCGTGTCCCCGAGCACACGCAGGGACAGACAGCGCCGCAGGGCCTGTGGCAGCGCCACACGGGCACCAGCCCGCCGGCCCCCAGAGCTCCGGGGCGTGCGGGCAGCCGGGGCAGCGCACGGCTCCCGGTGTGCGGC
>VZRX01020483.1:144352-160285 GCA_013398075.1 Notiomystis cincta
CCGCTGTGCAGGGGCGCTGCCCGCGTGAGGCCGGCGGGAGCTGTCGCCGCGGCTCCTGCCGAGGAGTGCCCGTCACCTGCCGAGTGTGGCAGCTCACAAAGGGTTTCACCGATGCTGCGGGGATAATTCACAGTTTGGGAAATGCGCTTGCTGTATTCCCAGCCTTCTCATAGGCAGCTCATTGCTTATAATCAGAAGCGTGTCCCTGGAGAGGAGACCTCTCCTGGGCTGAAATATCAAGATGCGTTTTCGGTTGGGCAGGATCCCTCCGTAAAGATCTCACACTTGAGAATATGCGCGGTCGTGTGGTTTGTGATTTGAATGACATGAAAATCTTGGTTTAATTGCAACTTGCCGAGTTAGTCCAGATATGCAAGAAGTGGTCTTTAGGTAGCCAGCACCTGTCCTTGATGGGTAAGAGTCCTACACTCTTCCCGATGCACCCAGCATGTGCTGCCTGCCCTTGCTCTGATTCTCTGTCAAGTTATGATGAGCAAGGTTTGACCTGAACTCAGTGTTTACAAATTTGCTTTGGACAGTTTTCTTTTTTTGGCATTCTATTCAGTATTGCAAGGAGAGAAATAACAATAAAATAAAATGGTCGTGCTGGGGTTTTTTATTATTATTGTGGTAATATTCCTTTCATCTTTGCCTAGTTAAGTCATGAATATGGTCTAAAGTCAGCAAGGTAAGAAAGAAGAGCTTTTGGGTTTCAGTGTTGCTTGTGTTAGCTGCTCCTGCTTTCCAGAGAAAAATTTCAGCTGAATGAATGAGATGATGTTTTTGAAGCAGGTGAGTGTAAGCAGCAATATGTTACACAAATGTGATTTTTTTTTCCATTTCTTTAGTTTTAATGTTATGTAGCTTGACATGTTTAGTACCACACCAGACATAAATTACAACTGGCCATTGGTACCCTGTTTCATTTTCTGCAGTTTCTTACCATCTTGAAAAATGAGTAGAAATTGGAGTATGAACGGATGAGTGTATGGTATATTGGTTATTGCAAACAGTAATTTCTTGGGAAGCAATTAGGGCTGCAGTCCAGCTTCTGTTTCCTGTTTACTAATGTGAGCCAATAAAGTCAGTTAGATTAATTCTGAAATTGCCTTGCAAGTTGAAAGATAGTGGCTCAGCCTGGCAGGCTGCATTAGAAGATTCCTGGAAAGATCAGTACAGGGTATAAAATGCTGGTTTCTGTGCAGGTATTATTTTTGGTTGGTAGTATATCAGTGTATCAGTTTTATGTATTGTTTCTGATTTCAGCAAAACAATTTTGCTTTTAGAAGAATGATAAGTAATACAGTTGTACATACAACAAGTATGTACAAGTGTAGTACACTTCCTTTGAGATTAAAGATTAGTTAATAAACTGAGGTAGCTGTTTTCTTAATTCTTGTGCTTATTTCTAACATTGAAATTCAGGTCTGAAGATTTTTAAAAATATCTGTAGATGAAAGAGCTTGTTATGTCAGCTGTCACCTTTTAAAGCACCATGTTCAGTAGAGCTCTCGTACTTGCATCATTACTGACCTTGTGCTGCTGTTAGTGATGGTAACATTGTATGGAAAATTTCCTTAATGAAAATGTGATGCAAGAAGGAAGCTTGAGAAACTGGGACACCACTGGAACTGCATCCTGAGGGCTGAGACTGTGGTTTAATGGCAGATGTGTTCTTGGCATACACACTGGGGTACAGTATTTTTTGCCTTCAGACCCCTCTAAGAGCCTGTGAGCGACTGGATGTGATATTTTACAAAGGAATTATGAAGTGCATGGGCAGCTGTGTTGGAGGAGGTGAGTCTGCTATGGCAGGAGCAAGTGAGGTGTGAGAGGTGTTCTTGGTTTACTGCTGCTGAAACTTCTTGCCTATCCACATCACCTGGTGTGGTGTCCAATGAAGTTACTGTGTATTTTTAAAAATGTGAGGAAATGAACACTTAAAAGATTTTTCAAATCCCATTTTCCTCAGGAAGACTTGGTTTCCTATTTCTGTATCTGAAGGGGTGTCAGGATGCACTTCCCTGTGATGGTCCTAAGCTCTGTCATTAGTGTTGCTCTGTGCAGACATGCCTTAGCATGCAAAATTGGAGACAAACAAGGGAGGGGTGGGTTTTCAGAGCACTTAGTCACCCTCCTGTGAGGGCTTTTTACAAGCAGGGGTGAAATGACATGTTTGCCTCTTTGCCACTAATGACTTTTTTTTTCCCCCTAGGTGAACTTTAAGTTGTGCTTTGGGAGGTGTTCCACAGCCAAGGCTTTTAGTGTTGGAATTTGAGTTTAAAAAAATTGGTGTGAAAAACTAAGCCACTAAAAACCCGTTCAGTCTTTTATTTATGACTCAGTGCCTTGCTCAGTGTGGGCTGTCTGATTTCCAGAACAGTGCCAAAGGGATTGTTCCAAGATTGCCAGTATTATTATTAGGTGGAGTTGTGAGCCTGGGCTATAAATCTTGATGTGCTCTGGGCAAGTGAGCACAAAGCACGTGATGGGAATTTTTCCCATCTGTTGTATTTCCTTGTCAGCTGAGCTCTGTCTCTTTGCAGGGCTCTGTACCCTGTGTGCCATTGTCCAAGGGCTCTGGCTGGTAAAAATCCTCACTGTGCAACCCAGGGAGCATCTTGTGCTGGTCATGGATGAACTTCAGGCTGTGTTAAACTGGGGATTTTTCGACTCCTGACCAGACAGTTTTGAATGAGTGGCGTTCCTAGACTGGAGCTCTGCTTTGTCATCACGAAGCTCATGACTCCCCGCCCTGCCAGAGCCGCTCTGACTCACGTGTTGTCCGCTTATGCTGCAATCCTTGTGTTTGCACAAAATGATTAAATGGACCTGAAGCCTCCAACATGAGACCTTGGCACTGGTTACTGTGTGCTGAGGGGATTAAGATCACTCAATTTGTATTAATTTCTGGAGTGTAAGCCTGTGGCATGTAGGATTCAGCATCCACCCCCACATCTATTTTTTTCTCTTTAGTTTTTTCCCCCCACATTGTATTATGCAGTGATCCTGTAAATGTAGAATGTAGTTTATGCTTGAGGTTTTGCTCTGTCAGGTCAGTTTTACAGATACTATTCTGCTCAAGAGCACTTGTGTTATTGAGATGGAATTTATCTTTCAGATCTGTTATTGGGGTGGTCTGTGTTTAAACAAGAGCAATTAAGTGGAAGTCTTCCAGCCAACTGCCCCCTCCAACCCCCCCAAAAATGCAAACAACAACCACCCCAAACCAGACAAAGACCCCCACAAACCCCACAAAGTTCTGTAATGTTTGCTTCCTTAACTAATAATTTACAACAATAATATATTAATTTTTAAAGTAATATTAAATAGTGGAATTATTGTATTATTCTAAAATTATTTTATTGGCTTAATCTAAGGGAAAGACTACCTTATATGAAGTTTGCAATAACCTTTTTAGAGAAAACATGGAACATGGTAGTTTGTGTTGATTAAATATTTTTTGTGGCTTTTAGATCAGTGCAGGGATGACTCTTTCTCTGGCCACAAAGCAGTTGCTTTCCTTGTGGCTTATATATTTTGTCAGTGAGCAGTCAGTGTGGGTATATTCTTCAAATATACATAAAATGGTACATTCTCTGGTTGACTAAGAAAATTCTAAGTAATGTAGCATCACTGGTGCCTGTCTGCATAAAATGTGAAACTCTCTTGGCTTAATTATAGCAGTGAATCAGTTGGCTTATGATTCCAATTTAGGATGACAAAAGCAGTATTAATAACCAGCTTGTTCTGTGCTACTTATTTCACTGCAGGAGGGGATTTGTTGGTTGCTGTTGTTTATGTAACAATTTTGCTAATAATCATTCCAGCTCCCTCAGCAGAGGTGAACTGAAAGGTATCAGGTTCTGTTGAAGTCTTGTGGGTTTTAATAAGAGGGAGAATTCTCTTTTTACAAGTTACTGTAAAATCAAACAGTTCACAAGATAGTCATTGAACAGGACCAGGAGTCTCTGAATTGTATGAATAACAATATGTTTGTAGATCATTGAGCTTATTTAGCTATTGTGACTTGTTAGGGAATTAAGTTGCACTGATAATTTATTGTGACTTAAGTATGTATAGAGCAGTATTTAATAGTCATACTTTGAACATGTCTGTGTGTCATAACAATATTTTTGTGCTTGGTATGTAGTAGAGATCAGATGATGTTTTAAAAATTCCTTCTCTGGTAAAGCAGAACTGATTGTTTTAGAATATAAGAAAATTTCATTTTCTTTTCTTATTTCAGTAAAAAGTCCCAGAAATGGGATGAAATGAACATCATAGCTACGTACCACCCTGCAGGCAAAGATTATGGCTTGATGAAAATTGATGAGCCAAGTACTCCTTACCACAGGTATGTTTGCTAAAGTGTGTCCTGCATGCTGCCAGGTGGAATTGTGGGTTTAGAGCAAAATTTACTTTGTGGGTGATGTAGTATTACTGTGCAGGCCTTCTGGGTGTATACAACATACTCAGATCTACAAAGCTTCTAAGTGTGAAAGGACAAAGTGTAAAGGACAAAGTTGAGAAGGTCTGTTTTAGCAGACTCCAGGCTTTGAATGGAATAAATAAGTCTGAGTTGTATTGATTTTATTTTTTCCAGTACTAGGATATAATGTTGTCATATCAATATTTAAAGTAGATTCAGAAAGGTTTTAAAGCATTAAAGGAGTCTTTTTATTGAGTGTTGTAAGGGTTTGACTTTTCTTGAGCAAACTACAAACTTGAGCAAATTACTAAAAAAAGCTACTTTTTGTTTGCCCTCCAAGCATGGTAGGAGAAGATGATGAGGACCCAGTGAGTGATTCAGAATTTGAGCCCTTAAGAGCAGATGAGTTGAGTAAAAAGTAAGTATTGTAATGAAAAAATTGTCTAAATGTTAAGGCAATTTGCTCTTTCCTGGGGTAGATTTTCTTTATGGAAAGCTGTTGCTGGTTTCTCTAGAAGCTGCATTTTTGCTATTGTCAAATTAAGTGGTTTTCAGTGTTTGATAGTGCTGCTGGTAATTTAAACCTCTTGCAGGTTGTTACTACGTATAAATATGGCAAGAATAATGAACAAAGCTGTTTGTATGAATGTTATGAAATATCATGTGTTTTAAATAGTAAAAAACGTGCTGTTTCAGTATTTTTTTATTGCATGATTTATGTAGACTGGCAGCTGCAGCTGAAAGTACAGGTCCCAAGATTATAACAAGGCAAGAAGAAGGCAGTGAGGAGGAGGAAGAGGATGAGGAATTAACACCTGAAGAACGGGGTAGGCATAAGATGTTTTATTTCTTTTGTTCAGACCATTTTCCTACAAATAGTTTCAGATTTTCAGTAAGAAATATTTGGGAAGAAGAAGTACTATCAGAAAAATGTTGTGATTTGAAAATAGAGATAAATAGTGTTTGAACAAATATGCTGCTTGTTTCTGATCAGGAATGTTTGGTTTGGGATCTACATATAAACAGGAATTTGCTGTTGCTGGCTGCCTCGCTGTATACAAGCTTAAGGTGTGGGAATTCCTGCTAAGACAACTCAAATAAGAAGTTCTGGTTTGGGGGTGAATGAATAGCTCTTAATCTGAACATATTTCAGGTAGACTTAATTCAATGAATATAACTGCAAATAAAATGCTGCTGATTGCTTGCAAATGTACACATGGTATTTCTGTGGTTCTCCAAGCAACTGGTAGATGGATGCAATAGGAAGTCTGCAGTTATTCCAAAGCAAATAGCATCTTTAATAGAGATGTTGTTTCATGTTAACTTGGACCAGAATGTTTTGAGGGAACAGTCAAACAGCAATACTTCTAAAGTTTCAGGCTTGTATTATCTAGCTGGTGTTTCTCAAATTTCCTGGCCTTAACTTTGAGTGTGAAACCTTGCTATACTAAAGAACAAAGCACTGGGGCTACCAGTAGGCAAAATTTACTTTAATTATAATGCATTACTGCTGGATATGCTAATGTTTAATATATAGAGCAGAGTTGGCTTCAGGCCATGGGGAAAGTGGAAAATATTTTCTTTTACATGTGGTAAATATATCTCTCATAGCTGACCTTTGGTGGCTAGCCAGAAGTCAAGCCACACATCTGCAAAAGTTCATCTTCTATCCCAGCAGTATGTCTCAATTTGTCCTTGAGTTTACTTAGAAACAAGGCTTGTGAAACTTGGGAGTTTTGTGTACTTTTACCAGATGCTTCTCGTGGTTCAGACTTATTCTTAGTTGCAAACAGGTTCTTAGAAAAGTGTTTCTAAGATTCCAGTACATCAATTATTATCCATTTTGTAAGTCGGACTCATTTTAAAAGAACACTCCACTGCTTGAAGACAATAATTTTATTCAGTGAGTTCCTCTTTGAAGAAGATATAAGTTGATTTTTTTTTAAGGGAAGAAATAACTATTTCTATTTGTTTGCCCACAGAGAAAAAGAAACAGTTTGAAATGAAGAGGAAAATGCACTACAATGAAGGAAGAAACATCAAACTGGCAAGGCAGCTTATTGCAAAAGAACTACATAATGAAGAAGAAGAAGATGATGATGAAGAAATGCATGATGCTGCAGATGTAGAAACAATGAATACAGAAGCTACCGAACACGGTGAGCTACTGATGAGTTAAAAGCACCTATAAGGACTGGTGGCCCTTTGAGCTTTTGGGAAATGAATATACTCAAGTGTGAGAATGACTAGAAGGAGTACAGTATGGATGTAACACTCAGTGAGCAATGTTGCACTCTCTCTGGATAGGGAGATTTGTAGCATGGAACAAAAACTATCAGTGTTGAGAAACAGCATGTAGGCTTTTGTTTGTTGTGACATAACAGAAAAACAAACATCTCTGCTTCTTACCATTTCCCCAGCGTAGCTGACTATGGGCAGTGAAGTTGCCTGCACCCTTTTTAGCAGAGGTGCTGTCTTGTCCTTAACACTTCAGTGGCCACATGGGAGAGCCTGGCTTTTTGTTGTGGGTCATTTCCCATGCTGCTCCCAATCCATCCTGTAAGCAGCAAAGGGAAATTTCCATCAATAGTTCCTCCCTGTTGAGAGGACCATATCTATCTTCCTGAGGAAGAACACTGTAATGTAAAACTGCTGTGAGGCCTTCAGTGCTGACTTGTCCTTGAGTGGAAATGTTCATTTCTATGGTATGGGATAAGACTCTCAACTATGCTTTTAGTGCAGCTACTGGAAGAAAGTCTGAGATGTTTAAATGGGAGCTGTTGCTGGAACCTGTTTCAGGGCTGTCTCTTCATAGGAAACTCCTCAAACTATAGAGGCTGACACCTTGTCTTTCATCTTTAAGCTTCTCGCAGGGTGAAAAGTCTTAGACTGTTGTGGGAGTATTCTGGTGAATAATTACAGTTCACCCCCCCCCTTTATGTAACAGTACTTCGAATAAATTTTTGACATTAAAAAACCACATCTGTTGCTCATGAGACTGGTGGCAGTGAAGTCTGTAAGCCTCATTCATCTGTGGTTGGCAAAGCTATGAGATATTAGCATGGTCTGCAGACTTGGGAAGATGCTGCATGGGTTTAACTTGGTTCACATCTGCTTTTCACAATCATGTGAACTAGGAGCTCTTCTAAAATTAATTTAAATCCCACGCAATAAAAAGGTGATTTGCAAAGTTGCGTGTTTAAGTTCTGTGTCATCCTGTTATTTACTACAGGACTAATTCCTTCACAATTGCTCTTGAAAGAGTCATTTGGTTTGTGTCTGGACCCATTACTGGAGTGACTTTATCCAGTAACTTCACATAGGCCTTACAATGGCTATTTACTAGACCTTCACTCTCCAGGGGAAAGGAGGGCTGCAGTAGCCAACCGTATGACCCTTCTGCCTGGCCTGAGGCTGCCATCCCTCTGTACTCTGCTCTAGAACAGAGGCAGCTCCGCTCCCCAGCTGCATTCGCCAGTGGAAAGAAGGCAGACCTTTGCAGCATTTTTCCATCTCTTGTTGTTGAAGTCCATTCCACCTTCCTCATAACCAGCTTCAGAGCCACAACTGGTAATTATCAATCTTAGACTGCTCATGGCTAATAGATTCCATAAATGTAACTAGTTGTCTGCCAGTGTGGCAACCTGTTAACTAACTGATTCACCTGCACACCATAGCATATAGAAATACTTTCCATTAACCTGATACAGTTCTCAATTCTTTATTTTTCTATCATTCTGCTTAAACCTTCATGTTTTGTTATCTCCTAATCTCTATATCAGCTATCACAGCCTTTAATCCGTGTCCTTGATCAGTTCTTTTGAGGTTAAGTACTGGTCTCACTTTTGTAGCAGCTGGTGAATTGAATGTCCTCAGATGGATTATGTGACAGGGTTGGGCAAAGGATGATGGGATATGGACAACACTTAATAAACCAATCTTCTGCCACTGCCCACATTTTAAGAAATTCCTATATTGAGATGAGAAATATTCAGCACATAGCTATGTTACTGTCAAATTTTTACTGAAATAACTTCTTTGAGATTACATTATTTATTGCTCTCTCATCTGTATTCTGAGGGCACAGAAGAATCTCCTTATTGATAAGTGTGAACTAGAGCTACAGAAGGTTTCTCAAATAGATGGTTTTAATACTTGCTGCTTAGGGTTTTTGGTCATTGTGCTTTTGGTCATGCTGTGCTTTTGGTTACACTAAACACTTGAGTATTTAAAAATTAGGCTATTTCCTTTGTGGAAGGAAATCAAAATATTCATGTTCCTGAGAATAGTGTATCGAAAGATTATTCACCTGGATAACTTTCAAAGAGTTCTTTGACTTCAAATTGTATTTTAAAGTGCTTTTATGTAAAGCAGAAAAGGGAGGATTTCCTTACTCTTGTACTGGGTGATGCAGGAGTTGATTTTTGCAATGGCTTGTTTTGGCTTCACTCTGTTAAACTGACTAACAGCTCTGATGCTTGCTTTTAACTGCAAAGAAAATGTTCTGGGTTTTCTGCATGTTGTATTGTAGCTATATTTTTATAAATTTCTCCATTTGACTTGAGCTCTTGGGAAGTTGTGGAGATCATGAGGTGGTGTGGCTGCCACTCAGCTGTTATGGCAGTCAGTGTGTGAGTGAGAGCTGCCACACAACTTTATTCAATGGAATAACACGACTTCTGTAGTTCCGACAGTGCCACAGGTAAAGATGTGACAAAGAGGCATTTCCTGGTGCTTTATTGTGACTCTGGGGTTCCACTGGCTCCTGGGTTGTTTTTCAGGCAATTTGAGAATCTCTTCTCACTTGGAATTTTTTGTATCCATGAAGATCCTTAAAGATTCTGTGCTTCTCTTACCTGATGTTCCTTTCTACCCCCTAATTCTGTCTGGTTTGTATTTGAATAAAACTAACAGTACTCTTCTAATCTCTGCAGTCTGCTTTCAAAAAAGAGGCTAAAGACAGGGCAAGTTTAAGGGGGCTCCTGTCAGATACCACCAGGTCCACTAATACAAGTTGCACTTTTTGGTTACAGACTGAGATTTCTTGCTGATTGAAATGAAGATGGCCAGTCCAGTCAGTGATGGTGAGAACTCTTTATATATTTTTGCTCCTGTCTTCATTTTGGCTTCCAAGTGTTTTAAATGGATGGATCATTCCTTTCTTGCCTCAAGTAGCCATGCCTTATCCCCATGCACGTGGATTCTGGCAGCCAAGCTCTTTTGTGGAAAAGAAAGTAGAAGTTGTAATAGACTGCATATGGCGGGGGGCTGGAGCTGGATGTCCTATAAGGTTCCTTGCAACCCAGACCATTCTGTGATTCTATATTTGCTTGCATTTCAGCTTCTCTGGCTACTTGCTATTTATGGCTCCATGAATAACATAAATAGACTTTGCCAGCAGAAGTGACCTTTGCTTCTCTCCATAAAACCCTTCCCTTTAGAAATTCTCTTTGAAATCACTGAAGGAAATATTCCTGATGTAGGTAAATTTAAGCATGATGATTTCAGTGCAGACCTGTCTTCTGCTACACAAAAGTATCAGCCAGAGGGTGTTGTCTATAGCAGTTCAATTGACAAGCAGTAAGACTATTGTTCTCTTTCTCTGGTTCATTTAGCTGCATTGCTCTGCTAACCCTGCTCAGATGGCACCCAGCAGCTCCTGAGCTGTCACTGACTGGGTGTGCCCTTTGGCCTTTGGTAGATGCAGAATATGTTGTGTTTTCTGAACCAGGGCAAGCATCACCCTAAAGATTAATTAAGTGAGAAGGCTGGGAACACACAGCAATCAGTTCTTCTCATCAACAGTGCTGTTTGCTTATTAAACTGCGTGTTACCAAATCTAACTCATGCCCAAGCCTAACTGGCCTTTTAAAAAGGTTATTATCATTTTGATAAAGTATTCTTTGATCAGCACTAAGGAGAAGTTTCCTCTGATTTATTGCTGTGCTTTTGCTCAAAACCATGAACTAACAACTTCCTAAACACACAGCTGACTGTGCTCCTTCATGTATAAACTTGGTTTTTTTTATTTCAAGTGTCTCATCTGGAACTGAAATTTGACCTGGGAAGTACAATGTTGGCTGGTGTTTCAGGAACATCATGGATTAGTTCTAAACGCCTGAGTTAAATCCTCTCAGTTCCAGGGTGGGTGAGCTCTCAGTGCTTGGTGTGCTGAACAGTGGTGTTGGCCATCTCTTTAGAGCATGAGAGTCAAATAACTATTTTAAAAGTTTCTGCACTCGCCATCTAAAAGTTTATAGATTGCTAAGATGGGTTGGCAAACATAATTTTTGGAGAAGCAAAGATGATTCCAGGAGGATATTTGTGTGTGTTGTGAAAATATTCAATGGGTGTGAAGAATTATCTATTTCTTGTAATCTTTCTTATGCAGCACATGTTACTCGTGACCAGCTGGAAAGTAGAGCACACAGCATAGAAGAAATCTGTCCAGAACTGTAACTGCTTGTCAAAGACACAAATATAAACATCGCTTCATGATTTTTGCAATTAAGGCTCTTAAATGTTAAGAAGCATATCAGTTACAATGTTGTATTGCCAAGAATGTTAATTTTAGACTTGTCCATTAGGCAGAAAACACTGTCTAATTGATTTATTCTTGTGCCTAGTATTTCATGGAGAATACTGCTTCATAATCTGTTCAACCAGAATGGCATTCCCCGTATGTATAGCGCTGATTATCTTGCGTGATGTACTGTTACTCTTGCTTTGAAACACTCACTATCTTTTGGTTTTTCACTATTTATTTGAGTGTTCTAGATGTGGTGTCTCATATGGAAAGTTTTGGGATTCAAGAGCCAAACGGTACAGCGTATATCAGATTGACATGTAAGCTATTTATCAGATGTGTTAAGCAGTTTAAAAAGGGATTATTCAAGTCCTACAACATTTTTTTTTTGTAAAGTGTTGACCTGTTAATCTAGATTTCAGTGTGTTTTTACCTGCACTTTCCCAGTCTTTAGAGCAAGAGCTGTGTTAATTCTTCAGAGCGGTGTTTGGAATGGGTTGTTAGTTTCTGACTAAAGCAGTACTAACATCTGGTGGAGGGAGTGTTTTTACACTGGAAACGGCTAACTTGAACTTTGCATTTAACTGTCATAACCTCTTCCATCGGGACTGGTTGTTTTGTGGAGCTCTCTCTGGCTTATCGTGAGAACGTGCAAGTTTCCTCCAGCTTTTCTCTCAAAATCACATCCACTGTTACTCTTCTGGCTCTTGTTCCAAACGTTTGGTTCTTTCCAGTTGCATGAACAGTGTTTCGCTGTTAGCACCTGAGGAAAAACACCCAGCCATGAGGAAATACACGTCAGGACTGTGAAGATGTGCTGAGCTTAGGCTCTGGCTGTTCTTTATTAGAGATAACTGCTGTTGATCTACTCATTTGGGGTTGGCAACTTCCATACTGAAAACCACTGGTCTAAATCTTCCTGTGTCCATTGCAACTTACAGCACCTGCTTTTGTTAAAGTGAAGGCTTTTTGGAAGCTAGAAGGGAAACTGCCTAATTCAAATACTTGTTTACAGTGTGGTTGTGTAGCTGTAAAGAGGGATTCTGCACCTCCAAATTGCTGTAAATTCTGGGTGGAATTTGACTGGTGAATGTTCCAGTATTCAGAGTAGTTCCTGGGTTTTATTACACAAACGAAGTACACACTTAAGCTTTAGCTTGGTTATGAAATACAGTGTATATCTTAATTTTGATCTGAATTTGATATGTTGCAAAAATCCATATAATTATATGGATCTATTTTAAAATGTCTTTTTCTCCACTGTATATGTGAAGTTTGAATAAAGGAATGAAAGTTATTTTACAGTTACATGCATTCTCAAGTGTGAGCTTTCCTGGAGTCCCAGAGAAACTGAGAGTGAATAAGACGATAGGATGCTGTCCTTTGAAAGATTTTTACA
This sequence comes from Notiomystis cincta, assembly GCA_013398075.1. Lineage (NCBI taxonomy): Eukaryota > Metazoa > Chordata > Aves > Passeriformes > Notiomystidae > Notiomystis > Notiomystis cincta. Next base: position 156,710 of record VZRX01020483.1, read on the forward strand.
GGAATGATTCATTAGACTGGATATTGCCAAAGATATCTGTGAGTTGTACTAACTGGGTTTTGTAGTGTGCCTTTCCACTATCTTCTCCTTAGTAGGTAGCAGGGTAGTCAGTCAGGGGTTAGTTAATCTAAGGTCCTGAATCAAGATTTATAGGAACTTTTAACAAGAAAGAGTTGAACTCTTGACTCTGGCCAGTGTGGTGATGCTAGTTTTTCAACATGCAGAATGCTGTTTCTTCTTCTATCAAATGTGGTCACTTGCATAGAGTAAACAGGGGCAGTGAGAAAGCATTTAGATACCTCTGACGTAGCAAGTCACTTACTGTAGCTTTCAATATGGCTCCCAAGAAGAGGATTTCAAAACTTTAGTTTGTACCCTTTATACACCAGCCTGCAGTGTTCAGTGTTGGCCTGTTTGCACGGAGCTGTATTTCAGACTGAGCAGCCGCTGGCCAGGCCTGCCCCAGCTGGGCACTGAAGTCCTGCTGGGAGCACAGCAGCGCTGGGCAGAGCCCTGTCGCTGTCAGACTGAGGTGGACGTGGTGAGCAGTGTGTGCAGTAACACCAGGGTGTTCTCTGGCGCTCTGTGTCACTTGTACTTGTGCCAGGTGCACACGGGTACTTTGTACCTGCAGTAAGGTAGAATCCAGCAGCAGCAGCTCTTACCTGAGCTATGTCCTGCCCTCCTTAACCCCCCACTTTGTCCTGTCCCTGGCCATTCCGTGCTCAGCAGGGCTTCTCTGTACCTTACAAGGTCTAGAAAGTGTTTTGTTTGACAGACTTTGCTAACTTGCAATAAAGACCCTTCCTGTAATGGCTTCCAAAATCCTAAATGAAATGAATATGTAGCTTTGAGGGAGGTACAGTACAGAAATGCATGAAGATGGTTTGAAATGAACCCCATAATGTATAGTAGGTCCCTTCACCACTCAGGTGATTTTGAGCTGTCTGGGTGATCTCCCTTTTTCTGTGCCACCAAGCAGTTAAATTCCAAGTTTGATGCTATTTTGAAACTTGATTTAGTTTGGGGTTTTATTAAAGGCTTTATTCTCTGCATTCTCCTCAGTGCTCATAAAAATTCTGTTCATGGTGCTTCTTTGTCTTCCTCAGCAGAAGTGCAACCCAATATCCTTGACACTGCTTCTAATTGCAATGCTGGTTTACTTGGTTTTCTCTGCTTACACCTTGATGCGTTTTCAAAGCTAAATTGGGCAAGTTTTACTTTGCAGTAGCTCCAGATAGCTTTTTTACAAAGGGATGTCTGATTTTCCTCTGCTTGAGAAGTACCAGTTAGAGATCCCTGCTGAATGGGGACAAGAGAAGAAATGCCTTTTTTCTTTTCACATTTGATGGGGACTTAGCTTGCATGCACATCTTGTAGGTGCATATGGTAAAGACTCATTTGTACAATGCAGAGTGGTGTAAAGAGGAAACACAGCCCTCACTAATGTGGACAGTGAGCTCCACAGCACCAAGTTTCTTGCACAGGTTTGAGTCCTCAAGCTGCATCCTGCTTAGAGAAAGCATTTTCAATATACTTCCAATAGGAAGATCACTTGCAAATAAGAGCCTTAACTCATGTGTATAATGTTTTTTTTCTGTCCTTAGTTTCTTCCCCACCAACTTGTACACAATTCATGGAAACTGCAGATACTTTTTCCACAGCTCACTCTCTCATGTGAAACCTGTACATCTTACCAGAACTCTTTGTTTCTGTAACATGCTTTTTTGTGGTATTATGATGCCACCTCACAAATGTAATCATTCTGTTTGAAACCAGTGTTAAATGTCACAACATAAATAAAACCATTGTTTTCATTTCTGCCTTATGGCACTAATACTAATCTAATGTTTGGCTTCTTGGAGCTCTTCAGAAGAAACTGGCAGCTAAAATTTGCAGGTGTATTCATAGATACATGCTTAAACTGTATAGCAATTTTCTCATGACTCCCATTTAGTGTAATTTTGATGTAAATTGGTTTGTTCAGTCAGATTTACTGGCTTGCCTAGCCCTGAGTGTAGATCTGGTAGCCTATGTCATGAGCTTGATAGCACAACCACAGAAAAGGTTGCATTTTTCAAGGTGTTTTTCTTTGTGTGTTTTAGGATTTAAACACAACTGGTCTGTCTCTTCATGGTCAACACTGAGTCATCACTCACTAGCATGGAGTAATGGAAAATGACTAACACTAGCTACTCCTTAGGAAGTAAAACTCTTCCTCAAAACAGAGCTGAGCTGTTTTCAATTGCATACTTCAGCTGAAAAGTGGATTTCACAACATAAGTGGAGCCTCAGTGATACAAATATTTCTTAACATGCTGCTTTTTCTGGGTGGGTGTGACTTGAATCCCGAATCAATAGTGGTAGCCTGGCTAGTTTTGGTGGGGGACAGGTCACAAAAATACACAGTTGTTACATCTGTGTAACTTGTAGTTTGGTTCTGACATTTCACCAGTCTTAGAAAAAAACCTGACACCTTAAAATACAAAAAAATGTCCTTCTGCTTCTGTGAAAGGATACCTTAATTGGGGAGGGACACTAAGGGTACAGCAGGCCTTCAGCTTCTTGGAAAGAAGCTGTTATGTTCCCCTCATTCCATGCTGACTGTTTCTCCTTGTAACACTGAGAGGAGGTGGGGGAGAGAGAAGGGGAAGGATATGATAAAAGGAAAGAGATAAAAGAAGCGGTGAAACTTAGTGCAGATGCTGGGGTGAGGGAGGGTGTGAAGTCGGGCCAAGTGGGCTCGCTGGAAGCAGGTACGGCAGCTCCTCAAACTCCTGGGGGAGGCAAGACTGAACATCGTCTACTTCTGTCGGCTTCCCAGCGACTGCTTCATCTTCGGCAAGTTTAACTTGGACAGCAACCTTTACTGCTCTGCCGCTGCTTTTGAGGAGTGGGGACGGCTGGTGCTCCTCTCTGTCAGTTTTGTATCTGGGAACAAAAACCAGCACCTAACTGGTCAAAGATCTTTTTCTGTATTCTCTTAAACGACCAGAAATCTACAGTGTTCTGCTGTCCTTCACTGCAAACTGGAGAGAACCAACACGGTCCTGTTCACTGTGACTCACTCTGCTTCTAGTTCAAAAGGTTCGGTAAGAAACGCAAACGCACACTTGACAGTCCTTGACAGGAAGACTTGCGGTTCGCCTTTCTCCCTCAAAGGCTCCTCTGAGTCTCCCGCTCGCGTTACTTCCTCCACCAGTCGTCAGTGACACTGCAGAGAGCGCACCTGGAGCCTTCCTCCCGCCGGTGGCAGCCTCAGCACGGACCGGCTGCCCGCGGAGCCCGTCTGTCCGTGCCCGTGAGCGCGGCTGAGNGTTCAGGGGTGTGAGAGGGGCCCTCAGCCCTGGGTGTCCCTGTGTGTCCCTGTGTGCCCGCGGCGCTCTCCAGCCGCAGTCCCCGCCCGGCCGCCGCGGGCCGCTCTCGGCCGGGTACAGCTGCTCGGGAGAGGTCCCCCCGTTTGATGAAGAGGTTTAGTTTAAAGAAATCAAGCAGGAGCCGAGAGCCGGCTGAGCGGGGCCCGGCGCCACACGGCCCGCCCGCCCCCCGGCAGCGTCAGGGCAGCGACCGCCGGGC
>VZRX01020483.1:160439-176664 GCA_013398075.1 Notiomystis cincta
GCGGAGGGGCGGGCAGGGGTTGTTGTGGGTTCTGCTGTGGTGCGGGGGCTCTGAGGAGGAAGGGGAGGGGGCGTGTGGGAAATGGGAAGGAAAAGGGGCAGCGTGTGTGGTACGCGGGAGCGAGGGGGCAGCGTGCGGGCTCTGGAGCTCGTGTGGAGGTAGCGCAGTGTGCGGTGAGCGCTGCTGGGGTCAGCCGCCTCGGAGGAGCCGCGGTGAATGGTGGCGGGCGGCGGGTGCGCGGAGTGCTCGTCAGCCGAGGCTCGGGCTCGGCAGGGTCAACTCTTCGGTGCTCTGTCTTTGGGGTCTTCAGAGTTGTGCTCGCACTTCAGTTCCCAGTGTCTTCTGCCTGAGTCTGTTGCGTGATCCGTATTTGGTGTGGATACTGTTGGGGTGCCTGTAGCAAACAAGCTCGTATCATCTTACTTCCTGTTGTCAGAGCAAGACATGCACTCTTTTGTTTTTCCCCACTCGAGTGACCAGTTGTCTGTCATTGCTGTAGGGTTACTTCTCTCAGGCAACTTTCTCCTTAGTCTTTCCTTAATTTTTTACCCATTCTGTACATACATTTTTTTTTTTCAACTGTTGTATCTAATCAACATAATTGTGCCTCTCTGTGGGACATGTGGCTGGTCTGTGCCTACATACACCCTCTTTCTGTGCCTGGTGTTACCCTGCTAGTTGGTGGAGATGCAAACAGCTCCATGATGTGATGTGTCACTGCTGAGCCACTCCTGCCCCATGCTGAGCCCATATCTCGCATGCCTGTGGCTCTGTGGTGAGCTCTGCATGTTGAGGGAAATAGTACTGCTCTTTCTCTGCTCCCTGGCCGTATGTTCACGCCTCCTCTTTGTATCAGCTTTAGCAATCCTGTGGTTTCTGGGATGTGGAGGAAGTTGGAGAAAGAAGGTTGGTTGAATGGCTTACCCTTGGCAGAAGTTGGAGTTCCTGTTCTTCCCTCCTTTGCTTCTGCCTCTGCTGCCAGTTTGTCGCTGGCTGCTTCTCCCATGGGTTTTTTGGTGACTGTGACGTGTGTTGTTGGATCCCTCAGTGAGCTGGGTGCCCTGGCAGAAGAGACTGGATGGTTCTCTGCCAGGTTAGTTAGTTGTGTCAGTATCTCAGTGCCTGTGAAACCTACTATAAAGCTTATGGGGAATAGTGAGAGGAAACTTCACTGCCAGAAACAAGGCTAGAGGAAGGCAATGGAGACTGAGACCTCCCTTAGGGCAGCAGGGAACTTTTACATTGGCTTAGGTGTTTCACAAAACTTTGTCCTGGATATGCTTGCTCGTGTATGTACTTTCTGAAATAACTGTATTTAGTGTTGCTCTATCCCATTTGGTGACAATGCAGTTGTAGTTTGGCATAATTTAACCATAGAACTATACCAGTAGTTGCGTTTTTCAAGTTACTTACACCTGCTGAAGTACTAAATACACTTGAGAAAACAGGAACTTGTGACTAAAATTTGTGAGCAAAGTGTGCTGCTGTTTCTTCAAGGTAAGTCACTAGTTCATTTGAATTCACTTTGTAGCATTCTCCTTTTGCCCCTCTTGATTGCCCTCCTTGAAGGAAAAGAAACTGGAGAAAACCCTTCATTAGGGTCTTCTAGTACCTCATGGTCTTTTTCCCAGTCTGATACTACTACCTTTGAAAAAATTGCAGAAAACCTTATGATGTAGTCACTTGAAGCCAGCAAAACATCCTTCCAACCTTTAACTGTTAGGAAATGGTTAAAATCATGAGGCAAAATTCCTGTAGTATTTCTGAAAAAAAGTTCATATCTCTCATTATTAATCATCAATATTTGCTGTTATAACTTTGGTTAGTGTTTGTATGAATTACCCAACCCAAACAGTAGAAACCTTCTGAATGAAGATTACTGCAGTGGTTTTGCTGAGGGCTGATGGAGACACTAATGAAGAGCAAGGGCATGACCAAGTCCTGTGTTCTTGCAGGGAGTAGTGTGGACATAAAGCACCTTCTTGCTCTGCAGCTTTCTGCTGGCCCTGCTGAGAGGAGGATGTACCTCTGTCCTTCCTGTCAGTGTAACCTGTCAGAGCTGTTAGAGGAACCTGTTGGGAGGTATCTAGTGAATAGAAGTGTCACAGGTTGCTTTCTTATGGTCGTGGAGAGAACAGGGAGGACGTGGGTGAATCAGAGTTCCTGAGTCACTGAATCCTTGTTTTCCTGGGGAACTATTTAAATCATTCAGAACATGCTACTACAGGCAGCTTCAGCCACATGGCGTTCTTGCTTATCTGCTTCTCGTGAAGTTCGTGTTGATATTTCTTGGCTTTGAGATTTAATTGGGCCCCAAATCACAGAACCTAAGGTCTGCTTCCTTGCTTAAAGTGCTTATGAAGGGACCATGGGTTGTAGCTGTTGAGGTGCTGCTGTGTGATTAGATGATAAAGGCTATAAAGGTTCACATCAGAAGCATAATGAGTTATTTCATAGCACAGTGTACTTCTTTTTTCCCTCCCTCCAGCAGATGATAAAGAAATCTCTGAATTAGAAGATCTAAAGCAATAATAGCTTATTACATCACTAGATTTGTCAACTTACAACATGCCAAATCAGTTTGGACTTGGGGACTTGATGTTTAGAAGCTGATTTTTAAGGTAGTGGGAAAGGCTGTGAGTTCAGGCACACTTTTGCAAATGTGTAGTCGTGGTTTTTTTGTAAAACTGCTTTGAAAATAATCTTGCTGAAATCACATGCTTTTCTGTCATGATCCCCTCTGCTAAAGCATGGACAGACCAAAGATCTAGCAAGGAAATGCGTGTGCAGTTCTTCTGCAGTGTGACAATGACTTCCCATCAAATGAAGAAGTTGCCTGAGGAGGGGCCTTGGAGCAGTCCTTGAACAGTAAGGACTGAGCTATGCTGCCAAGTTCTGTGTGTATAATCAGGCGTTCCTGCAGTAGTTTTTTGATATGCAAATAGCATTGTGAAATAATTCTTTCTCCTTTAAACAATGAGAGTTTAAGTTTCAGAGTTTAATGGAAGAGGCCTTTACATTGCTGTTTCATTTTCATTTTTTCTTCTTCTACCTATAGAATGTTTTTTTCTCAATGAGGTATCACTGTAGCAACCAGATGAATCACTGGAGCTAAAGTACTAGAAAGGAGAAGCAATTTTAAATTATGTGGAAATACAGCTGCTCTAAGTAGCAGTTAACAATTTTGATAAACAACAAATAATAGAAAAAGCAAAATTCAATTACTTGCAATCTCTGCAATTGTAGAACTCTCTTCAAAAACCTTCAGGCTCCAGTCTTTAAAAATGCTTTAGTAAAAAGCTCTGTGTTTCTGAGATAATTGCTTTGTCTTTATCTGTCACTTTTGCAGAAGTTTAAATTTTTTTGCATTTTAATTTCTATTCATTTCCTGAGACCCCAGCTGCAGAATGGTGTTGGGCGAATGAGTCAGATGAAAATATAAATGAAACTGTTGTCAATTACCATTCTTAGTAAGAATATTCCTGGGTAGTTTCTGGGTAGGACTGGTGGTTATTCCCTTCAGAGGGACTCTTCTGAGCAGAGTTCCATTTTGAGTGGGCTGAAGCGTTGCTCTGGTGTGCAGCCTGCGGTGTGAGGCTGGCTCCTCACTGGCGTTTCCTGCTGTGTGCTGGCTTTCTGCTCCTGTGGCTTTGGCCCTGCTCTCGGCGGGGCCAGCTGAGGTGCACCTCATGCTTATCTAGGGGATGTACAGGTCACTTGTGCCACTTTCTGGCTTTCTAGATTTGTGATGTGGTTTGTTTCTCCCTTCTTTTGCACTGTGTAACCAAAGGTTTGTCACTAAGCATCTGTTTCCCAAATAATAGTAAACATTTTGTCACTTAAACGATGAGTAATATAGGAAAGTGACTTACTTAACCTATTTGGAATATGTTGTGTTCAGTAGTCAGAGAAATTATCAAAAGTGCCTAACCCATATGCTTTGGTCTGGTTATTACATTCTAGAGAAAATGTAGGAACAGGAACATCAGTTGAGTTGTCCCTTCAGTGCAGAGTTCCAGTGGGAAGGGTGCTGCAGGGCAGCTGCTTCCCAACCTGCTGGGACTGGCAACAAACCCCTGGTGTTCAGCCTGGGCTCATAGCTCAGCCCGTCTGTGCGATGTGGCTCCACTGATATCACCGAGGCTGCTCCTGGGGGTGAACTCAGCCACATTTCAACTGTGAAGAGGGATGGGACCAGGAACTCTGCATGCAGAATCTGTTTTGCTTAGACTTACCTAACTGTTTCAGAAGAAATTTCCGAAGAAGTGTTTGGTCTGGGCTTTCTGCCCTTGGTGTTTGGGACTGAAAAGCAATTTTGTAACATACTTGGCAGGGGAGGGTGGAAAGTATTGCTGAAGAATAGAAAAAAAGATACAATAAGTCAAAAGAAAAAGCTGCCGAGCATTTGCTTGTGAGTTTGCCTTTAGCATTTTTCATACTTACGTGGTTGTTAACGTTTATAATTTCCTGTGTAAGACTCTAGAAGTGCCCTTTCTGTAGCTGAAGTGACGTGGAGGGCAGTCTTGGTGGGGTGTCGGTAAGTTAGAGGTGTACAACATCCCTGTCCACTCTGCTGGCAGTCTGGTGGAGTTAAACTTAGTTAAACTGATTCTACATTGCTAATTCTGCACTTTTGTGGAGATTGCAGTGACTGTCCTGTTCTACTCAGGCTCTAGGCAATGACTGATTTATTTTTAAATCTCTATGACTTTCAAAGGTACATTAAGAAAATGACTGACCCAAAGGAAGGGGGATATATTTGAACATAGTGTGTAATGTTAAAGCATTTTTTGAGGGAAATCTTTGAAGAATAAAGAAAGCTCATTGAAGATCCCTGTCAAATATATCTCTGAAAAATCCCTCACACTGAAATATTTTAAATCTGAAAAAACGTAGTAGTACATTTTTAGCAATCCTTCCTAATGGAGATTAGAGAAGTGTGTCCTGAAATAAGGATGTCTTCATTTGGTTATTGCACCTAAATTTTTAAAATAATAATAAAAAAAAAGTCAACTGGCACAGCTATGAATAACAAGGGATAGGGTTATTAATGGTGATTGTTTCTTTGTTGTTTGATTATGATTTACATTAATAAGAGCAAACTTAAAAATCTTAACTGTATCTTAAATTGCTAATAGGAATTTAAAATGTTAACTTCCTCACTTTTGATCTTTTTATGTTTTTATCTGGAAATGTTTAAAAAAACCCCACCACCCCAGTGAGGAGGGAACTTATAGTGGAAGTAGTGACAAAATCTGCAAGTTATCATAACATTGCTGTAGCACAGCAGCAGGATGGTTGCTGAAGAACTGATGTTAATTAAGCCTGTACAACTGATCTTTAATGAGTACTTGCAGAATTAGAAAGACAGCTTATTTGTGTGTGTGTGCAATGGAACTGTAATTATACAAGTCCTTACAGTCTTTCAGGTTTTAAATATAGATTTGAAGAGGTTTGGTTCTTTAGCCTGGAGTGTCTCATTTATGTTGGCTAAGCACATCTCATGTAATTACATTAAGAACTGAAATTATGGAGATGGCAGTTTTATATTTGTTGGGAAGGGAGGAATAGCAATGTCAAAATCTCTGGAAAACTGGGTCAGTAAATAGGATATTCCTTAGGAAGGTGGCAACTATAAAATAGAAACCTGTGTCTTGGGCTAGGTGGGCTTTTGGGTGGCTTTATTTTTTCACTGTACATATCTGTGAAATTGTTGGCCTCTGAATAGCAAATATGCTGATTTCAGCAATGTTTGCAGCATCCTGTGATCTTTTTTCAGGCTTAGCTTCTTGACAACCTTGTACTCAGAACCACATTATTTAGTCAGCATTTTTCCTGTTCTTACTTCATGCAGTGAACAATATGGCTTAAATTATTGCTAACTTTTAACTAGAGTAAATAATTCTAAAAATTTCTTAAAGCAAACTCTGTTCTCATAACTTTTTTTGGGAGAAAAAAGGAAAGGAAAATACCTGATTTCCATTGACTACAGGAATTACTGTTTACAGAGCCAAGAACCCTTTGCCTTAGTCTTGATTCAGTTTGGTATCTCAAGGTGATGCAAATGCAGAAGTGTCAAGTCTACATGGACAGGAAATAGAAGAATAAACTCTGAGTATTTTAGTTACTTTTTTTTTTTGCCTCTCACTTGTGCATGCAGAATTCAGTTTAAGAACATGTGTAGAGTTTTAAACTGTGTATATGCATTTGTGATTTCTGTGAACAGATACTGTGCTGTTTTGAGATTTAGATATTCCTGTGAGTTTAGACAATGATTTAGGTGCTTTGCTTTTTGGTAGTGACAGATTTATAACAAAAGTAAAGCTAAAGTTACTGTCTGCAATGGAAGACCGTGAGGAGAACATGGAGATTAGTGTGTGGACTGTAATGTTGTTTTAATACATGCAGTTTTCCATGCTTCTCTGTGAGGCCATGTAAATCCTGGCTTTGTTGCCACTCTTTACTAAAAGATTAGATCAAGAACATGAGAAATAGTAGATGTTATCATTATGATTGTAAACGGGACAATTTTAAGCAGTTCACTAGACTCAAACATTGTCTTGCCTTCCTGATAGTCTTTTCAAGAGGATTCCTTGTGTATGTGGCAGAATAATGATTTTATGGTTAACATTTACTTTATGAATATTAGAATTAGCCAGGCCTCAGACCTAGAGTAAATCACTTGTGTTGTTGTGATGCACTGCAAAGAACTCATGCCTGTGTGGAGGAGAAATCTAATTTATGGAGTGATGTCATGTATACATTTTCAAATTAACAAGACCCAATGATAGACTAAGAAAATAATTTGTTGCAAAATAGTTCCTTCAAGTTCCTTTTATGAATGAGAGGAGATTTTGAACAGAGAAGATGCCTGTCAGATGGCTGGCAAACTTACTAGTGTGGCATGTGAGTCTTTCTGTGAAGCAGGATTTTTTTGATGTTCTAAGTTTTCTATTTGATATTTTAAGACTCTGCAATATTAAGGCACAATACTCTTGGATAATTTTTGTAATTCATATATCAACAGTAATGGGCATTGAAGTGTTGTCTTGTGGTTTTGACAGGAGGTGCACATGCACAAACTACCTTTTCATTTCATGAGTTTGTGATCTACCTCCAGAAACAGTCATTAAAGGAAGACCTCTGTGTACAGTTTTGTCTTGATAAACATAAAGCAGAGCTAAAGAGAATTTGCATGTGGCAATTTTAAAGTTTCTAAGTTTGATATAACAAGAAGAAATTGGAGAAGCCATATGTAGTGAAATGTACTCCATCTGATAAAATTTAGAAAACCATCTTCTATGCATGACAATTGCAGATTTCCATCTTTCTGTGTGCCAGATGTTAATTTAAATAGGAACACATGGATATCAAACACACATTTCTGTGCATTCTAGTCTTCAGTTTTTAGTGATCTTGTAGTTATTGTTAAAAATATGGATAACTTATATAATGCTGGAGATCATGTAACAGATTTTAGTGCACTGATATTTAGAATGACATGTTGTAGATGAAAATGTTAATTCAATCCTTTGGAACAAAGGAAAAGTGTGTTGTATTCAGAGTTCTGGCCTTGAATGTTATCCCTGCTGACTGTCAAAAAGGAGGCATGGAATATGATCTGGGAGATGAGGTTTGGATTTCTGCTCTATGGACTCTACCCAGGGAGGCACTGAGCCTCTTCTGTCCCTGTCCTGTGGTCTGAGCTTGGCACAGAGGTGGTGGCTGGTGTGAGTCTGTGCTGGAAATCCTGTCCCACCCTCTGATGCCTTCCTCGATTCCAGCTCTCCAGTTGACTCCCTTGCTGCTCAAGCTGCTGGTCAGTGGGCATCAATGGATGTCTGAATGTTGGTAATTTTTTACATAAAAAGATGTAGTTTGTGTGAGATTTGGGGGGTTTTGTTTTGAGTACTTTATTTAAGGAATCAGACTCAGCATTTGACTGGATTCTTGGGATGAACTTCAGTGTAAAAAACGTGGTGTTATAATAATGCTATTTGTTTTATATAACATGCTGTTGTTATTATACTTTAGTTTTAAGACAACCCAAATAAGAACTAGGTGAGTGAAGAAGAAAAACACTGTAGGTGCAGCAGTGTTGGGCCTTGTGATCTTAATTGGCACTAGCAAAAGCCATTGTAAAGATTCACAGCTCAGCTGGAAATGTAGCTTATATCTTGTCTTTCCTAGACTTGTACCATTCATGTAAGTTGGAGTTCCTGTCTATAGAAAGTGTTTAGTAAATAATGACCTAGGCCCCTTCTTTCTTAACTTCCTTAAACAGGAAAAGGAGAGTGCATCTCATCTGCAGTGTAGCCATCCCTCCTCTTAAGCCAGATCTTGAGCTTAGGCTCCTTACAACTATTAATCTTCATTAAGATTTGATCCCAAGTGCCCCTTGGTTTGGTTTAGCCATATGTGTCAGGATAAGGTGAGCTGCCCCCGAAATCACGTGTTTCTGCTCTGTCATTCCCAAAGGTGCTTTAGCTGACTAACTTGGGTATCTGTGCATAGATACCAGCATTTGATCAGATAAGGCTCGCTGCAACAATAGAACAATGGCATTGGCTTTGCCAGACAGGGTTGTTACTGAGGATAAAAACTGTTCAAGATGACTGAGGAATCTGATGTTTCATTGAGGATGTAGCTTCTGGCTGAATTTGTGTGTTGCTGAATTGGACTCTGTTTAAAAAGACTACACACATTTACACACCTTCTCTATGGGATTATTCTTCAAAAGAATCTACAGGATTATTCTTCAGAAGAATCTCCAGTTTGTAGAGAATGGTTTTTAAAAGTATTTATTTAACTTCATTTCTTTTGTCAAATGTCTGATTTTGAAGAATGTGTCCCCTATTTTTTCTCCCCTATTTTTTCTCTCCTGCTTGATTTATCACAAAAAGAATGATGAAAAATGACAAGGGGAAGTATTAAATGTGCCTACTGTTGCAAAATATTCCCCTATATTATAAGTATCAATCTTGCAAGATTTTGTTTGAAAATATTTGCAGTTGATTTGAGATGAAAAACCTTTAACAACTAATAATTAAAAGATATGTAAGCTTCTGTCTGGTTGAAGAACAGCTTACCTGCAGTTAGCTTTGACAGATGAATGAAATCCCAGGGTCTTGATGACTAAAAGTAGTGGGAGAAAAGATACTAAATGTACCCAAAGAAGTTCCAGGGCTGTGGGTGTACCGCATGCATTTTGTAGTTTTTGTGTTATAAAGTTCCAAATGTTTATTTTTTTAATAGTTTATTATTATCATTTGAAGGGGATGAGGAGGAAAGGTAACTGGCCTTTCCAAATTTGAAAACAGTAAATTTGAGGAAAACATGAGCACACTATATTTCTGTATTGTCCTGCTCTAATGCTTATGCACTCTCTTGGTTTGAGATTGGATTTATTTGACTGTCTGCTTCAGTGCAAAGGCATAAAGGGCAAACAAACTACTTTTTTGCAGTATGAGGGAACAATCAAACTGCACATAGAATTCTTATTTTACATGTAAAATGCACTTCAGGTTACTGAGTGTCAGATACATGTAATTGTATTCACCTAGTAGCTAAATAAAAAATTCAGGTTCAGAATTTGTCTATTACAACAAAGCTGCAGGCTCCTCTCTGGCTGTCAACTAGAGCACTCTGGTTTTGTGCAATTGTGTTACTGAAATATTCAACTTCTGAAATGGACAAAAAAGGGTAAATACTTGCTGAGGACTCAGTCTTCATATCAAATCTGAAACTTCCCTCGGGTTTCAGTAAAGGAGATCGACCTGATAAAACTGGCATTGTAGACAGCTAATGATCCTCAGCTCTTCTGCAACGTGGTGTGCTCTGGTTACAAAGGCTTTGCCAGCTCGTGCTGGTTTGTGCACAGCAGTGCTCCCCTAACTACAGTGTAAGGTTTAAATTAGCAGCTAAGGGACTTACAAAAAGAAAGCAACAGATATTACCTAATTTTTTTGAAATCAAAGCAAACACAAGATCTATATTAATATTATATCCCGTCTTTTTTGTTTAATTACACAGTACTGAAACCTTTGGTTGCCTCTACTTTACACAAGGTTTCCTGTGTTGGTGGTTAAGTCTTTCTGTATCAGTTCTCAGCATCCTGAGCCTGAGAATGTGATGCTGGGGCTATGCAGTGGTATTTTCTCTTTCTGCAGCATTGGCTGCAGGTGAGGTACATAGAGGGGATCTTTCCAAATCAGGGATTAGTGTCTTCACTCTTCTTCAGACTATTTTTACTTATAGCTTTTAAAAGCAAAGTTGATAGGACTTCTTAGCTCTGGTAACTCCAGATCTTGAGGCTAACAGGGTGTATTCTTTAGATGTCCTATCTTGTATCTTTTGCAGTGGGTCGCTTGATGGTTATATTTATGCTTCCACTTCCTGACCTTACTACATACTTGAGTTTTCAGATGTTGAAATCCTTCATTCCATCTGTTGCTTCTGTGTGCAAGGTCCTGGGTAGCTGCTGAGATTTAAAAGATTAAAGCAGCTCTGTGATGTTGGCAAATTTTCAGCAACAAGATTTCTCCACAACACCATCAGTTCCTTGAGCTCCTTTCTGCTGCCCTTTTTTTGTTGCAAGATCTTGATACTGTAGTTCTACTTCCTTATCTGATAGTAAGTCCTCCTAAAAAGCTTTTGACCCAGTCTTGGATGTTGGAATCACTAGTCAGTTGTGCAGGACGTGTATTGTGATGTGTTGCATTCTTATCAACTTGCAGTGTAATCGACTTTTCTGTGAAGATTTCATGGTCACCATTGTGTCCCCATCTTGTTAACAGCTGTCTTCTGATGAACAAAACCCTGAAGTTGAAAGATGAAGAAAATTGTGCTTTTCAGACTCTCTGTGGAGGAAAAGGGTTGCTGATTTCCTGCTTAGGTTTACTGTCAGGCTCTCCTGGGGTAGAAAAAGCTTAGGAGAAAAATATTAGGTGAAACCATTGGGAAAATAGCACTGTTAGGCATTTCTGGCCATTTACTGCAAAAGAGTAGTGAGAGAAAAAGTTAAAAAATTTAGATCCAGCAGGTAGCACAAAAGTCCTTATAACCTGTGTGTGATAGACTGTGATACAGACTGTTAAATGCTAGTGCACATTCAGTGGAAATGAGTTTGGCTTCCAGAAGTGTATGTTAAGGGCAATAGAACTTGTTCCTTTTTGAAGACTGATTAGTTTATAATGTTCATTATCTTTGAGCTATGTGTGGTCTAGCAGTAAAGAACAAATTAAGTGAAGTGTACATCTTAAAATGATTTGTCCTATTTCTTTAATTCAGACCATATGAATTATTGAGGAGAAGCTAAACCTTGTAGGTGCAGACAACCTTAAAAAGTGATACCTACAAGCAGACCTTTGCTGTAATAATTTTATGAATTCAATAAATATCCTCACTTTATTTCATCTGGTTATTTTCTAAAAGGAGAATTCTGACTTGGGAGAAGTAGAGGAATGGTCGTTTTAATATTGAGGACTTGATTCCTGTTTCTCCAGGGAAATTTGAAATGCAGATAGTGCTTGCTATAGACCTGAAAACTTGGCTTATTCATCAACATGATAATCTTCTGTTCAGAAAATGTATTTCCATATTTCAATCCCCCAAGCTCATAGAAAATTTCTAGGATGTCAGGGTGGGGGTTCAACTTTCTGATTAAAAGCCCTGCTGTTCATGTAGGCACATATCCAAGCTATTGATAAAATGTTATATGGCAATGACTGAAGAATTAATAATGTAAGGAGAACTAGCATGAATGAGGAATTTTATCTTAGCATGTCAGGGAGAGTTCATCATCTGTTCCTCAGTATGGAGGGGCTCTGTGCCAGTGGGGAAAAAACTGTGCAGTGCCAAACCAGGACTTCAATGGGCTCTATGATAGTCTGCAACAGTGTTCTTTCTTCAGACCATATTAATAGTTATGACACATCTCATAAGTTGTAAAACTCTTCTTTTATCTATCCATGCTGTTATGCAAAGTTATTGGGCCTTATTGTTCCATGTATGCCTTCTTTGTCCCTCCATATGTCATGTTTCTTTTTTAGTCTCTGGTTGTCTGATGCCATAACAAATGTACCAGCTGTATTCCTTCTTGGCATGCTGGTTAACATGCCTCTAGACACCTTT
This sequence comes from Notiomystis cincta, assembly GCA_013398075.1. NCBI lineage: Eukaryota > Metazoa > Chordata > Aves > Passeriformes > Notiomystidae > Notiomystis > Notiomystis cincta. Next base: position 172,572 of record VZRX01020483.1, read on the forward strand.
GTATATCTCACTATACACGAAGGAAATCCCTCCATGATTGGAGGGAACCCTGAGAAGCTGGAGGGTCTGTCTGCCATCCAGCAGGACCTCAGCAAGGTGGGGGAAAGCACAGGTAGAAAGCTGCTGAAGTTTAACCCACATAAATGTGAAGACCTCCTCTGAAAACTAACAACCCTGTGCAGCTGTGCTGGGGGACAGGGACCTTTGCAACCTGGTGACCAGCAAATAGCCCTTGGTGAGCAGTGAAAAGTGGCACTGTCCCAGTGGCATTAGTCACAGTGGTGTGTGTGTTCCCCTGGCTGCCCTCAGCAGTCAGTCTGTAGCTATTTCTAAACTCATCTATGAGTAATTGCTTTGCATCTGAAGGGTGATTCCAAGGTGCAACTGCTGTGGGAGGAAAGGAAGGCAGACGAAGAGACAAATCAGACCAAATAGGTGAGCAGGTGTAATATCTTCTGTGCTACACCTGCATTTTAATTTGCCTTTGCATCACACGATAGGTCATAGTCTATCCTCTGATTAATGTCTACTCTCCTTTTTGCTATCACCTGATAGGCTCTGACAGAGAGGAGGAGACATTGCTGTAAATCATCAGGTCCATATTTTCATCTTGCACTTACATATCTAATTTCTAGGTTTTTACATTCAGTAGTACCTTTTTTTTTCCAAGCTGTCTTTAAAGATGTAGTGGATGTTGGCTGAAAGTATCTCATCTCTGGTGAAGTTTAAGTTGTGCATTAAGGAGCTGTTCTGCATAGAATATGTGCAAGTAAGAGAGCTGTGTCTTTCTAAGATTTGAGGACAAGACTTTAGCAATAATGCCATTAAAATTGCAATGGTAAAAATCCATTATTTCCATTCCATGAGTCCAAATATATGAATGTATTTAAAAGCCCCACAATGAATAGCAATTGATTTTGTGACTTGTTCCTGTTCTTCTGAAAGCATATTCAAGAAATGAATCAAAACTTTTCTCAATTAAAAGAGAAAAACCAACCAAACACACACTATTGGAAAATATTTTTATTGGGCTTTTATTACTCTGAATGTTTTTTATAGTGATGCATTAATTCTAGAATTGATAATTATTAGTTGCTCATAGCACCTTTGACATCTCCAATTTGTTGTTTGTCAGCATCTGATTGATAGTGACTACTGATTCCAACCTCCTCACTCTCAGGAACACAATCTCAAAGTGCAAGCTAGAATATTATGAACAAATGAACAAGCAAAAGACTAAAGGCAGAATGTGGCTTAGATATTGTTGAAGAGGAGCAGACTTTAAAAGGACTGGTGATCACCACTGCTCTGTGAGAGCAAACAGGCCCTGCAGTCCCCTGTCCATGTGCATGGGGTGTGTGGTCAGCAGTGTGTAGTGGATTGCTCCAGGACAAATTGTTTCCTTAGCTCGTGTCTGCAGCCTGTGGTCTGAGTGACCATTCTTTTTTTAGAGGAGAATTTATCCATCATCGTTCTGTTTGGTTCCTGGGATTCTTGAAGTACCTTAACCTAAAAGAAAGTCTTTCACTGGTCCCTTAAAGGGAGTGCTGTGATGGACAGCAGAGTTCAGCTGTCCTTCATGTATGCTGTGCTGGGTAACTGGAGACATTATCCTCACTTAAAAAGGCTGCAAAGTCAGGTCTTGAGTTATCTTCCATCATCTCCTGTATTCCTCCTGCACTGCAGCTGTGCAGGAAGCTGTATCTAGCAAACTGAACTGCGTTTTAGGGGGGTGGTGGAGGAGAGAAGTCACAGCAGAGGAAAGAAACACATTCCTGGGAGTCCTCATTACAGAGCATGAAGAGAATGGGAGACTGCTCATTTATAAAACTTGTTCTCCACCCTTAAGCAGCTGTTCTTGTTTTGTGCATTGCCATGCAGTATTTGAACATCTTGGGAAGCCACAGATGTTTGACTCATAGGCTGGACCTGATTTGATCCTTATTCCTAATGCTGGAGCCCTTTGGCTGAGATCACTATGATGCAAGCCTTGCTCCCAGCTCCCACTTCACTAAGGAGCAGGAGTTTTGTTAGATGTCAGGTCTGGCACTTGATCCTCAGCTGTTTCACCACCACTTCCTGTGTTTATAGCTGGATAGTGGGTCTTGGCTGTGGACATGACATTTACTCAGAATTATGACAGTTTTCTGTGAACTTTGTGCCTGACACAGATGTTTTGGAGAGAAACGCACTTTTGCTTTTTTGTGGCTTCAAAAAGTTTTTCATTAAGAAAAACAAGGGTAGCATTAACATAGCACAGCTCAGATCAGCTATTTTTAATGTATTGATAGCCCAGGATGAAAACATGAAGACAATTTTTGTGACTAGGTGGTACATAATTGGATGTATATATCTATTTTCTGGTAGTCTGAGGGCATCCTCTCCATTGTTTTTGTGCTTGTAATCCAGTATTGAACTAATACCTGAAAAAATGTTTGCACAATAATAACTTTTAATAGTTTTTTATGTGAGGGAAAACAGTGAAAGTAGTCATTTCTATGCAAAGAAACATAGGATTTAAGTGAGGTTTGGCTGGATCAAAACAGCTATTTGATCCATATCCAGTAATAGAGCCCAGATATGCCATCCCTCCATCACATGGCAGTGGTGGGAAATAGCCCAGAGAATCAGCCTGGTGCCTCAGGGGCCTGTGGCATTTCAAAGAGCTGCAATGAAGTGAGCAGTAGTGGAGTGTAGCTCTCCTTTGTCCCATGTTATCTCTGTCTGCTTTGCTTTATACTTCTTTTTGCTTGACCTACCCCTCATCGTTTCAGTTTTTTGATGTTCTGCTGTTACTTCTTCCAGTTGAGCTTATTCTGTCTTAAAACTTGCCTCTTGGATTAGAGGTTTAATTACTGAACAGATGTGTTATCTTCATTCTGCCTGTTCTAACTGCCTTGATCTCTGTTCTTCATTTTGAATCTTAGTCTTTTAGCTCATTTAGTCCTGTGGAGCTAGAACCCTTAGCTAGTTAAAGACACTAAAAAAATAATACTCTTATCAGATCTTACTGCAGTTCTGTAAACAAGCTACTTTATAATGCTTTTATGTTAATGCCAAAGAAACAAATAAAAATTTGTTGTACTGTGATTATAAACAAACGAATACAAAATTGCAGTCTAAATATTGAGATGCATTTCCTTCCTTTGGGTTTTGTTTTTTTTTAAATCTCTTTAATGCTTTCTGAAACAAGATTAACAAGAGACTTCACTGGAAATGAATCATTTATGGAAGAAAATAAAGAAAGTAAAAGAGAAGTTGATTTGGCCTGAAATCCTTCATGGTTGGAAGTTAGCAAAGAGGGAGAAGTCAAAATGTAGCTGCAGGGATTGCTTGGATATAAAACCTAGGACATAACTGTGGGAATGCATTGAGGTACAAGAACTGGAATGCAGCTATGTGTAGTGAAATCTGCAAAAGCTGGGAATGTCATGTTCAGGGTTTGAGATCTGCAAGCAATTGGCAGCAGTTTTCAGAACTGTTCTTGTAAAAAAAACTGCTTTTCCTGAGCTTGGGGCCTGGTCCAGTCTTTTTTTTTTCTTTCTTTTTTTTTTTTTTTTTTTTTTTTTTTTTTTTGGTTTTTTTCTTTNTGTACTCTTGGCTTGTACTCATGTGAACTAGAATGGAATTAGCAAGAGACAGTAAAGCTGTGGTTGTGTATAGTCTCTCCTCAGTGGTATAAAGTTGTCTTAAGACATTCCTGCTCCAAATTGTTCTTCTCTGCCTGTATAACTTTTTCCAGGAAGAGTTGGGGTTTTTTGTAGGACTGAAATGTGAAACGCCTGATCCAATTTTCCGAAAAGCATTACAGAAAACTTCCTATTACTTTTTTTTCCCCAAGGCAGGCTACTACTGGTAACCAGTGTGGCTCCATGAACAGTTATGCTGGAATGACTGCAAGAATGGGCACCCTGAGGTGGCAGCAAGGGCACTCCTTGCCAGAAATGAGTCTGTTCAGCTCTCAAGGCAATAGCCTGATTAAGCAGCAAAGTGTCTGAACAAAGTGTCATCCATCTTCAGTCTTCTGTTTTTTCAGGTAGCAATAAGGAAGGAGGTGTCCAGAGAAACATGAGCTTTCAAGAAAAAAAAAAAA
>VZRX01020483.1:176689-190738 GCA_013398075.1 Notiomystis cincta
AAAAAAAAAAAAAAAGCTGTGCTTTAGCAATGCTCTGTGAAAGCAGCTTTTACTGGCAAGTTGAATTTGACTGGCCTGGAAGATTTGACCAGTCTAGACTAGAGGTAAATGTTCTAATCAAGTGTGCCACCCCAGCTCCTGCAGGTTAATTGACACAGGGCAAGTGCTGTATTTTTCCTAATCTCATTGCAAGGTTATTCATGAAATACCTGCACCATTTGCCGGTTTGAGCCAGGAGGTCACCAAAAGAGTTAAGAAAATTCGCTCAGGTTTTCAGTTTCTTTCCTTTCTTGTTAGCTTCAAACCTATAGACTATTATCTATACAAGAACAGAAGAAACCTATTTGGGTGTAACAAATATTAGGATTGATAAAATTTGATCCCAAATCTTTATCAATGGACCATGTTTTATCAGTGATGTAGTTTTTCTTCTTTTTACTATCAAATTTCTTGCAATTCTTGTGGTTCTTTAAAATTCATGCTGTTTTATAGCTGAAATGCAAGTAAAACTGTGATGGCAATAAATGAGTTAAGTGATTGTGTGTCTGCCCCTTCTCCCCAGAGTTTTGTGTAAAATTGTAACAGAAAACCTCTTTTATACATGCAGGGCAGCTTTAGAAGAGGTAGAAGGAGATGTGACAGAGCTGGAACTGAAGCTTGACAAGGTAAGCTTTTAACAGTGCTTGTTCTTAAAAACATCAAAAGGTGCGTTTCGGTTTTGTTTTGAAGCTCACGGCTGGGAAGCGTCAGTGGCCGACCCAGCAGCCTTGCAGAGAACGGGATCCGGGTCGAGCTCCCGGCTGGCCTTGGAGGCCAAGCTGGAGTAAAGCAGCTGAACTCGCGGGCAGAGCTCGCTCCTTGCCCCGGCCGAGGCTGAGCCTTGAGCACTTCCCTCCTGAGCTGGCCCCTGGCTGCAGCCCTGTGCCTCGGGAGCTGCTGCGAGCTCCTTCAGCTTGCACAGGAGAGGAGCCTTGGGCTTGGGCATTGCTGCACCGAGAGCTGTTTTACCACAGCGGCGTGCTGTGGGGACAGCTGCATACTCTGGTTTAGAGGTTTGAAATCCATGCTGTTTGTCTTTGGTCATCTGAGGCACAGCAGCCAGTGTGTGTATAAAAGTATATATATGCATCCACACACACATATATATGCTTCACTGTTGTGTGACTACTGCAAAATTCATCCTGCATTTTGTCATGCTTTATGCATGTATATAAAAAATGATATGTAGCATCTTTGCAGCTTCTTGCTATCTGTTTATTGGTTTCCTCACCTTTGGAAGCTTTTGTTATTTCTTTGCTAGTGTTTTGAGAGTGGCTTATTTTTGGTTTTCATCTGTACAAAGTTATACAGTTTCATCTGTATAAAGTTTTCTTTCCTTTGCATTCATGCTAAATGTTTTAAATTATTTTATCTGTGTTTTCACGTGGGAGGCAGATGTCTTTTGTTTACCTCCTTAACTGCTTTTTGAATACAGCCTTTTTTTTCCTGCAGCTGTGAGTTGGCTGCAGAGAGCTAGAGACAAATAAAGATAGTGTCAAGCCTGAAGACTTACTGTTTACTACTTGTCATAATATTTCTATTTTTTTTTTTAGTTAATAATCTAACAATTTGCTCTTGAAAAATAAATTCAAGATCCTTAATCTTGATTTGGTGTGAATCTTGGTGAAACTGATGGGTATAACACACATTTTTACTGTAGGAGTGTTGAATCTGTTTTGGTAGATCAAAAAGTGTAAGTATTTAAAGGGTCTGAAAAATCTATCTTGGAAGTTTGGCTTTTCCATCAGTCTGAAAGGATTGGTTTTGGGAAAAAGAATTTTCAAATTCCTTAAATGGCATTATTCAGGGCCTGGTAGTACAACACTAAAGCTGAAAGCCAAGCTTCTTGGGTGAGCTGAAGCAACTATGGCCTGAGGGTAATAATTTGTCTAGACTTGGTTGGTAACTTTTTCTGGCCAGTTATTCACATTAAACTTGGTTTTATTGTCCCACAATTTTGACTTTGGACTACATTGTCTGCAGTTTCTTCCTCTCTGGAAGAAAGAGAGCTGGGTTCAGGCTTGTGAACTATAAGCAAAGGTGAAGGAAAAAGGTTAATGTTGATAGTGATTTTTTTTCTGTCCATTGTTCAAGCAACTTGGACATTCATCAGAATGTGGAAGATCATGCTCAGCTTTCCATTTTTCCTAAGGATCTGAGTCAATATAAAAATTACTGGGTAACTGAGGCAGGAAGGATACTTGGATGGTTTCTTTGCCCCAGCATAGGATCAAGTACTTCTATGTTGTTTTTCATGAAAATTTAGTTACCATCCTTTAAAAATCTTTCAGAGATGAAGGTTCAATCTTCTGATTTGATTCTCAGCTTGGCTTAGGGTAGAGGAATTCAATCATAATATGCCCCTCCTCAAGAGTGCATCTTGGCAATTGCAGTAACCACTCTTTCTTACGTTAACGGCCCAGTGCATAAATGGTCCAAGAAGAGGGAAAACATCCATCACAGGATACTGGGGACCTTCCTATCAGACTGTGCAGTACTGTGGGGGCTGAGGTGCTGACTGAAGCAGTGAGTGGTAGGGATGGAAAGCCATCAGAGATTAGTCTGGGATTGAAAACATGATTGATTTCACCACCTGAGACATAACCATGGCTCTTCAGCTGTGCTTTGTGCTCAGAGCTTTCCTGTGCCTGTATTCTGAGTGTCTCAGGATGAAACAACTGGTGTGGGTTTCTTTTTTGTTTGTTTTGTGGTGTTTTTCTCAGAAACCACAACAACCTCATCATTTGCTTGGGTTCTTACCAGTTATGTTTTAGTTGCTGTACTTGTTGCTCCTGTAAAACTCTCTTGAAATATGTGCAAAATCTCAGTTAACAATAAATCAAGTAAAAAATAATTTTAAAAATTTATAGAGTGGTAACTCTCCCAATAGCATATCAGTTGACCTAGAGTAATATTTTATATGTCACTATACAGTAGAAAGCTTTTCATAGAATCTGAGGCTGAAAAGTTAACTTTTGAAGTCTTTATTTCATAGCCTTAACTAAGCTCAGTGTGTTCATGTTTATATGATGGTGTAAAAACCAAACAAAAATAAGCCTTCCACTTTCTTTTTTTGTGCTCATTTTAGCTGGTGAAGCTTTGTATTGCAATGATTGATACTGGGAAAGCATTTTGTACAGCCAACAAGCAGTTCATGAATGGAATTCGAGACCTTGCACAATATTCCTGTAAAGATACATTGGTTGAGGTAAGTTTTTTGAGGTGAAAGTGGAGAGAGAGAAACATGACTTAAAATGGGTAAAATGTAACAAGGGTAAAATGTAAAATGTGGCAAGAGAAGTAGTTGATGTTTATAGTGTTATCTGCCTTTTTACACCTTTTTCTTTATCTCTTTTAGAGTGAGGGTTTTTTGGCTGTGGTGCACTGCAGGTGTCTGTGCTGTTTAGTTTCAGCAATGACAGGGGTCTGCCAAATTTCAGAAAATGTGTTAGATTAGGGTGTGTGCTGGTGATTGCAACATGTTAACCATTTTTTTTGAGTGAGAGTATTAAACATGAAAAACATTAAGTAGTGTAATATTAAATACTGTAAATTAATGGTTTAGATTATGTAAGCTTCCCATATCTTTAGTCAATTTGACTTTTTCTTGCTTTCCTTCAGTTTGGTACTTTTTATACAGGCAGGTAAAAGTACATTTTTGTTGCTTGTATCTTTAATAGATTTATTTGATATTACAGCTGTATTCTCCTTCTAGTCTAATGTTTTTAGTGTCATTATGCTATAAGGAAAATGAATTTCCAAGTTCTTTACTGAAAAGCTGTGAATCTCTGAACTCTTGCTTTTGTGCTGTGTGTTTAGTAGGGCTTAACTTAAACCACTTTTATTTTCTTTTTACAGGCCAGTTTGATGAAGTTCTCTGATACCTTACAGGAAATGATCAATTATCATAATGTGAGTATTTCTAGCTGAAACGTGGTACTGATAGCTCACCTCTAGTTATATTTGATAATAGATTAATGGTAAAGCTTTTCTTGTTGATAGCATTTGCAAAGTGATGGTTTAAATGGTGTTAAAATAATTCTCATTTTATACTTATAAACATTTTATTAATGTTTTGTTTACAAAGTATTTATAAATATCCTCTTTTCTGCAGATTTCTATCTTGGTTTATTTTTCATTTGGAATTTGTAAGCTTTCATGCTCTAAGCCAGTAAATCCAGTAAATCAAACTAATGGTAACAGTTACAGACTATGAGCTTATACCTTTGCTGGTCTGAAATAATGATTACCTTTTCCACAACTGCTACTTTTTTTTCCCTGTCCTTTCTAATACACAAAATGAAGCACCTCTGATTTGCATGTAGTTTTCTTTTTGGAAGGATGACCAATTTAGACAAGTGTGGAAAAAGGAGAAAATTCTAGGATTTAAGACTAATAGTAATTTTTAGCATGTCAGAGTTGATCAGAAATGCCAGCTTTCCCTAGGTTGAAAACCAATTTGTTGGTTTTCCTCTAAAGAGTTTAGTCTTGTATTATGAAAGCCAAAAGGATGTGTTTATTCTTCTGTTTTCTTGCTCTTCCATTGGCCCAACCGCTCTTCATTAATATCCCAGCAAATTGCTGGAAACCAACTGAAGTGTCTCCAAAGTGCTGAAAATATGCAGGACACTTAAAATATGGGGTTTTCATACCACTAGGAGTTTAAAAATTGGCAAGATAAAGAGAATGCAATGCAAGTTTGTTAGCATTAACTTAGCTTTCTAAAAGTGTCTAATTAGGCTTTTTTATTAAATGCATGCTTTTAGAAGGGAAGGGAAGCAAAACAGGTTAATAGCATTGTGTTGGATTTTCTTTCCATTATACAAAGTGTACATATCTGCACCTAATCTGGTGACAGCTGTAAAGAAGGGAATAAGTGAACAGTGGTTCTTGGCTTGTAGAGAGGAGGGAGTGCAAAGGTTCAAAGCAGCAGTAGTAGAGCAAGTATTACTTTCTTGTCAATGATTTCTGCTGATTAGATGGAGCAGATGAACCCAGGCTGTCCCTGTTTGACACTCTTCATCACACATGTTGCTGCTGGTTACCCTCTTAACTGTGTCTTTTATCTGTGGTTTGCTCTTTTGGACACCTCTGACATAGGTCCTGTATTATTACTGCTGTTATTCTGTGTGATCATGGCTTGCACTGCTTTGGTAAAATTTGGCACAGCACAACTCTCCCCTTTGGACAGTTTGAAGGCAGAAAGCAAAGAACAAACCATATTAAAGAAGATTTCTTTTCAGATCTAAGTAGGACCAATCTGAGTTCTGTCATGCTTTTTTCCCCCCTCTGTGCCCTTGCTGTGCTCAGAACAAAGTGGCTTTTACCAAAGGCACAAATGTCAGTAGTGAGGCACCATTGCTTGGCCATTGTTGTGGTCCTGCATTGCTTTTGGTGAATCTGCTTAGTTCAACAGGGCTTCCTGGCTCAGAGTGACAGGTCTGTTGCTGATCAAGGTGACAGGTCCATCAGGAAGGAGAAGAAGCTAGAGGAAGAAAGAGGAAAGAAAGGATGGCTGGGGTAGGAGATGGTCCCACTGAGTTCTGGATGACTGTCAGTTTTTTCAAGTGAGGCTTTTCTATGGATAAGGCCAGGGACCAGACTAATGCAGCATCTGCACTGATTCAGCAGTGGGGGAGTAGCTGTGACAGCTTGTGGCAGATAGCAGCTTTCTTAGACTTGGAGTGTATGAAAGGTTGTATGTTGACAAGGCTGTAAATCTAATCAGATCATGGTCTGGGCACTTCTTTCTCTTCTTTTAGGGGAAATGATGTATATGTATTTTTCTGCCCAGCACAATTTTTCTCTTCATTGTTGTAAGCAGAATGCAAGGCTCATATTTCTGGGAGTCCTCTAATCATTTGAGTTCCCATCTGGTTTTATCTTTTAGTATTGATCCTGATTGGTGCACTCCCCAGGCACTGGCAAGCTTAAATGTCAGCAGTGGGAGTAGTCCCAGTGTGACTTCCAGTTTGTCAAGAAGCTCTTTATTCTACTTGTCTGCTTTTCTGGTTTCCCAAAGTGGGAATACAAGCAGGATTTTCCATGTGTTACTGGAAGACACAGGACAGTTCTGGTTGGAAGGGGCCTCAGGAGTGTGGATGGTTTGACTGCCTGCCTAAGTCAGGGTCAGATATGAGGTTGGAGCAGGTTGCTTTGGTCTTGAAAACCTCCAAGCATGGAGACTGGATGCAAGGTACAGGACCACTGTTAATGAGTGACTTAAACTCAGTCGTGTTTCCCTTGAGTGTTTCTAGGAAAGAGCTGAGCTGGTAAAGGTTTTGTGTCAGTACTTGCCGTTACATGACTTCTCATTTCCAAATCTTAATTAAGAATCTAAGACTGAGAACATTTAAAGAAAACATTTTTTTACCTTAAACTTTGAAGTTTTGACTTGCTTTTTCAATAAAATTATTTAAAACTTCAAGATCTTTACCTTTTGTTAGAGATTCTGTTCAACTGGGCCAGTTTTATTTTTGTGATGCTGCCTTGTGTATTTCTGTTATGCAGAATTGGAGGTGCAGAGGGATTGGAAAGTGAGGCAACATTTGTTGTCTGTACAATAAGTGACAAAAGGATTTATCAAGTAGCCATTGACCTGTTCCATTCCATCCTAAAACTCAGAGGGCAGATGTGAAGCTGAAGGAATGTGTGTTTTCATTTTCCAGTTAGAATTTTTTGGGTTGTAAGAGAATAAAGAATAAAAATTGTCTCACATCCAGGTGTGATTTGGCCTTATAAAATTAACAAATATCTTAGATTTTACAGTTGAAATGAGTTGATTATATTTTGTGCCCACCCAGCTCCCAGCCTTCCCAAATCATAAGAAATGTTGGAAGCATTGCTTAGATCATTTATCTTAAAAAGAATCAGCCATTCCTTTTAGTAGTCCAACGGTGGGTGTTTTTTACAAACATTTCATGTAAAGGAGGTGATACTAAATACTCATTTATGTTATATTTTCAGCATTAATTTCAATCCCTGGGTTTGGGGATTTTGCCAGAAGTTAAGAGCAGGTTCTTTCTATGGTTTCATTTGTCTTTAATTGTTGATAAATTATTCCTTAACATTCAGAGTTGTTTCTTCAGGAGTATTACTGTACAATTAACATAAATAAACTTCTTCTATAAAATCAGGAATATCTCATATTGTCAGGATGAGTGAATAAGATGCCAGGAGCTCTTATCTCTCCTTATAACCACAGTCTTTAAGAAAAGAACAGAAAAGAGTGTTTGGTTTGTGTTATTTTCCTTATTTTCTTCCTTATCTTTTATTTATTTCAAAACTATTGTGAAGGGATTTATATTTTGATATTAGAGACACAGTCATTTAATAATAATTCTCATCTAATTCTGCCTAATTGCCATTTGTATTTCTGAAATCAGAAGGTATGAGTACCTCTGAGTTACTGACCTACATAATAATGCTTTTCTTTCAGATTCTGTTTGACCAAATCCAAAGATCAATTAAAACACAGCTTCAGACTTTTGTGAAAGAGTAAGTTAATTTGCACTTTAATGGAAAAATAATACATAAAATGGAATTTTAAAACTCTGATTTGATTGAGTTTAGTGAAACATCCTTCCTGTAAATAGCCACCCATAAATTGAGAAGTGTGTATTAAGGCTTTGTCAAAAATCACCCCAAAGCACTGAGGCTTTAGATCCAGCTGCAGAAATGTTGCAATAGGAATGAATTACTGATCTAATTACATGTTGTAATTGTCTAAGCTTGGGGGACAAAGCTTTTCCCTAGTAAGCATTAGATGTGTTCAGTTACATTTCAATTTTGTTCTATCCTTGGAAAAGAAAGACAAGAAGATTCTGTCATAATTTGTAGATTTCCATTTGACCCAAGCATGTATTGAAGAGTATAAAATATGAAAAAGATGCCAGCTATAGCAGTCACAAGCTTGGTCTGTCTGGTGTAGCTTTAAACTCTTTTTCATGCTTTGGAATTCATTTGTTATCCATATTTCCTTTTATCATAGAGATATTAGGAAATTTAAAGATGCAAAGAAACAGTTTGAAAAAGTGAGTGAAGAAAAGGAGAATGCTCTGGTGAAAAATGCCCAAGTTCAAAGAAATAAGCAACATGAGGTAGAGGAAGCAACCAATATTTTGACTGCAACACGGAAGTGTTTTCGACACATAGCTCTGGATTATGTTCTTCAGGTAAGGGCAGCAATAAAAGTTACTTTTCAAAACCTTTTGTTACATATGGCTAGAGACGTGTCCTTGACAATGTTACAAGTTCTTTTTGTAAGCTTCTTGGAAGCTGTGGAGATTCTGGGAAAAAGGAAGAATTTTATCTGCAAGTAATTTCTTTTTTAATAAAATTAATTGATGTTTTTTTATTGCTTTAAAGCTCTCATATTCAGTGCCCTTGCTGCAATGGCAAGTTTAATTTTCAAGCTGAGCATTACATTGAAAAAAACCACAGTATTTGTCTGATACTTAGCTAAACATTTCATGAGTTGGATATGCTGTGGTTTCTTATATATTTAAAGTAAAAACTGTATCCTAGCCTAGGAAATTCAAATTACCTGAATAATTTTGATATAGGATGCTGGGTACTACTGCAATTTCAGGTGTATTCTTGAGTTGTATCCAGCTTGTCTAGATACCTCAGAGTTTGGCAATGTGCTATAAGGAAAGTCAAGAACTTAACTATTCTTTACCTTTTTAGTGAAGATCTCCCATAGGGTGTTGAGAGGTGTACTTTGTCATGCTGCTTTGGATCCTGTAATACAGTAATAAATTTTCTTTTTATACTTAAAGTTCATCTGTTTCATACTTGCCCACAACTATAGTAAATCAGGATTATTGCAACTCAGATGTTATGAGAGGTTTTGGGGGCTCCCAAATGGGTCTGAGCTTCTCCTATGATTGAACACAGAACAGCTCTTTATGATTAAGCTGGTTTTGTATTAGACATCATCATCTTGACTTGTGACAGTCCAGTCAGTTATTTAAAGCCTAATTGACTTTTCTGTAAATTGCATTATGAGCTGTAAAATAAAGTGGAGTTTGTTCACAGACATGGTGGTCAGTGGTCAGCTCTGAACTCCTGCTTTTTGGACACTGAGGTAATTTTGGTGTTTAAAAAGTCGTGTGAATTATGCCCCACAGGATCATTTGTGCCAGCACTAAGTGGTGTGGGGAAGCTGGCAGTCACTACTGTAGCAGGCCAGTTCCTTGTGTGTGCACTGAACTTGCAGGTTGTTTGCTGCCTGGAATTTTTATGTTTAAAGTGTGAACAGTTCCTGGGATAAAGATGCATTTAGAGTAACTGGGAACAGTTTCAGCCTCTCTCAACGTGGACAATAATTTAGGAATTCTTTCTGCTTGCATGATTGTTCTGTGAAAATGGTTTCACAGCTATGGTCTCCTTGTAGCTAGATTGGCTTTAAACTGTAATTCAAAACCTTTCCTTTCCTTTTATTGTTATTTTTCTTTGCCTCACAGGCTGAAGATTTATTCTATACAAACAAATCTTAAATATTTTTGCTGCAGAAGGTTTTCTAAAATAATGACCACTTAAGTATAGAAGTAGAATCTGGTTTTGATTATAGCTTCAGCAAGTTTATTTCTTTTGCTGAAATTCTAAACTGACACAGAGGTGTTAAATTACAAAATCATGCCTGTTTCTGCTAAGTGGGTCTTTTAAAGTAAAATCTGTAGTTCTGGATGGCAACCTTTAAAGGTTAGGGAACAAAGAAGATAGGGGAACTAGGTGAATGTGAAAAATCAGTAGTTTTTTCTATATAATGTGAAATTCCTCAAGTTCTAGGGCAGCACCATTAATCAGTGACTTAATCTAGTTTAAAAGCACAGGTATACATGGAAAGTTACTTATTGAAATTATGTTCTTGCTTGCCTGGGACTGCTTTGGGACACTTAAATACTGTGAGTCTGAGGGAAGAAGTAACCGTGCCCCCATCCTTCGCTCGGCCCTGGCAGCAGAGAGCAGCGGTGCGAGTGCAGCTCCTGGACGGAGTTGGTGGGCTGGCTTGGCTCACACGGTTTGAAACATCCCGAATTCAGTCTCTTGAAAATGAGTGTCAATTTTCCTTGCTTGAAAGGTGTATTATATTGCTTCTAGCTAGCACATGGTGTCTTGTATTTTCCCTTCTGATACAAGACAATTGTGGCTATCACCGTGAAGCTCAAGCTTTGCAAGTGTTCTCTGATTGCATCACTTTGATATCGTGACAGAACTAGAATGCATCTTCTTTTGAAAGGACTTTGGAAAGTCTGATACTGAGCTATCTTCTTCCAATGTTTTAAGCTTGGATATCATTATTTGGGGGAAAAGTGCAAATAAAATAAGAAGTTTAGAATAAAAGAAATTGCTTGTTCTTTTTTCCTAGATCAATGTTCTTCAATCTAAAAGGAGAGCAGAAATCTTAAAATCGGTAAGATATACTTTATCCTCTATATATCAACTATTTTAATCCATCTGAAATTAAAAATATGACCACAAAGCAGTATGTTAAAAATTTAGTCCTCCTATTAATCAAAATGTTATCACTGCATTTGGCAGTTTGGTGACTGTCAGTTTGGCCTTTACTGTAACTGGACATATATGTTTGACTGTTTTTGACAATCCTTTTGGTTCAGATTTGAACACTTACAGATTTTCACTACTCTTGATCCATTGATATGTGTTGTGTGGTTAAAACCAAACTTTGTTTGCCAAGAATTCTGCTGTTTAGGTATGATTTATTACTTTGTAAAAAGTAAGTGCTACTTACGATCTATTCTAAGATGAATTCTGCTCTTTCAAGGAAGAGGGAAAATTTTAATATGAATAGTATGGCATCTGCTAAATTAATATAAAGCTATATCTGCATGCTAATTTTCTTCACATTGTATTCCCTTTTCTACTTCACATTATTTCTGTTAAAAGTTTGGGATAGAGAGTGACAAATTAAACAGTTCTTTTCTTTCAAATGCCTGAAGTTGCTCTCCCATTTTTTTCTTAATTCCTTAAAAAGCAGAAACTTAAGTTGGGTTGGTTTATAACTGCTTGCTATTCTGCTCTGCTCCTTCCCAACTTATTCTGTTTTAAGGCTGGACAGTCTTCTCAGCTATGTTCATAAAGGTTATGGGTTTGGATCATTAGTAAAATATTCTGTAGCCCCTCTCCAGCTTATGTGTTCCAGTTAAACAGGAGACACAAAAACTTCAGGTTACATGAATTAGAAGTAGTTTTCTGCCATTAAGTAGTTTTCTTTTGTTTTGCTCATGGGGTTAATGCTATCAACTGATTTCTGAAATTACTTACTTGTTTCCTATACCTTGCCTATTTGTTTTACAACACTGGAAGCTCTATGAGGTATTGATGTAAAACTGTCAGGACATAAGAGGAGAAATTAAATCTGAAATAGTAGGTTGTTTGTGTGAATTAAGTGACATATTTATGTGACATGTGATATAATTTTTAGGAGAATAAATATTTACTTTGTTCCTTCTAGATGTTATCGTTTATGTATGCACATCTGGCTTTTTTCCATCAAGGCTATGATCTGTTTAGTGAACTTGAGCCCTACATGAAAGATCTTGGTGCACAGGTAACAAATTGCTTTAAAAATACATAACTATATGCTGAAATGGAAGAAATCTTGATATGTGCCTATATATTAGGTATTTCATAGATTTATTCAACAAGAAGGGAATTGTGGTATGATAAATGCAACACATAAAAAATAAACTGTAATGAAGGAATGAAAATAGTTACAAACTGAAAGTTATCTGTTTACTAAAATTAATACTACCTTTAGGATTTACATACTTTAACATAGCCATGTACTGCTCTGTGAGGTACATTGTGATATTCAGGGTGCTGTATTATATGGATTTCAAAAGTTTTGTATGTGACCCATGTTTGTAAATATATCTAATAAGAAAAAGTAGCTTAGGCTGGTTTTCCTTCTACTAATATACTTTATTTATTGAATAAATTATAGAGTCTGCATAATTAAATTTTGATGCATGCAAATATAACTGATGCTAGCAACTTAGACCATAAAATGGGAGTTTGATTTTAATAAATAGTGCAAAATTGAGTTCCTGTGGAATCCTTCTTGCCCAGTTTTGTTGTTTAAGTTTAAGAACAGACAATTGACACTTCTGGGTTTTCAGTGAGGGACTCATGAAAAGCTTAGATGGACCACTGCCAACTGCACACAGGAAACATCAAAAATGGTTATGCAAATAGATTGAAACATACAATATTCAAATGAAGATCTGTCTCTGGTGCAGGAAGAAGACTCAGCACTATCTTGACTTGTTTTTCAGTGCAAGTTATATGAACACTTTCTATTTGCCGCTATCTGATGACTTGCAACAAGTGCTCTGATAGAGGGGTTTTTATCACCACTTCCCAAACAGATCCACAAAGCAGCCAACCAAATTTTTAACTGTCTGTCCAGGTAGAAAAGCAAATAAATGACAGCAAACTTCTACATTCATATTGAGTAGATGTCATTGAATGTCTAAGAGATGAAATTGTTCTGAGCTGGTTATTCCTGCCACCACACTGTTGTCATCTGTGCCCCTCAGCCTGCTTCTGTGTCAGTGCAGTGGAGCAGATTGGGAACTGTAGATAGTAACTCCAACAATCCAATGGCTGTAGAGTTATTTTTCTGCTACAGTAGGCCCCACTTGGGTTACTGTGGGTCTTAATTATGTGTAGAAACATGTCAAGTCTTGGTGTAATAGGGGCACTTGAGCAGTTCAGGTGGATTTTACTCTCCCCTAGCTCTGCCCTTCCTTCTTCTGGTTTGGGTTGTAAGTGTTGAACTGTTGTGTCAGATAATGTAACATGTGTGTCCTGTACCTCTGTGGGAGAGGGGATAGGGAAAGGAGACACAAACTATGGAGCTGATGGTGGGTTATGCTATCAGCCAGGCTTTAATGTTTCCATTTCATTGATGTGATTCAAGCAAAAAACCACAAGGTTATTTTTGAACGTCTGGTCATGCTTTTGCTTGATCTGGTAAGAAGCACTGTGTAGCATTCATTTTGGTGCTGGTATCATAGCAACTGAAGGAGTTAAATTTAGAAAATCTATAGCTAAGAATGTTTTAAATATATTGCAGTTGGAACAAGGATAGACTGAAGACCCTAAAGTTGTACAACTTGCGGAATTGTTCTTTTGTAGCAGACCTTGGCATTTAAGTAACGGATATTTTTCATGACAGAAGCCCATTTGTAAATAACTGTTTAAAGTTTTAACAGTTGATGGCTTTGCAGCTTGTACTGGTTGAAGCTTCTGCCTTTTACAAAGTATGTTGTGACATAACGGGGATTTGCTGGATTTTTGTGAAAATGCTGTTAGATTCCTTCTGTTGGTGAGTGAGCTTTCATTCCTAGGAGAATTTTGTGTATGATCTGAATTACAAGGATTAACAGCATCTAAAGTAATGAAATTGATCTTAAATAGTATAGTTATAATTTTGAATTATATTTGTTCATATTTTCAAAAAAACTGTTTTACTGTGATGGATTAAGCAATTTTGCTTTCTGGATGCTTCAGGTCAGGGTAGGATCCCTTGGGAATCAGATCATTGTATGGGAATCTTTAATGGTGTGCAAGCATAATAGAAGCTTCTGCATGGAAACTGTAGTATTTGATACTTTTCATGTGAAGTGTGGTCTTAGCTTAAAAAGAAAACATTTCCATTTTCATTGAGATGACTATTCAAAAAGCTAAATATTTTAGTCTGATTTAATTCTCCTCAGAATGCCAGTTAGAGCATTACATTTATAAAAATACATTTACCAGTAAATGCAGTAGTTTGAAAAACCTAATTTTCTGAAAATTACCCAGTAATGCTATAATGACTGGGATTTTGATAGTTTCATTGTGATTTGCTACAGCTTTTGATAGTTGTATGCTGTTGGTCTCTTTTAAGACAGTTGATGTGCTGCTCACCTGAGTGAAAATGAAGAAACTCTGGTTTGAGCTTACAAACAGAAATGGTGCAATGCTGTCTTCACAGTA
>VZRX01020483.1:190762-316184 GCA_013398075.1 Notiomystis cincta
AAAAAAAAAAAAAAAAACTGATGGAATGAGCTGTTGTTGAGGGCTTTGTTTTGGCTGTGGTAAATGTACCCTCAAACACTTGTATTCAAGATAAATTAGAGGTAATTGCCCAATCCTGAGTGACTGCCTTCTGTTTCATCTAATGGAGTAGAAGGAAAAATTTCCTGGGGGCCATGTGCACATTCCTGATTCTGCAGTTTTAGCAAGAAACTTGATTCCTATAAAGTTCTGAACAGCACTGGACCCAGTTCTCATCTTTATCACAAAAGAAAGGGCTTCCCAAAGGTTCTTGATGCAAAACAATCTTTGAACCCAGTCTCTGTTTTAGAGGCTCTTGTGTCATTTTTATGTCCTATAGCTACATAAATGTGGCATGTGGACGCTTCAGCCTTCACTGTGTTCCTGTTCACAAATACCTGTAAAGGTGTGCAAGTGCTGATATGGCCTTTTGAGCCAGAGGGGAAGACAGGGAGAGAAGAGTTAAAAGAAGCAACAGAGTATGGAATTGGATCCAGATGTTTCAGCTTTCTGATGTCTCCATAATTGTTGGAGACACAAGGGCGTAAGGGCCTGTTATTGTCCCTTTTTTCTCATTTATTTCACATTGAGCAGGGGAAGGAAAAGACTGGGGAAATGGCCGGAGTTGGCAGGGCCTGTCCCTTGTGGTTCTGAGAGTGGGTGTGGGGATCCTCGCTGTGTATGGATCAGAGGATCTGTTGGCCATCTGTGCCCTGTGCCAAGAGAAGGACCCAGCTGGGAGCTGGTGCAGCCACCACCACCACCACGCTGCCCGTGCTGTTCTCGCCGTGGGCCTGGGGCAGAGGCAGCTGTGTCCCAGAGCCAGGAGCTGCAGGCTCAGCCCTGTGCTCAGCTCCTCGCTGGGGGGCTGGGCTAATGGCAAGCTTGTGTTACAGGCTGCAGAAACGAGGGCTTCATCGGGTTCCACAGCCTGGCACAGAAGTACCAAACCAACTGGTCGGTCAGGCAACATCTGCTTCTCTGCTGCATTTCTTATTTAAACATGAAAGCCTGTGTAAAACAAACAAACAACAACCCAAAAGTACAACAAAAACAACCAAAACAAGCAACTAACCGCAGAAGAAAACCCCAACCAAAGTTTCTTTTACATAGTATCTTAAATTTCCTCCTTTTTTGTGTGTGATTGTAAAAGGAAAAAGTTTATGTGGTAGTGCTAGAGACATGCTTGCAGCAAGTTTTTGGGTAGTGTCTTTTTTATTATCACAGACTTTGTAAGGATACTAACTTAAAAATATTCTCTGTGACAATCTCTTTTATTTTCAAAACCATATTTTTATTTCCAAAATTAGTTCAATTGTCTCTGCCTAAGATTTCAAGCAATCTTGCTCGAGTGCTGCTGGTCAGCTGATCAAAACTATCGACACAAAATCCTGGCTGAGACAGTTCTCCCACTTTGTGGAGGGAAAAATCCATAGCATTTGCTGCTTGTAGTTTTTGCTGCTCCTGCCAGTGCTGCTGCATAGGCCAGCAAGAGCAGCTAAAGCATGAGTCATCCTCTTGGGAGACTGAGCACCAATGCGGTACAGTCGCATATGCTTGGCACCATGCTGTTCTTTGAAACAGTTCTTCTAATGCTGACAAGAAATGTACACCTTTGTAGAGGTTAATTCAGGGTGGCAGAGCAGTGCTGTAAACGAGGCTTCAGTAGTTATTCAAGGTAAACAATTGGTGACAAAGAAGTAATTATACTATGCAAATAAAATAAAACTCTTGAAATGTCTAGACATAATGTGTTCTTTTTTTGTCAGCATTGTGAAATCTACTGAGCCAAATTTCTCATGATAATCTAAAGATCCAATTTTCTGTTTCTCTTTACAGCTGGATCAGTTGGCTGTAGATGCTGCGAAGGAGAAGAGAGATATGGAGCAAAAGCACTCCACTATTCAACAAAAGGTACTTGACAGAATGTAAAAGGCAGGCTGCACACACATTTTTCTTTTAATCTGTAGCATCTCTCCCCAGCATCTCTGCATCAGAACTACAAGGGATGGTATTTTTAGTGCAGAGAGACAGACTGACACGTCATTAAGTGTAGGGTTGGATTGCAGATATTAATTTTGTGTTACCTAACAAAATATTATGCTTGTTTTTTACTGAAACATAAATAGAACAGTAGAATTTATTTGAATGCTGGGATTCTAGCATTTCAGTAGAACTCTTAATCCCTATTACCTCTTGGATTCAGTAAACTGTACAGGTTTCTGCATTTCCTTGTTATGTGTTTGTAGAAGAGGTGTGTGTGCTGCACAGCCCTACAGCCATAGCTTTCACATTGGACTGTGCCAAATCCAAGTGCAGCACTTGGAGCTTGTGTGGCAGCTGCTGTTGCATCTGAAGAGCAAAAGTAAACTTTTGTAAAGAGTGTCTAATGTACTGGTTCAGCTGTACACAGATGTGAAATTGAGAACATTTAATTGCTGTTTTGGGAAGATTTGTGCAATAATTATTTTTACTTCTTAAGAAAAATTTAGATAATTCATGTTGGGAGGAATGACTTCTGTTGTTTGGATGTTTCAGAAGCTCTAGATCGGTATTGGTTTTGCAGGTATAATGCTAGAAGTTAAAAATATTTCCACTGAAACCTCTAATAGTGAGCTAATACTGCAGGCACTTCTGAAAGGGATTAGATATCAGTTTAAAGGTAATATGCTACACTTCTTACTCTCATTCAAATACGTTCTATATCTGTTCAGGTGGCATAAATGAAATAAAATCCCACCCAATGTAAATGAAATCTGATAACTAAATAAATTCAGGAATGAAAACATGCTGAGATTATAAGTTGGGTAGCCTTAGTAGGAGCCAATATTAATACTAATGGGAAAAGGTAACATTTTTGGTTGCTGAAAACATTTTTATTGGTGCATCCTGTCATCCCTTTTGGAGTTGGTGGGAAGTGTTAGGATTGCTGTGAATTTGAGCAGATGTGATGATGAGGGCAGAGCTGACATGCTGTGCTTGGAGTCAGGAGATAACTACAGGCAAGAAAGGGGAAGAAAAGGCAGAAATGGGAAACATGGAACTTGAGAATTAATGTTGAAGGTCAAATTTTAAGGTTTTTTTGCTTAAAGGCTTAGTTTCAGGAATGGACAATAGTTGAGAGATATACTGTTAAGAGAACAGTGGTGCTTGTTGGAGGATGTAAGTTATGAGCAATTACCTTTTAATTTGCCATAGAAATAATAACTTATTACCATTATTGTGGTCACTGCTGTTACCAATGGTATTTACAGTCTGTTTTTTCTTCAAATGCTGCTTAAGGCTGCTTTACAGGTAAACTACTTCTACTAGTTTCAATTATTACTGAAACTTTTAAGCTTCATGAAGCTTGATAAGCCATATCTGTGTGTAATATACATGTTCTTGGTTTCTAGTAGGAGTGATGATCACAATGATGTTACTTTTATTGTTGCTTTCTTTAATTGAAAATTTAATGCTGTCTCTAAAATACAGTTGGGGCAATCAGAATGTACTGTATGTTGTCCTCTTTAGTTCTGTGTTTTGAGTTGTGAATGTTGTCTCCTGTCCTTATCAGTGAAGTCACTGTTGCATTTTTGTGCTGATAATGCTTAGACTGTGCTTTATTGGAGATTCCTCCTACAGCTTGTCCAATCATTTTCTTAGTTTCTTATTCAAATCACGTTGCCTGTTTTTGTCTCCTCCTACTTGCTTTTCCCAACCTTCACACCAAGTTAGTTTCCAGCTCATCAGGATTTCAGAACTGCCTTAGACTTTGGATCTTGTTCTTTTTATTACTACTTGTCATCTGGTCACCCTGTCCCAGGTGACAACTTTAATTCCCTGTTCTCTTCTCATGTCTTGTCATGCTGCTTTCCACTATGTTTCCAAATCTTCCAATGCCAAATCCTTCCATGTTTTATAACAACTGAAACTTCTGGAGCTTATTGTGTTGAATATTCCATGGGGTATGTATGCATTTAATATACTGAAGTTCTAATCTAATGCTTCAGAATGATGCCTTTCCTTCATTGTGTGGATAAAGAACAGTTCCTTTTCTGAAATGTATAGGTAAGTGCATACGTGCACACACCTACCCACCACTACCTGTGTTTGCATATATGTGCATATGCATGCAGAATAATTGCACTAATTAAATAACCCATCTCACTTTTCTGTATTATCATTGTCCTACTTAATTAGGCTGTTATGGAGAGGCTATTAAAAGTGTCATGGAAGGGCTTGGTCACCAATACAGTGTGATTTCTTTTTTAGCAGAGCTGATAAACTGATTTACTTTTTTTAATTGCTTTGAAGTTTTGAGATCTATTTATTCAGCAAATGTGCAGGAAACATTTTCTTAGATTTTGTGTTTTTCAGTGTAAGAAATTATTTTTTCTGTATTAAACAGGAGCAACACATGCTATCAATTAATCTAGAAATTTCATGATCATTCTGGGAAGTTTTTGCAATATATTTTTATAAGGAAAGGCTCGTATTAAAAGAGTATTGTCACAGTGTCAATACATCAGACATGAGATGTTTTCTGAGCAGTTTGCAGCCCATTGCTGTAGCAATATATTTAATTAAGAAATATTTTAAAAATCAGTTGCACCTGTAAAGAGCTTCATGGCTTTTCGGTATTGTGTCAGAGCTAATATGTTGTTCTAAAATGAGAGAGATGATACAGGAAAAGTATTTGCATTGAATTTCAAATAATTTTTGTTGTATTCAAATCCCTTTTTCATTTAAAGTAGAACTCTGCTTCCAAAGAACTGCTCAGGAAACAGCTGGAGTGAGAATGATTTGAAAATTTCTAACATCTCGAGTAAACAACGTGATAGGAAACCAGATGCTGCCACAGTCACAAAGCAGGCATTAACCAGAGCTGCTGTTGAGAAGTTGTGCAGACTAATTCCTGTCTCCAAAACCAAAGATGTGCTTGTATTTCAAGTGACTTGTTTGCTCAATGACACTCTTGCATTCTCTGTGTCTTGGACTGTAAACCTTGTCACTTGTGGTGTCTGTTGTTTTAAGCCCTTCCTCAAGGGACTTTTCAGCTTAAGCATAACAAACATCTCTTTGCCAAGGGGAAGGAAATGGAAGCAACTTTCTAAATGGGAGCTTTGCACAATTAGTGTCTCCTGTTTAGTATATTCTGACCTAATTTTTCAGGTTAGTGTCTTCTTTAGTACTTATGCTCTCCCATTTACTGCTTTTTTAAAAAGCTATAAAAATGCTGCTTCTCTAAAGTAAAAAAACATTTGGGTTACACGTTCAATGTTAAAATACAGTTCCTAAGATTTTCTGGTGAAATGGTTTGAACAGCTTTCATGGCCTGATAGCAATTTTGAAAGTAAATCAAAAGCTCTGCTGCTGAAAAGTATGGAGGGTTTTGTTTTGGGAACAAAGGAAACTGTATGTAGAGAAACAGAAAACATGCAAGCTCTGAAATAAATCAAGTATGTGTGATGAATTGATATGTTCATATGAAAATGCATTCACTGAAACACTGTCAAGAATATTAAGTGTTCTGTGACACACCAGATTAGTATTATTTCTGGAGATGAAAGTTGTTTTTCCATTGCCAGCTGGTTTGCTGTACCTCATGGACATTTAAAGAAAAAAAGGAAAAAAATGGCATGAAAGCATGCTGTATGCTTCACTTATATAACCCACTTCTACGTGTTTCTCTTCCAGTAGCAGCCAACCGTGAAAAATGTGTCAGAATAGAAGCCATAGATGTTTATTCTTTCAAATCTGAATGAAATGTGTGAGGCAGCACTTCAGTGAAAATTAAGTTATACTGGCTAAATTTTCTTAGTTCTGGTTAGGTGAAATCTACTTTAATCCTAACTGGCACCTAATTAGTTTAATTATGTTTGAAATGAAATCTTTATCAGTTGTGTGCCTGCTGGCAGAATACACAATTCTGAATCACATAGAGTGACTGAGTTTATTACCATGTGATTCTCTTATGGACACTGGAAAGATATGGGTGGATTTTTCTCCACCCCAGATTATTTTTCATGATTCATTAACTTTTCCATGCACCAAGATAAAAATAAACTATAATGTGACTGCTTTGCTCCTATTTTTTAATTATAAATTAACAGACTATAAGATCAGAACACAGCTGATTTATTTTCTTTTTCTACTTTTATCCATGTAATTGAAATGGAGCATATTTTTTTCTGATTGTTTGGCCATCTTTTTCCTGACCACAACTTCATCAATGAAGTTTTATGGATAAAGCACATGGAAGCCTTACTCCCTCCCCCCTCCAGCTGTTAGTCTGCCATTTACAGTTAAGGAGATACTTGATATTTGCCTCTGTATTCTGGTGTCTTTTTCTGCTCTGTAAAGGTGGAATTCAATCAGGGAAGTAATTAAAAATAACACTAAAGGCATTTCATGAGAAGGTTCAGTATTTTAGATAGTGTGGGCTGAGAGTGTGGCATGATAAATGATCCAAAGGTTTCCTGTCATACTTGAGTGCATCTTCAAAGCATAGATCTGGACTCATTGGAAAAGGCAGCTCCATTTTCTGCAGCAGTTCTCCAAACCCAGAGGAAAATGTGATCACATAATAGTTTGGACAGAAAAGACTGAGGAAATGTATGTTGTCTTTAACTAGACAAGGAGGCATCACTGAGGCAGGAAGATGCAAATCTTTAGCAGGTTTCATTATGTTTGGGAGCTGGTAAGTTAGAGTAATTTATCAGTTTTATTTAATTTTATTTTAATTTTTATTTTATTTAGAGTAATTTCTTTATTTATTTAGAGGGGAAGGTAGGGAATGTGACATCAGCTTGCCTAAGTTTGTGAATAGTGGTTTTCTCTTCTTTTTATTTTGAGAGCTTACATGAAGCCTTTTATGTTCAGCATGTTCTGATCTTGAAAACAGAAAATCAAAGTTATTAAATGCAAAGTTATTAAATACAAAAATTCAATTTTCTTTTGGCAAAGCTTTCATTTGTACCTTGTACCTTTATTCAGATCAGTATATGTAGTGATAATTCCATTTTCTTTTAGAACTCTTGCATTGATCGTCTGTCAATTCAGTAATAAAAATCTAGATTTAACATTTCAACATTAGTTAATTTATCCAGATTAGTAATAGCTGGAAACAGTGAGTAACTGTAAGGAATTTGTGCTGTTCTGACAGGGGAGCTTAAAGGGTCCATTTTAATACTTGTTACCATTTCACTGTCATGTGTAATTAACCTTGGATTGGACCAAACCATCTGCATGTGTAAGAGTAAACATCACGTGTAGCACGAAAGTTGTGTGCATCCTGGGCTATTACCTGGGGCTAATGATCATCTTGGTATTGAAGCTATTTTTTTAATATATATTTTTTGCCTCTTGTCCTTTACGTATAAATAAATTCCTAAAGAGCAAAGTACAAAACAGAGACTTTCAGATATGCAAACTTACATTTGCAATTTATAAAAACTAACTACTGGAGGTTCAGGAAAGTCATATTACAAAATGTTCTGTCTTTTCAGTATTTAACTTGTTTGGTTTTTTCCTTCTGAAATTGAATTTTCAGTAATGTGTCTCTTACACCCTTGTTAAGGGGAAGAAGCCATATGTTGCTAGTCTAAGGATATATTTTAATGACAGTGAAATAAAATTACAGCATATATATTATTTTCATTTCTGGACAAAGTTGTGGTAAATGATGTCATTCCATGTGTGCTTTTTCATGCACCTCTGGTAGATGTTAGCCTCCCACTCACTGAATATCTGATCTCTACCTCCCTGGAAAGAGCCCCTGCTGTTCTCAGTGAGATGTGAAAGCAAATGATCACCACATGTATTATTACTTAGTCTAACCTACCTTTGCTAAAGACGTGAAGCAGTCAGCCTTTCTAAAGCTTAGAAAGCTTCTATTAATTGTTATTAGCTGGTTTTAGTTGTTCTGAGGTTGATGGAAATGTATATTCCCTTGTCCTACTTGTAATTTTGTAGTCTTATCCAAGATCATAAAAAAAAATTACTGCTAAGGTCTTGTCATCATTGCCAGCACCATGATGGCTTTACTTTAGAGTTAACTGATAGGATCATCTTTATTTGATTACTTATCTTCTAAGTTTCTATGCAGCTCAGCTGTCAACATGACAGAGCTGAAGAAAATGCTAAAGCACAACTGGCTTTATTCGGGTGGCTGCAACAGGCTGCAACTGTTTTTCAGTTTTGACTTGGTAACTTTCGTGGCTTCTTTTCCTCTGCCTCTCTGTCCCCTTTCTTGGGAATGTATCAGAGACCATTTGAGCAGACAGTTGAAGCATCAGATGCTCTGTCAGCAATGTTTGCCCTCTACTTGGCTATAGAGGTCACCAATATCTGAACAAAAAATGCCCCTTGTTGCAGGTAAAGTAAAAATCTTCAGCATTCTCATTGCCTAAAATTGCTGTTTTAAAAAAAAGCCATCAGGGGCTGAGAGTCATGGTTAGACTAACTAAGGTTTGAAAGCAAAACCTTATTCCTAGATATCTACTCTTTGACAATAGTACTGCTCATACTTGAAGTTTCATTTGAACTGCAGTGTGTTTTTCTTGTCTGTTCCTTTGTACCAGGACTATTCCAGCGATGATACTAAACTGGAGTACAATGTAGATGCAGCCAATGGCATTGTTATGGAAGGCTATTTATTCAAGCGAGCCAGCAATGCCTTCAAGACTTGGAACAGGTAATTATACAGAACCTTTATCTGCTGCTTATAAAAATACTGCTTTTTAACCTGAATTCTGATCTGATTCATAATCTCTGTAACTCAGTGACTCCATAGTTTTGACAGACCACTGGGGTGACTCTGTTAGTTAACTCAGAGATGGCACTTCAAAGCCATTTTTCCTTGTTTTCTGTCCTATTGTTTGCAAACCTTTCCCTTGTAAAAGCATATATTAGGGAAAGTGTTAGAAGACAGAGTAAAATAGAAGTTGTATAGCCTCTGTATAGCAGAGGAACATAGTCAAGGACTCAAGTTATTTTTCCTCAAAGATAAGCAATGTAATTGTTATCCTTTAAAATTCCTGTCCTGTGCAGTGACTTTTGCTTAGTAGTTTTGATGTCCCTTTTGGGAATTCAAAATATATTGTTAGTCATATATCTTTGCCAATGTGTATTTTACTACTATTTAAATATTTTTCTTTCTGAATAGAATTTCTTTTGCATTTCCAAGGGTGTGTGCTTTTCTCAAGGAAATATATATGCTGGAGCATTTAAAGCACAGTTGGATGCAGTTCTTGAATTTTAAATGTAATTTGTTGTGTTACAGAGCTCTCTTTATTGTCCATGTTCTACTATTTTTCCAGCAGTGCTTCTGTTAAACTATTTGCTGTGTTTCAAAGGCCAGAATGTGCATTTGAGTGTGTGGTCCCTTCCAATCTTAATTATTCTATACTTCCCTGAGCATCTCAGCACACCCATAAGTATGTAAGAAATTTGGATTGTTTCAATTAAATTCATAGACTGATGCAAGAGCCACTGGTGTCAATAAGACTGTATTTATATTAACAGGTCATGGGCAACTAGTACAGAGGATTTTGCTTTGGAATGATTTGGGTCTGGTCCTTTGGCCTGATTATTCCTCTGTAATTGTAATGTACCTTCTGGGTTAGATTCATGCAAGCAGCATTCAGAGCTCTCTAAGAGAAGTCTGTGAAGGATGGTGAAGGGAGAGAACTGGGAGATGTGCATCGAAAGTACCTTCCTGGTGTGAAGTAAAATGTTAGTGTCAGCATACTGAGCAAAGTCTGCAGTAATAGGGCAGGAGATTGTCCTTTATTGGGTTCCCAAGGGGCTGAAAGGGTCCTTTTTGCCCAGGTGTTCTGCAGGATTAACTAAAGGCAAAACTCTGTCTCTGGGTTCCTCTTCTGAATAACAGGAAGGCCTTGCTCTGCAGGGAGCTGACAGGAGGGAGCAGGACAGGAGTGTCTGCTTCCACATGGCTTCATTCCCAGGAAAACTGTGCATGTGTCTTACCTTAAAGTGGTTAGAGAGTAGGATTTGATTAAAGCTAACCTCTGTGTCTTTGTAATTTAAATGGACACAAAGTAAATAAGGAGAAGTTGTAATTAAATCAAGATACACAATGACATTCCTTCAGATTAAGTTACAGATTTGAACAAATGTAATAAAAGCATATCCAAGCAATAATTTAAGAGGGCAGAGATAAACAGCTTGTTAATGAGTCAGAGCTGCCTACTTTTATTACATAATTGATATTTACTTATAGTTTTTTCTTCTGTTTATCACAGAAACATTCAATAAAGCAAAACCTTTAACCTTTTTAATATTAGATTATTGATAATTTATCTCACTGTGACAGATTAGTTGGATGCGTTTAGGCATAGAATAGGATTGGATATGCTATTCTAAAATTGAATCAATCACTTACATTTTGTATTCCACATATTCACAAACCATTACTAATTGCTAATGAACTACTGTTATCATACATAAAATATACATTTAAGACCTTCTTAATGAAGACAATTTTTAATTGCGGAATCTAGCCCCCCCATTTTTGCTATGTTTTAATAAAAATTATGATTTTTTTTTGTTATTTTTTTGTTATTTCTGAATAAGTTTGTAATTGCATGCTATGCTGTAGGCACAGAAGTAGTCACTGCCATTTTTCACTGCCTGTTTCAACTGTGGGGAGATACTACTGATTGAAGTTTATCATATATTAGAGATTAGAGGGCTTTTCCAGTCACTAAAGTACCAGAAAGCATTGTGTCATTGCATTAAACTGTTTTGTGTGTAAAAGTTTACAAAACATCTAAGGAGGAAACGTTTAGAGAATTATGTATTTTATTTTAGGGAATTCTAGGCTGAAGTTAAGACAGCCAAGATACTTCTAGTGTTGGTACAGACTGGCAGTTTGCTCCTTCATTATAGGCCCATCTTTGGGAAAGGTGGGTGGAAAACCAGGTGACTGAAACAAAACTAGAAGAATTTGCCTAGAAATACTGGAATTTCCTGCTGTTCTCAGCCAAGGGTGACAGCACTGGTCTTCCTTGCTGACTGCTAAATGCACTGTCAGTAGTAACATGTGTTTAAAATGGAGGCTTCTCTTTTACCCCAGTTGGTATTATATTCTAGACCTCCTAAGAACTCCTTCAAGAGTGAATTAAAGGCACCAAAACCATTGCAATGATCACCATTAGCAGATACTTGCCAACATTAAAAGCATAAGAGAAGAAGCAAGGGTACAATAGGTTTTGTCTGGGTTTGTCACAGCAGTATGGTTCTAGCTGGCAAATGAGAGAACTGTGATGCTTCTGTGTGCATGTCTTGGTCAGTGAATCCACAGACTCCACAGTGGTATTATCCTGGGAAAAATCTGGTTGCTGGGGGAGAAAAAAAAATGAAGACTGTATAATACAGCCCTTTGAAGGGGGGCAGATCTATTGTGGTGAATGAAAACTTGTTTCCAGTCCAAACTAATGTCTTGCTAGCATGATGAAGTTTCTTCCTGGGGCACCTGGCAGCTCGTGTTTCATTGTCTCAAGACTTTAATTATTTTGGGTTTTGCATCAAGTTTCCTGTTCTTGGGACGGTTCTGCGTGACACTGGCTTTAGAAACAAATAAGTGTTTGAGCAGGCTGTGAAGTAAACCCCGAGCTATTTGCAATTCAGTGTCGCTGTGTTTTGAAAGAGATGGAGCTTTTGTAATCTCTTTTTGTTATGACTAAAAGGAGAGTGTATAATGTACACAAATATTTCAGATAATACAGTTCAGTGGAATCAAACTTATATCCTTGTACTGCAGAGTCTTACAGTAACAGGTAGGGACACCTGTGTTTGGAATGTATGTCTGTGTGTTGGTACATGATATACCTTATTGTACACCAGTTTTCCTAAGGCATCAGGAACTCGAGTCAGGTGCATTTATTATGGAGCAGTAGCTGGGAAAGCTGTTTTGGTTCCCAGAAATTCAAATGAAAAATAAGTCCATATCATGGAGAAAGAATAAGTGTATATAGGGAGAACAGCATTTGTTAAACCACTACTATGTTCTAAATAGGTTTTAGATTGGATGCAATAGATGTTTTCCTTTTTAATTCTGCTGTATTTTCAGATCATGCTAATTCTTTTCTTATTTTGCTCATTTTGCATTTTTCATTCCTTTTCCTCCTTTCCCTTATGTTTTAATCCTACCCCATTTTTTCACATGACAGGAAAAAGCCAGATCACATCAGGTACCAACCAGCTTCTTTTATACCTTCCCAATGTTTCCTTGGCACGCAAAAAGCTCTTCATTAACCCTGCATTTAATTTTGATTACTTGCAATGGATGTATAAGTGACTCGGTCTAAGAAAATAACAGAAGGATTCTGCCTGGGATGCCAGTATACCTGCTGCTCAACTCCTTTAAAAGATTTAGAAAGATTGAGCTAGTTTTTAGCTAAAAAGGGATTAAAGCCAAGTTTCTGCACTCAAACTTCTGAGCATATAAGATCAATGTCTTGACTTTTTCCAACTGAAGTTGATGAGATTTTTTTTTCTTATCAACTGCATTGGGAATAGACATGTACTTTTAAATGTTGTGCATTCTTAATCACTCTGTTTTAATTGTCTGCTGCAAGAAACTAGAGAAGAAAATAGTTTCTTTCTGAGAATCACAAAGCACAATTCATTGTTTTATGTAAAACTCAAATTTTATATTTCTTTTCAGTATTACTCTCAATTCTCAGAAACTGGAGTTTTTTTCTATAGATTTTGTATTGTTTCCAGTTTAACAAATACAGTTTTGAATTGTGTAGCTATAAATGATGGAAAACATTCAGTTTCTAAACAGGAATTCGTGTATTTAAGCCCTACAAAGTGAGACAGTGTAAACTACTTTAATAGTCCCAAGAATATTTTGTCCTTCACGGCGCTTCTTTTGCTTTTGACAGACTGACACATTTAAGGAAGGTTTGGTAATAATCAGTACTTACTGCATACACAATGCCTGCAAATTCATTAAATTATTCTTAGAACCTGATAGATGTGGGTTGCCCTATAGCAGCACCTTCAGTACAGAGCTTGTACCCCAGAAGTTCCTGGCTGATGCTGGTGTAGACCCCCAGCAGTCCTTTTGCTACAGTGAAGTGTAGAGTAGATGGTATTTGGTTAATGAGGAATAACTCCCAAATTTTTAGCCTGAATAAAACTGCTGTGGTGCTGACACCTTGGAGGGCAGCCTGACACTTTCATCTTGTTAAGCAGAAAATAAAAGGTATTAATTCTGACATCTACTTCAAAAGTGTGATCTACAAGTTGTCCTACATTTTAAATTGTAAAAGCTTCTTTTAGAAAAATACCAAAGCCTGCACTCTTTTTGGCTGGGCTGGAAATTTTTCTTTAAAAGATTTAATTTCTCTACTAGGAAAAAAAGGGACTGAAATACTTTAAAAACTTCTAGACTAGGTTTAAAAATGGCACAAATTTGTATTACAATTTGTGTGTTCATTTATATCCAATTGATGAGATTAGAGCTTGTTTACTAGAGTAACTCATGAAATATTTAGCTGTAGAACAAATGAAGCATTGCATTAATTAAGTTGATTACACTTCCCAAGGCTCTTATTAGGGATTTGCTCCATTGCTGCTTGTCTTGGGGCAAGGCTGCTTTCTTTTTCCCCTTTACCACTCCCTTTATCACTTAGGCACCACTTTTCATGTTGTTCTATTTTGTGTTACATTCAAATACAGCACATGAAAAAAGACTGAGTTTATTTCCTGTTCAAGTCTGCTTTTTTTGTTGAGTTTCCTGCATATATATTAGCAATAACCTGCCTTATATTTGAGGCATAACTACTGCATCTGAAAATAGATAGTAAAGATGATACCTCTTTAGTTGCAATGACCAAAATTACTGCTGTTAATAAATTGAAAGAGTGAAGGATGACAGGAGATCCTGTTGTTTCTTTTTAAATTAAATATATCTGCACAACATTTGAAAAAATTGTTAAAAGGTAGAATCTCATCTGTCCACAATGCACTAACTTTTCTAACAAATACTAGATTTTCTGTTTTGAATCTAACTTTTTTTGTATATATTAATTTTTCTTAACCATCTTTGTGCACTTCTTTCAATGAATGGCTTGTGGTGGTTGAATAAATACATGGAGCCCTCTTGTTACTAATTGTAGTAAACTGTAGCTTGAAGCTCAGCAGCCTGTGGAGAGTAACAAGATGTGTTGCAACACAATATTTTGTGTACTGTTACCATTCAAACTCACTGGCAGTGCAGGAAAAAGTGATGTATGGTGAAGGTGGGGTACTGGAGATAATTGAAGAATGATGCTGTGGTAAACACAGGTTTGCATTAGAAGCCTGAACAAAACACAAGGTGTAAAATTCACTGGATTGTTTTTTACATTCCCTTCATTTTTGTCAGTGAAAATGAAACAGTGATAATTGGTTAACTTTTGTTTTGTGCCTCCCCAGAAGAGCTAGAAAGGCATGGTTACATCTGCTGGGGTTTTTTTCATTCAGTGGTGTGATAAAACATCATTGTTAAAGATCTGAGGCACAAAGAAATCTGAGGTAATTTTTTCCAAAATGTGAGTGATTTTTCCATTCTCTGAGGTGTATCCTGTCTGAACAGTGAGTTTGAGAAGGAAGGATACAGTTTAGAGGAGTTTTTAAGCATTATATTATCTTTTGGATTTTATAGGATGGCTTCATTAGGTCTTTTATTTTATATTTTCCTTCAAAGCTGAGGCTTAAGTTAGGATCTTAAAAGGTTTTCATTGGAGTTTTTTTTTAGTTCTTATATGCAGTTTTTTTATTTCAGGATCAAAAATTTTAAGACATGACCAATGCAGATAGATATTATACCTGCATGAGATAGCAACACCAAAGTATTTTTAGTGCCTTAATAAGTTAATTCTACTCCCAAAAACACTTCAGGATTAGTTTACATAGGTTTACATAGGTTTAAGTATTTTTGTTATTCCAACTATCTGAATTTGTCATCAAACAACTACTTAAAATTGTAACTTGCTGCTAAAATACAGATGGAAATGTTCTTTGAAATGAAAATGTTTTGTGTGATAGCTTAACTAATGTTGTCATAACATGAATGTGTTTGTTTAGGACTCAAATTATTTGAACCTTGCTTTCTTTTCCGTTTTGTCTCTACTTTCCCTTTTTTCATTATTCTCACGAAATACTTGCCAAAACTGACTGCAGCATTATTTTTGTGACTTCTTTTGTGCAGTCTCTTTGTAGACTGTATGTTAGCACATCTCAGTCAAATAAGCACTGCAAAATCAGTTATGTATTCTCTGGATGTCTCTTCATTTGAATAGGCGCTGGTTCTCAATACAAAATAACCAACTTGTGTACCAGAAGAAATTTAAGGTAGGAATGAAAACCTGGCTTGGGATAGTTCGGGGTTTGGGTGATGATTTTCCTGATCAACTGGGGAAACTGCTGACGTGGCATCCTGTGTGATCTTCAACAACCTACTGCTTTTTTCTAAATTAGCATTTTTTCTGTAAAATGAGACTAACAGCTACACTGACAGATTCTGAGATTCCTGTGCAGTGATTGTAAGCACGTACTTTATTTGCTGTGGGTTTTGTAACCTATTAGCTTTAAAAGTTGTTGGTCCCAAAAGACTTGTGCTCATTTGCTGGCAGTCAAATATTCCATGCTGTTCTCTGAGCAGTTGTGTTTAACTCTTTCAAGACTTGCTCCCTCCAGTTACTTACTGGTTCACACACCCAATTCAGCAACTGGGGGGAAAAAAACACAAAAGCTTTTGTTATGAGGCAGTCAGGGCTGCTGTATCCATGTATTTAGTATGGAAAATGCACAGTGCTTCAGCAGTCAATATCTGCCTTGGTGCTGGTGGGAAGTGCAGCAGTTTTATGTTAAAGCAGCAAGTCTAGCTTTGCCCCAAGCCATAGAAGCCTTTTGAGTCAGGTTTTAGACCCCTGTTCCTTTGTTTGCTCTGTGAGCATGTTTAGGTGGGCATTTTCTGTTTGTTCTTTTTTAAACTGCACCTTTAAAATGCTGGTAGCTCAGAATGGAATTCTTATGAATTGAATCAAATTTTCAAAATCACTGCATTCAGCTTCTGGGTTTTTTTCTTAATCTGGCACTTAAAATACTGCTGATTTAGGTACAACTTTTTTGATTTAATTGTGAGTTAATTATATCTCTTAGAGTATCTTTGTAGTTTGAATACTGTTGCTTAAATTTAAGGTGTTGATTATTCAGTAGACTGGATTGTAGATTAAAAGAAATTCTCCAAAGTTTGTATTAAATTTTCATGGTCTATAACTAAACATTGAAATTTATCTAAATATATCCTACTAAGTATCCCCAAATCCACTTAGTTCAAATTTTATTTTTGGAGGAAAAAATTAGTGTAAACAGGCAAATAAAATTCAATGATTAATAGCTCAATATTGGATTGTTATCTTATCATCAACTGTTTTATTATTTCTCTGTGACTTTTTTGTTAACTTTTGTCTCTTAGGATAATCCCACAGTAGTTGTTGAAGACCTGAGGCTCTGCACAGTTAAACACTGTGAAGACATAGAAAGACGTTTCTGTTTTGAGGTGGTTTCTCCAACAAAGTAAGGAGAGGCAACGGAGTATGTTTATTTAAAAATAAAAATAATTACATTTAGTTGTTTTAAAATGTACCATTAACATTTCTCTTGGGATAGATCAAAACAGGAAAAGTATCTGAAAAATTCTGTTCTCTGAAATTTTGGCTGAGAGTAAGTGATGCTGTGAGAAGTGTCCCTGGTATTTAGTTTACTTTTGGCATTAAAATAAACACGCATTCTTGTGCTTTTTGCATAAGTGGCTTGTGGTGCAGAGCTCTGCTGTGGCTTAGAAGTAGCTGATACTATCAGCTGCTGGGTAATGTAGAAAATAGGTCTCAGTTTCTCCACATTTCTGATTAGTGCAATGAGAGAGAAGCACATAAATAAGCTGTTGTCTCAGTGATGTTAAATTATACTTCGGAATGCACTAAATGAAACTACCAAATAAAATTATTTTTCAGCTCCAGTAATGGAGTGGATTGGCTCTTCTTGGGGAAGTTTGGCATCCTGCCACAGCCAAGGCAGGACATGGATTTCTTGCTAGTGATTTTGAGATGTGACATTTAAGATTTTAATACAAGGTCAACCTGCTTTTATGTTTGGAGGTTACCTACAGTCCCACTCCTCTTGACATTTCTCTTCTGAGTAGATTGCTGTCCATCCTGATGTTTGCATCCCCAGTTGTGTTTCACTATAACATGCATTTTACTCTTGCTTGCATGTGCTTTTTCAACCCATAAGTGTTGGAACAGTTTTATACTTTGACCTGTTTCTTTTACTGTTGGTGAGAGAAGTAGTCAGAGAGCTTTAAAATTACTCTCTTGATCTCAGTGAATGAAAGTGTGTCTTCAAGGACTGATTCCTCTGCCTTTTGTCATGGGGGTAAAATGCATTTGAGGATATAAAAAAGGGAAACTTGGAATAAGAAAAAGAATAGGAAGCTAAGCCATTGTCAGGGTTTTTGAAAGAGTCATTTTTGTATCTATTAGCATTACCTGCAAATAATTTTGAAATAAGGAGTTTGCAACTCACAAAGGCTCAGCTGCTTTCTTATCTCAAAATAAATGTGTTTATTAGATGATGCCTACTAAACAATATACTTGTGGTGACAGCAAGAAAGTTGCTCCATAAAGCCAGACCCCTGAGCAGTGTGTTGTTGGGTGTCAGCTGCTTGGCCACTGTCTCTGAGTACTTTATGATTTGTCACAGGAGCTGCATGCTTCAGGCTGACTCGGAAAAGCTGCGGCAGGCGTGGATTAAGGCTGTTCAGACCAGTATTGCCACAGCATATAGAGAGAAAGGGGATGAATCTGAGGTGAGCTTAAAAATCCACCAAGTAACAACCCCCCCTTCAGATCCTGAAAATTTTAAATATGTAAAACCTCTTTTAATGAGAGGGAAGGAAAAAAACAATCCATTGTTTGTCTTCCAGTGGAAATGCAATGACATTTTGAAAGCTGTGAATTATATGTAATCTTTCACTTCATTGTGTCAATATTACTATGGCCTGTATGGTTTTTTTGAGATTTTTCTGTAGTGTGATTAAAATTAATAAGTTATTCTTATGTTCAGTTTTATATATCTTCTAAAAACCTAAACATTTTTTTAGTTCTGTGGCTCTCCTTGGCCTTGGCAGAAGAGACTTTTCTTGGATTTTAGTGCACTCTCAGTATCTGTGGGACTTTAATTTCTTTAACGTAGCATGTGTCTCTTAATTGGTTTGTTTGTGTCTTTTGCCTTTTAGAAACAGGAAAAGAAATCATCCCCTTCTACTGGGAGCCTGGAGTCTGGGAGTGAGACAAAAGAGAAGTTGTTGAAAGGAGAGAGTGCTCTGCAGCGAGTCCAGTGTATTCCTGGCAATGCTGCCTGCTGTGACTGTGGTTTGGCAGATCCTCGCTGGGCCAGTATCAACCTGGGAATCACGCTGTGCATCGAGTGCTCTGGGATACACAGGTTGGGGAACTCCTCACAACTGCATTTGATCTGTGCATTGGGCTTAATTAGGAAGGGTGGTGTTTGCCTCCTCAAATGTGTATGGAAAGAAAATGAGAGATCCTTGTTTGTAAACAGAATTAAGGTAACTGCTTTATTTGCATAAATTAATGGTGAATCTGTGTGAGCTAAGATACAACATGTAGTTACAGATTAATGAGGTTTCTTTTCCATGCTGTTTAGGAGCTTGGGAGTCCACTTTTCAAAAGTAAGATCTTTAACGTTGGATTCATGGGAACCTGAACTCCTGAAGGTATGACAGTATTTTTGAAACAGGTTTCTATTTGGTATTTAGGTTGTTGTTCTAAAGCCTCTTCATCAGAAAGTTCAGTGCAGGAAATACATTTGTACCCAGTGTATGTCTTGCAATTTTGAGCAGAAAATGTTGATAGTTGTGTGTTGGTTTATTTTAATTCACCCTTTCTTATAATCCATAGTCATTTGTGCTACAAACTTGCAATTCAGAACAACTTGCAACACCTTCAGGTTCACAAGTGCACTCTGAGTAGCAAGTTTCATCTGATACTTTCAACATAAAAAAAGGCAAATCTGTTTACAAACCAATAATGTCTTTCTGTGGGCTGAAAATTTTGGAAGTGATACATCAGCCTAAAGCATGATCATACTCAAAAATTTGAATGTCATCTCTTAACAGTGAGATGCTTCTGGTTTTTTGGAGAGGATTCATGCAACTGCTCTGTGTGCTATTTGTGTGCCAAATTTCTAGCTTGAACCATGGTTATAAAAGTCATGTGATGCTGAAATCCTGAAATAGGAACTCATGCATGCATGCAAGTGGATAACTCATGCAAAGCATTTGCTTCTAGCTGTGATGTTCTGGCACTTAGGTATTGCTTTTCTATTCTGAACAATCAAAAGACAATATGCTTTGTTTGTGGTTAAATAATTTTAATATCAATGTGTTCCTGTTGGGAAAATAACCTCCCACGCCCCCTCCTAAAAAACCCTGTACCTCTAGTACTATTCTTGTAAATACCAGAATTAAGTATTCTCCCTGGTAGTAGAAACAAGAAGCCTGTTCATTGCAATCAGTAGGGTTAAATTCTCCTCTAAGTAGGTTTTTGTTTTTGTTCTTTTTCTATAGTTGTATCAGATTATGGTTTAGCAAAAATGTCCATTGGGTAATTGATTGAATTGTCTCTTGCTGATGGGGGTAAGAACAGCTCCTGGCAAAGCTGGTAGAAAGAGCACCTTTACTAATTAGGTCTGCAGGTGTCATTCTGGTGTTTTTTTCAGGCACTTTGAAATTGACTATATTATTTGTTATCATACTCAAAATTTGGTCTCTCTATTCACTGATTGTTTCATTATTATCATATAAGCCCATGCTTATTTCTGTAAGTGTACTTTAGTGAAAACACTAAGTTGTAAATATGGGCTGAGCGAGGTTAAAAACAACTGAACAGGTAGATAAAACTTTTTGCAACTATATTTGAATTTATTTATTTTGCTTTATAGCTTATGTGTGAATTGGGAAATGATGTTATAAATAGAATATATGAAGCGAAGTTGGAAAAAGTGGGAGTAAAGAAGCCACAATCTGGAAGTCAAAGGTAGTATTTTACTAGCAGTGCCTGTTGCTTCCTTTTATTGTTGCTTCCTTCAGCCTCCACCTGTAAAAGATGCTGCCACTTAACTGTGTTACACTTCTTTAGTGTACTCGTTTCCCTGCATCACCAGCAAGTCTCACTCTCTCCCTTTTCTCACTCTCTTTATTGGGTATTCCTTCCGTTGGTCCCCTTCTGCTTCTTCTGTTCATTTGTGCTTTTTGTGATCTCACTCCCTCCTTTTGATGACAGCTTTAGAGCATCACTGTGGACATGAGGATTTTGTTTCCTCTCTGCTGGGTACCAGCTCAGCCAATTGAACTCAGTGTGTGAGTGCTCCTGAAGGAGCCTGTGGCTCTTCCTTTGTTTACAGTGGCTTTGTTCTTCCATTTGACTTTTGTTCCCTGATCCTCAGAATGTTCTCATCTTCCTACCTACATTGTACATGAGCTCTGCTGCTTTACAGCAGCCTTCAAATCATTGTACTGCTGTCTTCTATTTCTCTGATACTAATCTGTTTGAAGGGAGATTCCTAATGTTTTGTGCTGCTGTATAGGATATCTCTTAAAACTTGCTTTTTTACTGCCTTTCCAGTTCTTTGCTGCTTGCTGCTCAGCAGTTTTATAGTATAGAAAACTGCATTTTATGAAGTGTTGGCACTTTGGAGACAGTGATGATAATATAAAGAAAGTAGGAGATTTGCTATTTATCCCTTGTAGAGGTAACTGCTTTTCAGCAGTTTCAATGCAATTATTACAGCCCCTTTTATCAGTTCAGCACAACTGCTGCTGTGTCTTAAGCTGATAACCTCAGGTAGCAAGGAAAAATACTTAAGTATCTGACATGGAACTGATTGATGGCTGTGCTTACCTAAGGCTTGTTATTGTTGTGTAATCTTAATGTTCCCATAACAAATGTTGCAATTTATATTTAAGTAAGAAACTAAATATATGTTTATTAACAGGTTATTAACAATGTAAAACATGTATAAAGGTTTAATACAGGTAACATAGAGTAACTAATGCTTATTTCTTCCACATACCACTTTCCAAAGTCTCTATCTGAAAGAAAATACATGTATATGAACTTAACAAAATAATTTTCTTCTAAGCCTTATGTAAAATTTAATCAAGAATACAGAAAGTGAAAGTGTGCTTTGCATCTTTATGAAAATGTACTGTAGGTATGTTTTATGTGCAATGCCAAGCTACAATTTTGGTTACTGATTTTAGTACAAAATAGGCATTCTTTTAATACATGAAAATACTAAAATATTAGCTTACTAACTCTGGGGATTTTGTATGTGACAGGCAGGAGAAGGAGGCATACATCAGAGCAAAATATGTGGAAAGAAAGTTTGTAGAGAAGCAAGCTGCATCAGTGCCTCTGCCTGAGTCTGGAACAAAAGTTTTGCCTCCAAGTCAGGAAGAGAAAAGGCACAGTGGCCCTGAAAAATCTCTTTTGGCAAGGGAACAAGGTGCAGCCTCCCAAAAAGGTATTTACACACTTCTCTCCTTAGCTGTATTACCCTTCTTTTTAAGGTAGCAAGCTTTTCTGTTAATTGACTTCTGCCTCGTGCAGAGAATTTGGAATCTGTTGATGGGTTGTAGCCTAGTGTAGAGCGTAGGGGAGAAAAGACTTCTTCAGAGATGTGCGTTTTTACGTGGGGAAGGATTTGCAATGGGGATGCTTATAATTCAGACACATATTAACCACCTTCTTTCCTCCATATTGTCATCCTTCTGGATGTTCCCAATAACGTTCTCTCCTGCCCTGTCCCTTCCTTACTGCCTGCTTTGTGCTTTGCTAACCTGCATGTCCCAGCGGTTGCTGTAAGTAGCGACGAGGCGAGGCGGGAGTCTCTGTTCTGTCCTGATGAACTTGATTCACTCTTCTCCTACTTTGATACCTCTTCAAAACTCCGTAGTAGTAAGTACTACAGCTGTGGTGTGTTCAGTCTTTGCACTAGTGATCCATTGTGTGTTGTGGCCATCTCCCTGCTTCAGTCTATTGTCTCCAGGCTGCTGCATTGCTTAGTATTTTCATGAAATAATTTAAGCTTTTTTACTTATCCTGATTTTTTTTTTCATTTCTAGTTATCTTTGACATTTATTATTATTATTATTACTGTAAATGTTATGGTTACAAAATTCATATTTTTCTATGGGTGCATAAGAATCCTGGATAAGAGTAGCCATTTTTTTAAAATTGTGTTCAGGACCAAGTATAAGAGCTTGCTTTATTATCATGGTATCTGTGAGGAGCAGGTAGCTTCAGCTCTGCATAGTAATTGCAGTTTCTCCCCAAAACAGTCCGAAGCAGTGACAGTGGGATCCAGCCAGGCGCTGAGGACAGCAGAGAACACCTTGCCTCTACTATATCAGCCAACAGTTTGTATGAATCAGGTGTGTCAGGCTTTGCACTTTGCACTTTGGCAGCTTTTTTTTTTCTTTTGTTAAAAAGATTAGTGCTGGGTGATACAATTCATATCTGCTGTCCTGACTGAAATGCTTTTAGTGAGGGTAAAATTTGCCTGAGTGATCTTTCCTTTGAACTTGCTAACAAAAATGACATTTAATCCTTCTAAATGGGTTGAAAGAACTATGTTTTTTTCCAGTCTGATGAGACTGATCCCAAAACACTGATATTTTTTTTTGCAGATAGAGAAATGCTGCATTTTGAGAAAGACAAGTCTCCATAGAAATGCATGATCCTTTTATAAATAAATCAATCAATCCGCAGAGATAGAATTCCTCTTGAGTCACAGGCTTTTATGTGTTATTTGTGCATTCTTGCTTAATTTTTCTCTTTTCTATTTATGTGCAATTTACCAGGTCTTTAAACATTACTCACTCACCTCAGAAGTTCTCTAAGTTGATGAAATTATTTGCTAACGTTAGCATACTGTTCTGACAGATACATTGAGTATGGCTTCTCAAAATTTCCAAAACATCTATTTATAAAGCAAACTTACTCTTTTACATCAAAGTACTCTTCTAAGGTATGTTTTAAATCCAGTAGTTCACAGCTGTTATTGCAGGCAGGCTTGGATCTTTTCTAACTGCATTGTAGAAATGTTTATGATGCTGTAACTCACAAAAGCTTTTTTGAAACCACATCTTTATCTCCCAGATTTCACTCCATATAATTGTTACTGAGATGAAGAGAAAGATTGTGCTTTAGAACAAAAGATTATAGCCACAGCAAGTAATTGGCAAATGACAATGGTATCTATTAACAAAAATCAGGTCAGAACAGTATTAGCCTCATATTCAGGTGTATCAGGCTGTTGCAGATAAAAATGTTTGTATGACTACATCTCTTCTGAAAATTAGTTTT
This sequence comes from Notiomystis cincta, assembly GCA_013398075.1. Lineage (NCBI taxonomy): Eukaryota > Metazoa > Chordata > Aves > Passeriformes > Notiomystidae > Notiomystis > Notiomystis cincta. The sequence goes on from VZRX01020483.1 coordinate 214,234, forward strand.
ATTCATATCTTGCAGTTTAGAGTAAAACACACTTCAAACCTAAAGCAGTTTCTTAGAAATGACATGGAATACACAGATTGAAGGATATACACACATGCCAGTAATGTGGAGAGAATGTTTTCTGTGTAGTAATAGTTCTGTGAAGAGACTATGCCTGAATGCTGGAGCTAAAGGCATCTGTGACCTCCCCTGGCAGAATGAGGCAACAATACATAGCATTCTGTAAAAGCTGAGCTACTTGTTGCTAAAGAAATGATGTTTTGATCAGAATTCCAAGAGGTACGTTGCAAAACCAGAGATTAGATAAGCAATATTTTTTTCTTTTTAGAAGGAGACAAGCAAGAGTCTCCAGTGTTCTGTGACTCCAAGCAACCTAGTCCAGGATTGCAGTTGTATCGAGCTGCCTTTGAGAAAAATCTTCCTCACATGGCAGAAGCATTGGCCCATGGAGCTGAAGTAAACTGGGTCAACGTGGAAGAAAACAAAGCAACACCACTCATTCAGGCAGTGCGAGGGGTATGTGATGTACAGCACTGGTGATGGGGGAGGAGGACAAGGGAAATAATGATATTTCTGTCTCACTGTTCTTTTGAGATGCTTGCTTCACTAATGAATGATAATGTGATGCTGAAGTTGTGTTTACAGTGTTCTTTCAAAGTTGTTTCCGAACTAATTTTTTCCTGTTAATGCTTTGTTTGGAATTCTGTATCCTATAGTAGCATTTAAATTTGATGTGGAAGCAACTCCCTTTTGTTTCCTTTGCCAGGTGGCTCAGTGGTGAGAAGGCAGAAGAGGTTTGGTTTGATTCTAGATCTGGTGCTGAGTTGTTTTTGTTTTGATTCCATAGGGCTCACTGGTTACTTGTGAATTTTTGCTGCAGAATGGGGCCAACGTGAACATCCGAGACATGAAGGGAAGAGGGCCCCTGCACCACGCCACGGTTCTGGGCCACACAGGGTAACTCACTGCCCACAGTTTGTACATGGCCATCCTTTACTGCAGTTGTTCATGTGAAGCTTCTTCATTGCCCCAGATATTCTGATGTTCTAAAACTATTTCACGTGATACAAGTTTTTCTTAAGCTCTGGTTGTGAGAGAGGAAATAATATTTTGATTTAGCAGTCTCATCCATTAGCAAAACACGTGTTTTCTAATGTGGATTAAATAAAGGGTTTGCATACTATTCTGTTAACATGTTCTAGATGAACTCCACTATTTTGATATATATGAGACTTTTGGTGATTTAAGCTAAATACACTGTATCTAGCTTGACTTCATTAGCTTTTCTCCTTTATTGTCAAAAATATTATTCTTTTTTTTTTTTTCCCTAAACAGACAAGTGTGTTTATTCCTAAAACGAGGAGCAAACCAGCATGCCACTGATGAAGATGGGAAAGATCCATTGAGTATAGCAGTGGAAGCTGCAAATGCAGATATTGTAACCCTGTAAGTTGTACAATCTGTTTTCTGACTAGATAATTAGATTTTGCTATTCTGTTTCAAGTTAAAAATACAAGAAATGTCAAAATTCCTTTACATAAAAGGGAGGAACAAAAGAAAAATCAAAATGCTCTATCTGTAGATGACCTCTTTGATGTGAGATTCAGGAGAGCATTGTAAGTCTTGCATTGTAGTCTTTTTTGTGCTTTGAAGATGACATTGTTCCTTTTGTTTTCTGAATGGCAGGTTGCGTTTAGCGAGGATGAACGAAGAAATGCGTGAGTCAGAAGGACCCTATGGGCAGCCAGGTCAATACTCTACCAATAACCACACTGAGATGCAGTATAAGAAGTGTATACAGGAATTTATCAGTTTACAATTAGATTCTTAGTGTCTGAGGGAAATTTAAGATTGCTTCATACAATAATGTTTTTGATAAACCAACACATTCTAAAGCTTCATTGAAATTCAGTGGTGTGACTTTGTCAGAGTACTTAGGGAACCTAGAAGGAGACTGTTTAAAGAGCATCATTATAGCAGTGTGTTACTACAGCCATGGCCACCCTATTTTGCTGGTAGTTGTCTACAGTTTTCTCCTGTTGCTGTTCCATTGACATTTGTGTAATGTTAGGATTTGCCTGACATTATTTAGTAGCAGCTTTCTGACTCAGCTTGCTCAGAGACCGCTGAAGAGTTCATCTCATTCCAGGACACCATTCTCCTTCCTGTGGAATGGTCTGCTTTTTCTTTTTTAAGAAAAAAAACGCACACCAATGTAAAAAATGTACATCAAATATTTCAAACTGACTCCAGACAGAAATAGGAAAGTATTATTTCCTTAAATTTTATTTTTAAATATTTTTATTTGTTAAGGTACTAATAAGAAACAAAACAGTCATTCTTAAGTATGTATTTTTGTATTCATAGTATCTTTCTGTTTGGTTAAAAAAACAAATAGAAGCTGGCAGATACTTGAGCCACCTCCAGCAAGAAAGTAACAAATTATATTTAATTCATATGTGTAACTATATTCTCAGGCACTCAGTGCTAATTTACACCATGTTCTGATGTGATATTTGCTTCCATAGGAAGGTAATTTAATATCATGTCAATATCGATAATGAAGGCACACTTGATTGTGAAATTAGACTGCTAAAAAATCCTGCTATCCCTGGCAGAAGTGAAAGGTGAACCTTATTCTTAAGGTTGAGTGCTGAGTACTTTCAGTTCACTCCTATAAAGCCCTTTTGTGTTTTCCACTGATTCATGAGAATTGGTCAGGGGGGTGTTACCACATTGAGGCAACATTGAGTCTCATGTTGAAATCCTAGATGAACTCTATTAAATAAACCAAATTTATTTACTTTCTCCTTAAGAAGAGGGATTTTTAAAATTTATTTTTGAAATAGTAAATTCAAATTAAAACAGTAAAAGTACTATACACACTCAGGCATTCAGATGCTTTCTTTGACAGAGCTAGAACTAATTTAAAAGCATTTACTTGATTATGAGCTCAAATGAGCTCAAAAAATGTGGCAGGCTGCTTATAAAAAACAAACCCTATTGCCAATGTGGCCAATTTCAATGTAAAGCTGTTTTCTGATGTAGTGCATACTAGTTCACTGATAATCTGAAGGGAACAAACACTGAAATATTTTTAAGTTTCCTCATTTTTATTTTTAGAGGTAAAAATAATTATTATCAGTTTCAAAAAGTAAAATGCCTTTGAGAGGTATGTATTTTGGCTCAAAAGCTCTATGTTATATCATAAATTAATATTTTAGGTCATTTAATTGACCTGTCACAAATCCAAAATTGTTATAAACCAGAAAATACGTTTCTGTGGTTGGTACAAAAAGTCTCAATTGGTTACTGAACATTACAAAATGTTTATTGAAATGCTTCACTCATAACAAATACAGGCACTACTTACATGAAAACGTGAAGTAGATGAGGGACACTATTTTCCTATTAATGCATTTAAAATAGTATTTAGACACATTCTTCAGTTAGGCAGATGAAATAAAAGCTAGCAAAGTCTTCCATCGAAAATGTTGCTACTCTTTTATCAGTTTGTGTTGCAGTAGAGTCTAGAGACTGCAGTTGATGCAATCTGATCCAGATAATTTACAGCTGGTAAGGTGAGATTGACAGTGAAGAGCAGATTGGCCACAACAGGCAGAGCTTGCCCAAAATCAGGGGGAGGCATTCATTAGAATGATCTCTGAAATTAACGCCACAGGCTGCAGCACAGAATCCCAGCCAGGAGAACTTACTGTATCTTTGGGTAGCACAGCTCTGCCCCTTTCATTTTGTTACTTGTGGAAGTCTCTTTTAAAAGGTGAAGTCAGTATTTGAGTGTTTGGAATGTTTGTGTCTGCTATAGAAGGGTTGTGTCAGTGTAAGCACAAAACCTGTCTGCTGAAATGAGGTATCACACCTTTCTGTGCTTTTCAGGGATGCAGGTCTTTTGCACTGCATTTACATGTTAAATTGTCTGCACTGCCCTTACTTAAAACTCCAGTGTTCCAAAGTTATAATTCCAGAAGAAAATAAGGATTTTCAAGACAATTATATATTTGCTGGGAGCTATGTGAGGGTAAATGTCATTGTATGAGTTTGCTGTCATCAGAATGAAGCCAACTGCTACTTCTCAGCTCTAGCAATGCAGCTGATAAACAATTGCTCCTGTAGCTAATGGCATCAAAATTTCTAACTTAAATATATGTGGCTGGTTTGAGCTACTGAGAGAACAAATACGTTGCTTTGCAAGGTAGAGTTGGTCTTCTAAAATATTCCTGGAATGGGAACTAGCTGAAAGCAGCTTTAAAAGTTCATTTCTGGTGGTAGAAGCCATATGCACCGTAGTACTGTTCCTGTATAATACTTGAGTGCTCATCTCCTGGTGCTACAGTATGTCTTGCTAACTCTTTGATATTAGCATTGCTACTTTTTCTTCCTACCTTTTCTTGAATGTATGATGTGTGCCTTTTGAGTTACTCTGGTGTTAAATGGCAAAGCAGTGTTACAGTATTTTTGTACATAGAATTCTGCACTTTAGGGAAAACATTGCTTGGAAAGGGAATTTCCAGAATTCAATTTTAAAGTAGAATTTAAAAATAATGGTAAGGTTTACAGTATTAAGTATTTTAATGCAACATACAAACTAAAGGGGCACTTTATTTTGGTCTATTTTTGTATGTAATATTTTTGTTATGTAATAGAGACAAAGCCAGAGCCACAATGTATCTTGCAAAAATAGCTTTTTTTTCTTTCAAGTTAATTTGAAAGAATCAAGTGTGGCAACTTGAACTGCAGTACTCGTTCACCAGTGGAACCCACTTCTGCATTAGAAGTGTAATTGCTTTTATCACAGAAGCCTAATTCTGCTTTGTGCCCTTCATAGCTGTTCTTTTGGTGAATGTTACAGCTCCATTCTCTGCTGGTCTCCCAGAGCAAGCAGTTCTCACAAGCTGTTACAATAAAACCTAGCCTGCTTCATCTCTGGAACACAGAATGGTTTGGGTTGGAAGGGTCCTTAAAGATCATCTCTTTCCAACCCCCCTGCCGTGGGCAGGGACCCCATACTTGAAATTAAATCTGAAAACCAAAAGGGAATTTCTCTAGAACTGACTTTTCCTAGTAGAGCAGTATTGAATGTATTCATCTTTTGAAGTCTGAAAAGAATTGTGTTACTGCACTGTGAAATATTTCTGGAAGGCCAGTTATTACTTGTGAAAGTGTTTTTAAAAGAATGGAGTCTCATCTCCAAAAGAATGATAGTTTTAACATTGGAAATGTGCATTAAAAAAATGGAAAACCAAAACAATGTAACTTTTCCCAGTAGTGCAAACTTTTAAGCACAAAAACATTCTTTTCTTTCACAATCATGTTAGGAAAAAAAAATCTTCATAGTCAACGTACACAATGAGAGAGATTTTGGGTTGATTTCTTTGTCATGCTATTAATCAAGCTGTCAGCAAGAAACAGTAGTGCTGGGATCTTGTGTCCTGTGCAGCCCTCTGTGTTGGGAAGATTGTTAAGTTTGGATGGCTGCATAGTTCCTGATCCAACCAAATGTTGGGTGCATTTAATGTCTTTGGAAGACAAAAGGATATGGTTAGTGTTTTAAAACACAACTTGAACTCAAGGCCCAAAATGCTCCAACAGATGAAAGAATGTGAAAATGAATGAAAAAATGTCCATCTTAAAGGGGCAAAAGAATGACTTGGCAATGACTCAAGAAATAATCATTCCTGAATGTGTTTTCCTGTGTAGACAGGGAGGGGGAGGAACACATTTTGGAATATGTTCTAGTAGTAGGGTCGTGTTTAAGCACAAAGGGTGAAGATTTAAAGAGGAAAAAAAAGGATTTTTAGGGGAAGTATAATGGTTCTTATAGATCAAGCTGAAAAATGAAAGACATACATTAAATGAATGTAGAAATTTTATATTTCCTGAAGTAATAGACCAAAATAATTTATGGACAATAATTTATTTACTTGAGATTGCTTTTTTTATATATATCTATATATCTATATATATATATATTGTTGCTTGCTGATTGTTTCTTTCATGGAGAGTTCTGTTTGGCTGTAAGAATTCTGATCTCTGTTTCCAAGTAAATCTTTATTTATGCCATAATTCTATTTTTCTGTAGAGAATCTTGGTTAGCAGTTCCTTGCAAAAACAAGGATTTTATTCTTTAACAGCTAATAAATATTTTTTCTTTTTAAGTTGCTTTAAAGTGCTTTACCTTTTCCTTTCTAACTCTGAACTTTCCTCTGTGTGGCTGCCTGAGAGGTACTATTTCAGGTATAGTTTGGCTATGTTTAATTTGCTTTTACAGAACATGCATGCAAGTTACCAGTCCCTCAGAGTTCACATCAGCGTCACTCCATCTAGAAGCAGTCTTCATACATGAATAAGTGTTACACAGTGATTGGTAGCACAGTAGGGCATTTTTGCAATGGTGGGTGATGTTGACTATCACAAATGTTTTAAACTGTTTCCTTTTTCTTTTCTACCTAGGAGATGAAATTTATCAGGACATTTTTCGAGACTTTTCTCAAATGGCATCAAATAATCCAGAGAAGTTAAACCGCTTCCATCAGTCAGATTCCCAGAAGTCTTAAGTGTCAAGAAGGAAAAGAACCTGAAGCTTGTAGTGCAAGTCTTTTTTTACTTTAACAGAATGAATTGTATGCATTTTGTTAGATAGTTTGGATAAAATGACCACTCCAATGTAGCTTTAGATTGTGGTAGCTGGGGAAATGTATGAGTGGGTTTATGTTCTACAGTACATATACCTCAGCAGCTGAAGATGTTTAAAACCCCTGAGTTCCTGCTAGCTCAGTGTAAACCAGCCCCTGTCACACGTGCAGAGTTTGCAGCTGCCACTCGAGGTGGCAGAGCACAGCTGGAGCACTGTGGGCTCCCACTGCAGGATGGTCACAGCAGCTTTGCTACCCAGCATCATCCACTGCCATCTGTCCCCCTATGCCATAAAGAATGTGCCTCTGACAAGAAGGTCTGGGTTGCATTTTCTGGGACTGTTTGGAAGGGAATTTGGGTAATGACTTACTGAGTTGTCCTTCCATTTGTGGGGCTGCAACTCAACAGATTCTCTTGTTCCTACTCTGACTTTGGTTAGAGGTAGGCTGTTCATAACAGATGTGATAACTCCTGCTCTTTTGCAAGCTCTTTCACAGTGGAAGCTCTAGCACCAGGCTGGCCTTTATGCTGGTGACTGCAGGTCAGTCACAAAGGGATATATCCTGGGGACCAAATTCCTAAGAGCAGTCCATTTTCCCTTTATTTTTTTTTCTTTTCCTCTTAAATTAAACTTTCGGTGCAGCAAATATCCTTCTAAATGAGCATGTGGAACTTTTCATGAAAAATAAACTTAATCCTTTTGGACATGATGTGGGGTTTGTTTGTAGTATATTGACATGAAAACTTGAAATTTGAGACATGAAAGTAAATATTGAGCCAACGAAGTTTGTGTAGAATAGTTTACAAAGGCTTTTTGTGCTTTTTGCTGTTCTCACTACTAGCCCTAAGCTCAGTATAAAAGTCTCATGTCTTGCAGCCACCCTAAATTTAGGGCAATCAATCCTTTTATATCAGGAAGCAGTAGCCCTTGTATAATTTGCAATGATGTGTATGTTTATGTGTTGTCTAAACTAAGGTGAGCACAAGGAAAACTAGAATTTCACTGCACATTTTTGTCAAGTAATGAATGAGCACAGTCTCCTACTGTGTTGTATGGGCAGCAAGATAATTTGCTTTATTCAGTAGTGAGCCCCACTCTGCCCATGTGCATGTATAAATGTTGTCTCTAGATATATGCTTATATATGAGGGTATTTATACCTAGGTAAAAATCCTCCTAAACCCCAAACGAGCAGGTGCAATTCTTTATCCCCTATCTGTCTACCCTATGGAGACAACTTAAGCAGAGTTTTTAGGTGACATAGTATCAATGTGAGTTTTCAGTAATCCTAATAACTGTGGCATTATGTTAACCTGCTGTTTAAGTGTATTTAGGAAATGAATTGATTTTTCTCCGTGGAAAGATAAGCAAAATTGGGATAAAACAAATTGAAATCTGTAAACAATGGTAAACTTTCTGGCATGTTAAATTTTATGAAGGTATTTCAACCATTTATAATTTTGCATCAAATGTGTAATAATGTATCAAATCTGCATATTATTATTGCTACAAAATTAGTAGTCTTGTAGAATTGTCCAGTGGATTTTATTTCCAAGCAGAAGAAGAGTTCTTGCTTTGTGTGTGGTCTAATTATGGTAGGAAAAGCAGATTCTGGCCATGTAAAGTGTGCATTTAGTCTGAATAATAAGAAACTTAAGGATATCACCTGTAAGCATTAATTCTTAGTAAGTTGTTTTTTAAATAGCTGCCTATGAAATGATAATACTCTTCCTAATTAGCAGTATTTACCAGCAAATGGGTGTTTTAGTAGATCTTAGAGAAAGTAAGATTCCCAGTGTACAGATGGGACAATGTAAGATATGACTGCATAATAGACACCTTAGACATAGGTTTTTCTAAATTGTTGTGTTTCCCAGCCTGGCTGGCAGGCAGTGTGTAGTGTGATTGGCTGGAATCTAAAGCTGCCTGAGGCTTAATGGCAAATTGCTGTCTCAGTCCTGGCTGCTGGAAAAAAAGGTCTGAGACACTTATTTCAAATCTCCACCGGTGATTTCCTCCCGAGCCACAAAATCTCTGTGACAAATTTTGCAGGATGACTTCTCTAGGCTAAAAAATAGCTTCCCTGTAGCTCTACAGATCCATGTGTTGCATTCCTGACTCTCATCTGTCTGTGGAACAGACATTCTGTCTGTGCTGAAGGATGAATCACACCTGACTGACAGGTTGTGTGACTTGTCAGGAGCACTGGAGTTTAGTGGCTCAGGGAGTGGGTGTGTCACTTGTGATCCTCAGCCTTGTTCCCCTGGCCTTTCAGGTATGATAGGATGTCCAGTATAAACTGCACTCAGTTAAAGCCTTTTTCAGGTCAGGTGCAATGGTAACTGTTGCTCATCAGTAGAAATGAATGTCCCATTAAGTTTGATGGCTCAGTCTCACCAGGCTCTGGCAATCCCCGTGTTCCAGGGCCTCTGTGACTCACTGGATTCAGCCCCCAGTAGTGTGATTATCCCCACACTCTGAAGATCTGGATTCCATATTGAGTTTTGACTCGTGTTAATTGTCTGCTCAGTAATATTAGGAAACTTCCATTTCTATCACAAAGTGACTCTAAGTGGATAGTGGACAGTAAGGTTCCATTGTGGATTAACATCTTGTACTTTGTACCAGGCAAAGGAAAGGTTCCAATCTAGTTTCTCTGTAGGTATGAAATACAGTAGGTTTTAATTAGCTACTGACAAAGCAGAGGATTCCTAACACATTTAAAAAACATCTTTCACATGGATTTTTAGCAATTTGCAATATTAGATAGCCCACTGAAGGATAATATAATATCTTTCCTATTTGTAGATCATGTGTTCCAAAAGTCATTTGAAATGACAAATGTTGAGGAACTCAACGTAAATGCCAATGCATCTTGATTTCAGAGATGTAACTTAGGTCCATTACATGTTGATTAAAGTAATGTCTGTGGTGGCTCATTAGTGGTATCAATTGTTTTGACTGGTCATAAGGTTTCATGTTTTATGTTAATGTCAGTACAGTGCATATAACTTAAATTTCTGAATTATCATACTGAATTATGCCACTGGTTGTGTTAGACAGTTGGAATTTGTTCACTTGAATTTGGGTGAAGGCAGTAGATGGTAGAGGTATTTCTTTGCTTTTACAAACAGCCCACATTGCAATCTGGCAGATGCATGTTCCAGGTGCTCATTAGTACATTGTGGACTTCAGCCTCTCTGCCCATTTGGACCTGATCAGGAAGTCACTGATATCAGTGGCAAACTTTCCACTGGTTTTGGAGGTTTTGGATTATACCATTCATGGCTCTTAATGTTAGAGTGCTAAAGGATCCTGTATTCATACTACATTTTTTCACTCTGTGGGGTTTTATATTTTACCTGTTTGTACACTGAGCTGAAATAGTTTTAGAAAATGCAACCAGACCTTCCAACTGCTGTCAGCAAATCCCTGTAAGAGAGGAAATTCTCCTGTTTTGCATTATGACATCAGTACACATTGTTGTCCAAATTACTAGGTCTCCTGGATAGAGAAAAAACTTTGTAGCACTAAACTAAAAAGGTGAGAACTAGAACAAGCAGAGGGTTCGTGTCGTGTTTCCAGGAGTTCGGTGCTTCTCTGCAGCCATCTGTTTTAAATTGCGGATGTTGCCTCTGCTGCTTCGTCTTGAGAATCTCAAATTTAACACAGTGACTATGAAACGACCCTGTGATGAAACTGCAAATAATAATATCTAAGTACAAAGGACGTGATATTTTTACAGTGTCAGTAGGACTGAGCTGATTATTCTGATTCTTTAATACACAAAGTATTTTGAGACTCACTTTTTCAGGCTACGATCTCTGCCCCATTCATTATGGACACTTTTTCCCAAGTTAAGTTTATGGTTTGTGCAGTCTGACAGCCAACATGCCTTGCTCCCGTGCTTACACAAAGGCACAGTTTTAAAACAGGGACAACTCTGGAAAGGCACTACTGGGGAAAAGGATGAGTGTACCACTTTGGTATATACCTTTTCATACGCTTGCTTTATCTTTCTGCATACAGTATTTTCTTGTTTCTCTTCCCATGGAAGGAGATGATAGAGGAGGAAAAATTCCACTCACTTTTCTGTTAGGATCCTAAGTTTTCCATGTTTTGACAGAAATCGCCAAGAAATCATCGTTTCCTCAAGCAGAGACGTTTACTATCTCCGAAATAACGAACTTTGGTTTTTTTTTCTCCGCGCGTTCCTCTGTACTCGGTGTTTTTTAAGCATTCCAGCAGCAAAATGTACAAACCCCTCCCTCTCCCTTGAGCTGTAACTGTACAGACTGTATCCCCCGCCCTCCTTCGCGTTATGTACGGCTGTAGACTTTGTATCTAAACCTTGCCTGTAGTTTCTGTAGTGTGTCCTTGTCCGGGGCGGCCCAGCCGCGTCCCCGCCCTGCTGCCGGGGCGGGCGGGGCCGGGGCCGGGNGGCCGCCTGGGCGCCGCCGATGTGCTGCACCTCCACCTCGTCACCGAGGGCGCCAGCCGGGACATCGGCCTGGGGCTGCTGCGGGACCTGCTGCGCGGCGCCGCCTTCCGCCACCAGGTGCGCGGGGAGCCGAGGGGCGGGCCGGGCCCGCGGGGGGCTCTGCCGGGGTGTCCTGCGTCTCTTCCCGCGGGACACTGGGAACGGCGGGCCGGCGGGAAGGAACTCCCTCAGCTAACGGCCCGTGTGCCAGCTGCCAGCAGAGCGGTTCGCTCCCGCTCTCTGCTGGAGAAACTCCCATTGCCCCCCACTCTCGGGAGTCTTAGAGGGCTTTTTCTGTGTCCCCACCGCTGCTGCCTGTGGGGACGTGTCCTGGTGCAGACCAGTGATTCTCAGCTGGGACTGGGCAGCAGCGTGGCCTGCGAACGCCTCCGGCACACCACCTGTGAGGGAGAGGAGCGGATCCTCTAAGCAGTGCTGCTTTCCTAGAGCCCCTGTTAGTCCTGCTTCAGCATCTCGACACAGGGACCACGTGTGCTCGTATCTCGATGGTTTCCCGATTAGGAGGGGAGGTTGGCCTGCTGCTGGTGGCTCTCGAGAAAGGAAATGAAGAGCTTGCAGGGGCTGGAGTGCATCCACGTGGGAAGGTTCCTACTGCCAAGGGAGATGGTCCTGCCTCCCAAAACCACAGCCAGTGCAAAGTCAGGCTTTCCTTCACAACAAACAGATGTCTGAAAAGTGCGGGGTGTTCAGAGGTTGCGGGTAGCCTGCCTCTCCTGTCCTGAGGTGTTGTTGCAGAGCATTGCTTAGAAGTGTTCTCTAGTCCTCCTGTAACTTTTATTACTCATATTTCCTGTATTTCATATTAGCTTAACTCTGCCAAGATGTAACTCAGAGTGTAACCTTAACATTGTTCATACAGACACTTCCCTGGTAAATAATTCTACCCCTTGTTTTCTTTAAACAAGTCCTTTCCTAGTGCTGGCCCTCAGTCAGCCTCAGCCAGATGGGAGACCCACACCACATAGCAGTGCTTGGCTGTCTGGAGGGTGTGCACATCTCCCTCAGGAGGATTCCTGCACTCCACTGTGGGATGGACTGACTGCCCCACGATGGTGCAGGGCTGATGTGGTGCAACAGCCCAACCCAGGTCTGTGGTATTACGTCCCCTGGAGTGGGAGAACCCCCAGGCCACCATGGGGTGCACATCCCTTGCATTCACCTCTTTGTGTGGGTGGCTGCCTTACTGCCATCTGCCCCTCTGGGAAACAAACTTCTCTGCTGGCAGCCTTGCCAACCTCATTTCTCCAGAGCAACATGGTCTGGGACTTGGAGTTGGAGGTGTGAAGTGCTTTGTCTGTTGTGGATGGGGCCTGTCTCTAGGTGCTTGTGGGTTTGCAGTGAAACCTGGCTCACGGCTTGGTGAGTATGGCACCAGAACTGATCTCCTGGGTGTGAGCAGGCAGCATGATCTGGAAGACTCAGGTGAGATCTCACTGAGATCTGCTCATGGGACAGCTTTTTCTCTGTTTCCTGGCAGAGCCTGATGTATCCTGGTTTCACTGGCTAGCCTATGGTTGGCAGTCTGTTTTGGACCAGTCCATTCTTCTGCTTCTAGGTACAGAGCAGAGGCTGTTGTGCTTCTCAAGCGTGCAGCTTTGTCTTAATCCCCTGTCGGTTTCTGGAACGCCACCAGGTGACAGCACCTCTTTATTCTTGCTGTAGCCTACCCCATTCCTCTTCTTTACCAGCAGGAAACTTCTGCCTAGCTTGAACTTCTGGTGCTGCTGCTAGAATGTTGAAAGTGATTGATCCTGATGCTCAGGTAGCTCCAGCAGTAACCCATCTCCATCCCAAGACCTCTCATTTTCTGCTTCATTTGGTGTGTGCAGAACACCCTCCTGGTTCTTACGCTGTTTTCCTAGCACAGGCCTGGAAATGGGGCTTGATAAAGTGCTCAGGGGGCAGCTGGACTCGCTGAGGCAGGACTGATAAAACCCCCTGAACTTTATTTTTTTCTTAATGAGGAAGTGATTCAGGCCCTGCTTTTGGAGCTGCCTTTGCCCTCCCATCCTAGCAAAGCTGGGATCAGTTGGCTCCTCTGTTAGAGTGAAATCCAGAGTTAGACATGGATTGTAACCTTTGGGGAAGGTTGTGGGCAGCTTCTCCCTCTCCCTAGGCAGATTCAGGAACTTTCAAAGTCTCCTGCACACTGAAGCAGCCCGGTGCAGGGCAGGGACAGTGTGCAGAGAGTGAGGGCAGAGGGGCTGTGGGATGCAGGCGGGGGTGCGTGGGAGCAGCTTAGGCAGGGCCGGGCAGGGCTGTCCGGGCGTGGGCAGTCGCGGCGCGGCGTCACCCCTGCGCTGGCTGTGCAGATGTGCGCCAGATGTGCGGCAGATGTGCGGCCGGGAGCGCGGCCGGGCGGCGGCAGAGGGAGCTCGTGCTCCGCGTGTGCGGCCGGCAGGCGGAGGGAGGACCCAGCCCGCGGCGGGCTCTTAGCGGGGCTTTGTGACAGCAGTCGCAGAGAGCGTGTCCCGCACGCCCGTGGCAGGGGCATCTCTGCAGCCTCTCCCTCCTCCCGGCCAGCGGCAACTGCCCGGCAGCGAGCCTGGGCCAGCCTCGGCCGGCCGTGTGCTCACACAGAGCACCGGCTCGCCCCCTTTCCTGCCGCTCCAGGCTGTGTGCTGCGACTCCTTGTGCGAGTCCTATCGCTTATTGATTCCATTTCCCTGCTAAAACACGAACTATGCGTTCAACTCTCTGCTCATCCTGTTCAGATGAGCCCCACGAAGGATGCTGCTCGGATGGATGTAAGTGGGCTGCCATCACGTTCTGCTTCAGAGACCCGTGAGGATAATCGACGTGGGAAGGAGGGAAAGTTAAAGAGAAAAGAAATGCAAGTTGTTTTTTCCTAGTGAATCAGTAGAAAAGGCCTTTTATCAGTGTGGATGTGTGTTTATAAAACTGCTTGCACAGGAAACCCCCTTCTTAATGTCCTCAGCAAACGTGGTTGGATTTAGCTACAGGGATTTACTAAAAGCTGTTACACAAATAAATAATGAAGTACAAAATTAGCAGCAGATCAACAAGCTGTGCTAAAGTCAGCAGTGAGAAGGGAAGAAGCCCTCATGGTCCCAGAGAGACTGCCTGGCCTGTGGCTGCAGGAGCAAAATTCAGCTGCTCAGGAGTTTGCTTTGCATAAGTATGAAAGGGTGGGCAAAAGACACGTTTTCCTGTTTTCTTTGGCAGGAATGGGAAGGCAGATGATGCTGTCTCTGGAGTTTCAGGAGTATTTCTCCCATAACTTCTGTCCACTGGTGCTTGGCAGCGTGCTCACTTCAGAGGTGACTGGAATTGGTTTGACATTTTCCCCCTTTCCTATGTACTGTACACACCTCAGGCTGCCTTTGCTGGATGCAGAAGGGGGTTACAGGTGCTCTATTTCTCTTCCATGTCTCTCCAGCCCACCCAGACCCCAAAGCTGCCCCTGCCGAGCTGGGCTGGGAGCAGAGCCTCGCCCACTGCTGTGCTGGTGGTGCACAGGCTGTCAGTGCCTTTGCAGCTGGAGAGTAGTGGCGGTTTCCTTGTCCGCTCGCCTGGGGTGGCTGCTGATGTGCTCGGCTGTCACTGCGATGGCACAACCGGCCCGCAGCTCGCTAGGGCTGGGGCGAGGTGCTGCCTGATGGTAACAGGGTTTCCTCCCCTGCAGTGTCTCAGGGACTGTGCTGTGCTATCCAAAGCCAGGTGTGGCTGCTGATGAGCTCTCCCAATGCACTTTCCTGGTACACGTTGTTCTGTGTTTTTCCTGCTGTTCTGCTGCAGGCCTTGGCTCGGAGCCCAGCAGCCGGGACGCAGCAGCGGGGCCGCCTCGCCGAGGGATGTGCTGGCCAGGGGGCTGCTTGGGGGCTCCTGTGGCACCCAGCTGAGAGCACAGGCCAGGGGCCAAGCGTGGGTGTTTCAGGTGCCCTCCCCAGGATGGCCCATAGGGACTCAGCTGTGCCTGTCCTCTAGCGGTGCCCTGCCATGGGCTCAGCCGTCTTGGCCAGTGCCAGGACAGCCCCATCACCATCCCCAGAGCTCCGCTCTGCCGTGAGAGCGCTTTGGGCTGGGCAATGTGCTCTGCAGAAAGCTGTGGAAGGAAGAAGCCTCTATTTCTGCACCAGCACAGGCTCCAGAGCCACCTTCTCCTCTGAAGCATTTGGCTTGGTTTAGGTTTTCTCTTAATTAAAAAAGAAATTAAAAAAGCAAGCGCTCTATCCTGCATGTTTTAAGTGTATAGTGCAGGGCCTCTTGTTCTTAAGCAGATGAAGTTTTAGTAGGGAAAAGAAGTGAAACTGTAGGACCATTGAAATAGTTTAGTTTGAAAGCAACCTACAAAGATTGTGGTTTGAGTTCCCTGCTGAAGGCAGGGCTAGCTTGTGGAAGTGTCTTGGTATCCCTCCAACAAGGGGGATAGGTTCCCCCATCCAAAATTCAAGTACTGCTGCAATGTCATGTCCTTGCTGGACTTTAGTTCAAGCAGGGCTTTTCCTGCTTTCCCGGATCTGAAGAAGGAGGCACGACCTCCAGTCTCCACACTCAAGTTCCTGCACTCCCCCTTATCTGCACCAGGGTCATGTCCCTCATCTCTCTTAATTATCCCAAAAATCCCTCTCATTATCTTGTGTGATTCAGTGACCTGTATCCTTCTGTGGGTATAATGAGCTGCATGAGAGTTCCTGTTCATTGGACTTTGACCAAAATAAATTATAAGCTTGTAAAATTTCAGTAGCTGACAAGGTGCATTTGGGGTTGCTCCTGTTTCTGGGACAGCCACAGCTGGCGCCGGCGTGCCAGGGCCTGTGCTGGTGGATGGGCTCCCACAGGGCTGAGGGATGCAGAGCAGTGCTGGCTGAGCACCAGCAAGGCTCCAGCACAGGCAGGCTGAGATCCATCTAGAGAAGTTGCTCGGCTCTGCTGTAGCTCCTGGTGGATTTTCAGCAGCGTGCTGCAGCCTGTCCTGCCTTTCCCCCTGCAGCCCCGACGGACGTGCTGCAGAGCTTGCCTCCATGCGGGGCTGAGGAGCAGGAAATCCGGGCTGTGTCCCTGGCCCTGTCACTGCCTGCCTCTGTAGCGGGGAGCAAGCCTTGCTCCTCAGGGTAAGTGACGTGGTCTGGCTTGGCTCTGAACGGCAGGATACCAGAGTCTGGAGCAAACTGCCGCCTCTTCTGATGGACTCCATATGGGACACCAGATATGTCTTGCATCAGGCAGTGGGAACAGACCAGAGAAATAGCCCAAAACATGGAACACACTTGGGTGTTGTGAGGGGAATCAAGTCTCTGCCCACCTCACAGTTACGAAATGGCTGTAAAAGTCCTTCTCTCCTTTCCCTGCACTTGACTGGTTCTAGTGTCAAGAGGATGTTCAGGGGCTGGTGCAGCCAGGCCCCTTTGTGCAGCTGCAGTGCCACCAGCACTGTTTGTGCTTTACCAACCTGTGCTGGTGAGGGCTGAGCAAAAGCTGCTGGAGCTGGGCCTGTCCCCGGCAGCAGCAGCTGAGTGGTGTTTCTGGTGTCTCTGCCAGGTAATAGTCCATGATGTGAATGAGCTGACAGAAAAGCTGTTTCCCATCGTTGAGGCCATGCAGAAACACTTCAGCGCTGGATCGGGGACCTACTACAGCGACTCCATCTTCTTCCTGTCGGTTGCGATGCATCGCATCATGCCCAAAGGTAGGTCTCTGCTCTGCTGCCTCCAGCAGCACAGGCTGTTTCTCTTCTGCAGAGAGTTGTTATCCGCTGCTGTTGGAAATACAAAGTTAATAAACTTTTGGAATGGGCTGCTAGGATTCTGCTCCTTCCTGCAGAGTGATGGACCCATCAGTCCAAGACCACATCCAGTGGCATGAGTGGAAGGAGGTTCTCCTTGTCACATGGCAGCTGGCTCTGCCCTTATGCCCTGAGATGGTAGGAGACGCAAGACAGGAGCAAGCAGGCCTCTCCTGTGTGTGTTTACAGCCCCCTTCCCCTTGGGATGCCAGCAGAAAGATGTGCTGTGTGTCTGTGGTGTAGCTGTGCACTCTTGAGCATCAGCAGAATGTAGTTGTCAAGTCTTTCCTCTTGGCTTTAGGGAGCTTTTGGAAAGCTTTGCTGATTAGCAGCCACTGATCACTTAAGTTTCCTTGTTGTGCCTCTGCTGTTTTCAAGTGCAGAAACAACAAGAAATCTGCAGGAAAACAAGGCAGCTGGCAGAAAGGGCTTGGCTCAGCTGATGCCATTTTCCTCCCTTGGCTGTGTGCATTTGTCTCTCGTGGAACCAGCACACTGTCTAGTCTTTGGTTGCACAAGTAGGGTGTTGTATCCTTGGGCTCCAAACCCTTCACTGGAGCTCCTGCAGCCCTACTTGTCCATTCCCAGTGCTGGTCCCTGGGCTCTCCCTGTCAGCTGCCTCGCTGGCCTGACACACTGGTGATGGCAGCATCCCTTCCTGGGCTGGTCACACGTCTTCCCTGGGCATGGCAGGCTGTGGGTGGCAGTGGTGGCAAGGAGCCCCAGGACCCTGTCTGGCCATACACCTGGCCCAGGAGGAGGTGGCCAGTCTCTCAATACTGTTTGTGGATGTCATACAATGGCATGGTGGGTGGCCTGTTCCCACGTATGTGCATGTTCCCAGGGCTAGCACTGCTGGCTTCAGCAGCTTCCTTGGCATCTGGAGCCTCTGCCCAGCTGTAATACTCCCTGCAGACTTCCTACCATGGGTCTCAGGTGCACTCTTGCTGAGATGTGAGCAGATACACCTCCCCTATCCCCCACTGAGTCGTGTCCCAGTTTGGCTCTACCCAGGAGCTCCTACTTCGTGAGGCTTCCTCCGTCCTCTGCAGACTTGCCCCTGTCCTCCTGGCATGACCACCTCATACTAGCTCATTAAACAGTGGGGCAGTGGTGGCCCTGAGGGTCCTATCCAGCCCCACTGATCGTTACTCTGTGGGCTCCAGCAAATGTCCTGTACTCGGCTCTCCCTCAGACTTGGGTAATTTTGTGTGTCTGGTGCTGTCTGCACTGTGAACGCTTTGAAGTACACTGCATACAAATGATGGTATTAATGCTGGCTAATTCACTCCTCCTGATTCCCTACTCTGTCTTTACTGTGTGCTAAAGATATCCCTGTCGTGCTGCCTGCCAGCAAGAAGCTGCTCAGTCTGAAATGCCTTTTCTCAGTTCATCAACTCATGAGGCGTCTCATCTCTTGGAAAGCTTGTTTGCTCTCCCTCAGCCTGACAGGGCTTTCAATGGTCTGTTCGGGGCACAGGATGTTTAAAGAGGCATTTTTACAGTTTCATGAGTTTAGTTTTTGTTTCAGAAGCTGCTAGTAAAGCTGATTTATATTTCCCTTGCAAGGGAGGTCAGGTTTACTGTGCTGGGTGCCTGGTGATTTATGGGGCTGGCAGAGCTCGCTGGCCCCCTCCCTGTGCACCGAACGAGAGGCATCAGGAAAGGCTGCAGCTCTGCTGCCACTCACAGGCTTGCAGGTGATGTGGGAATGGCACTGGGCTCCTTCTGCCCCCCTCACTCTGACACACCAGTACCTACTGGTTTGAAGAAGCCGCTTTGCTAAGGTGGAGGAGAAAGAACCAAACCTTCTTTTTCAGGCAGTATTACCATTTTTCCTGGTGCACTTCTTTGCTATTTCTTTTGCCTTGAAGGCTGTGCTCTGCCCTGAGTGCTGCATATTTTTGTGCACCTCTCCAAGCACATTTGGCTCCATAGCATTAGCACCACTTTTTTGTGGAATCCAGATTTGCTTGGAAGCTTGAGCATCCTCTAGCAGAAATGAAGGCCCTGCTCTGAATATTAAACTTTCTGGTGTGTTCATTTGCATTAATCAGTCTATAGGTTGTTTTTTCAGTAGCAAGCGACCTTTGTTCTAAAATTGCCTGGCTTTAGTTTATCAAATATATCACTTTTTGAAGAGAGGCATTTCCACAGTATCATGATTTAGTGATTAGATTGGAGCCTATGGATTGTGACAGGGCATTGACTTTGCAGACCGGTGGCCCTGAAAACCAAACACCAGGTTATTTTTCATTTTTAGGGACTTTTGTGCACATGTGCTGGCTGCATGCACATTGCACTGAGGGTAAATGGGGTTTGCCACTCGGCTGCTCTGCCATTCATAGTTGCTTGGGATCTTTGCCCAAAAAACTTCAGGTCTAAAACCTGCAGCTGCCAAGTTATAATATAACAGCTTCTTAGCTGGTGTAAATCATGGAACACTCTTGCCTTAAATGTCTTACATCAGTGGAGTTAATCTGATTTAAACCAGCTGGGGAGTTGGTATGCAGCACGCAGAAGTGCAGACTGCATAACTCTTGTCTGTGCTCGAGGCTCATAAATCCTCTTTTAATGTGGTGTGGCTAGGCCTGGGGAGCTGGAGCAGGGCTTGATCCATCAGAATGGTTCTGCAAGGCAGAAGTGATGGGAAAGTTACACAGAGAGGACGAGCAGGTTCAGGCTTAGAAGGAGCTGCCAGTATGAGGACAATGTCAGCATGAAATGGTCTTGAGACTTGCAGAGCAGTGCAAGGAGGAGAAGGCGGGAGGACAAGAAACCCGGACCTTTTCACTTTCCTTTTCCGTATGCCCATCCAGAGGGGACCTCTCCCTTCCTGGCTGGCTTTGATCCCTCTAGCACTTGTGATTTTAGTTGTGTAACTTCAGGGGGCCCAGCAAGCTTTTTATCACTCTTCTGTGGATACATGAAGAAGGAATGCCTGGGCAGGTCTGCCTGGCAGGCAAGGTCTGGGGACAGACTCCTGGTGCCACAAGTGAGGGGAGGAAGAGTTGAGGTGACAGAAGGGCAGCCTGGGAAAGTTGGGAGCTCCCCAGGGAATTCTTGGCACCCATTCTTGGACGAAGTTAGGTAGTTTTCAGGAAAAATCTGTTTAACAAGTGGTCTTCCTCAGGAGCTGGTGGGCCAAGGGAAAGCCAGCAGCATCCAGCAGCTTGGGTAGAGCTTTGGAAACTGCCATTTGGTGTTCAGCTCCATTAGTGTTGCTGATGGTGCTGCAGCAGGATGGCCCTGTGGGAGAAGAAGGAGCAGAGGGAAAATGAGACATGACACAGAAGCAGCTTTGTGGTTTATCTCTGCCAGCATAGGCAGAGGAGTCCATTAGCTCAGGGTGGGCTCTGATACCTTGCTGATGGTGCCATGCTTCACATGGAGTGAAGGTATTTAGCAGAACTTGACTGAAGATGTTATTTGACAAATTGGAGGCCCCAGGTTTTCCTGGCTGGTATTCAAACAGCTGGCTGTCTTCATGGGGAGTAGTAGCATCTCTGGGTATGGTGACCTCCTCCCACTGGCAGCATGTGGGGGAGTTCTCAGGGTTTCTCTCTCACTGTCCAGCCCAGCCTGAAGGCAGAAGCTGTGGTGAAGGGTGGGAAGATGAGCACAGCCTGCAAAGGGCCAGGCTTTGCTGGGTGTGAGGTTAGCCCTCGTGCAACATGCTGCATCTTCCAGGTGCTGAAGATGCACATAGGTACTTGCTGCCTGAAAACTCAGGAGCTTCTTCTGCAGGTGAATTTGGTAAGGCTGTTCATAGGAGGCTTGTAGGGGAACTAAGCAGCAGTGGGAGAAGTGGGTAAATTTCTGTGTGACTAAACACAGATGTGGAGCTATGAGAAAGGAGAACAGATCATTATGTACTGCTGAAATTTATGGCATATCAGCATTGTCTGTTGGTAAAAAATGAAAGGTGTTTAGAGAGAGCAGTGGCTTCTGTGTGAGACAAGCCTGGCTAACTGGGACCCACCAGTCTGGGAGGAGGCTGGATGAGGGGGTTATGGTGTGGTCCATGAAGCCATGAGCCATACGGGGCAGAAATTTGTGCAGGAGCTGTGGGACATCAAAGTTGGTGAGAAGGGTGTTCAAAACAGATTGTGGTTTTGAACCTCCTCCTTTCTGTAGAGCTGTGGAGCTCCTTGCTGCAGGGTGTTGTAGGTGCTGGGCTGCCTCATGGATGAGGGAATCACGGCCAGCTGCTGTGTGATGGACAACAAGGCTCGGTGTGTCCTGGAGCTGCCAGGAGCACATGGGGAGGGGCACAGCTGTGAGTGGTGGGGGGAAGCAGGGGTGGCTCCTGTGGGCCAGTAGGCAGCACTGTGTCTGGGGAAGTGACTGCCAGCAGGGAGCTGTGCCTTTGGCTTCATAGCGGGAGTCCAGACAGCGCCTGTGATGCATCAGGATCGATGGGAAGTGCAGTGGTCTCCCTGGCCTCAGACTCTGAGCAGGGCAATTTCTCCAGCTCATTATCAACAGCTGTACTGATTGTTAAGCATAGAGCAGATTATAATGATGTTTGTCCAAGCAGCCTGATAATGACCAAGCCCCAGTCACTTGGGGTTTGGTGCTGCTCGCAGCAGGATCCAGCTGCTGGCTCCGGCTTGGTCTCCCATGAAACTGATATCAGCCTTTGTCTGCTCTGGGAGTACCAGCCTGGAGACAGAGGCTTCTGTGAACATCAGCTTATGGCTTTCCCACCGAGCAGAGCTGGAGGGAAGGCAAAGGCCGGCCAAGAGACGTGTCGGAGCAGGCACTGAGCTGTGCTCTGCTTTCTCAGGGCACTTTGCCTGTGCCAAGGCCAGGCACCTGGAGCACTCCTGCTGCTGGCTGTGAATGTGGAGAGGGTGGGATCTGGAGGAAGGGATTAAGCACAGAGATCTCAAGAAAACAGTCTGTGTACTGGAATAATGCTTTGACAAGTAACTGTCTTCTGCTAGTGTCCTCTGGAAAAGTCCACAGGCAGCATCCTGAGACATTGCTGATTGCTTTTGTAGGGATGTGTGCATGAGGATTCAACGTTGCATCTGCACTGTTTGAATCCACAGCACAGAGGATTGCCCAGGTCAGACTCTGTTTGCCTGTGGGGTGCCAGGTGCCCGCATGTGATGTGTTCCCTCAACAGCACCCATGTGCAGAGTTGCACTGCACACATCCTGTGTCACACAGGGCATCAGAGGTCTCTGAGGTGGAGCCTGGCTGAGGGAGATGGGGAAGCATCACTCCCCCTTCTTCCTCCTGTCAGCTGTGGAATAATTCCTGGTGCACAGGGCAGCTGCCCACAGAACTCAGCAAATCACTGTAATAATTGTAATAAGTGAGCATTTTGAAAGTGCGTCACTCCTGATCCTTTCCTGCTGGCTGAGCATTGCCATCATTGCTGAGCCCCACCACAACAGGGAATGCAGAGATGCAGCTGTTGGGAGAGGGCTGGGAGGAGAGTGCCCATGTCCCAAATGCTCTGGGCTTGATTGTGTGCTACCAACGGGGAGCTGTTGGGAAAAGGCACAGAAAATTGGGGTCTGTGTTGGCGTCATGGGAGTTTGCCCCAGAACCACGTGCTCCCAAACCACAGTTCCCCAGGGGTGCTGCAGTAGCTGAAGGGTTTATTTCCTGGCAAAAATGTTTCCATCTTTACGG
This sequence comes from Notiomystis cincta, assembly GCA_013398075.1. NCBI lineage: Eukaryota > Metazoa > Chordata > Aves > Passeriformes > Notiomystidae > Notiomystis > Notiomystis cincta. The sequence goes on from VZRX01020483.1 coordinate 236,784, forward strand.
GGATGGAGGGAGTGTTAATAGTTTCTGAAGTGCTCTCATAACCTTCCTCCCTGTTTCATGCCTCAAGCACATGAAAAACATCCAGATTCCCTCCCCAGCCTGTCTCTGAGCTGCATGCACTTATGTCAGATCCTGTGATTGGAAGGGAAGAGGCTGGAGTGATCAATTTGCAAGCAATAGGGAGAGCAGTGCCAGCTATTGTTCCTTGCTGGGGTTAGCCTGTTGTGCTGAGAGTTGTTTCCATGCTTTTCAGCAGCAGGCAACAACAGACCACTGAATAAGCCCACCCCAGGTAAACACCAGTGGCTGTGGCCTTGTAGAGGGGCCCTTATCTGCTGAGATGAGCTGCTAACCCCATCTGGCTGCCTGTGGGATGTGCCTTGGCCCCAGCCCTGGCGTGGAGGAGGCATCAGGAAGGGCTGCTGTGATGAGGGGGATGTGGCTGCTGCTCAGCAACTGCCTGGAAGCCCCCTGGGTGCTGCAGCACAGCGCAGAGCCCTTCCCTGTGGCACTGCTGCCTCTGGGGCCAACATGGCTCGCAGCCCCCGGGGGCAGTGTCACTTCTCATCATTTCCACTGCCTGCCCCTTGCCGCAGTGCCATCATCGATTATTTTTGGATGTCCTAGATCTGTCAGACCAGGGCTGGCTGCTCCCCCCTTCCCCACAGAGCAGCAGGGTCTCATCACCCAGTGCTGTGGTGGGTTCTGCCCTCCTCTCTCCCCAGCCAGACCAGCTGCCCCATCCCCAAAGGGGTGGAAGCTACTGGGGGTCACCCAGTGTTTATGCCAGGGCTGCTCTCCCCTACAGCCTCTCCCTGCTCTGCCATAGCTCATTAGAGCTTAGCAGGAAGAAACAAGGACAAAATCTGCCTGCAGCCCTTTCCCCCAGTGTGTGCAGTTAACTGGGATGTGAGCCCAGAAAATTTATTTTCCTGTGTCTCTTTTTAGTTCCTCTTTCCATCTCACCTGCTCGTTACTTCACAGCTTTCCATCCACTCTTTTGTAATTTATAGCAACCTGGAATCAAGCCTTATTTTGTCTGATTAAAAGGTTTCCTGCTGCTCTTCCTCCAGCTCCAAAAAGTGTTTTTATACTCCTCCCCCAGCAGTAGCATATCTTAAATACAAGGCAAACAGCATTTCCAACTCCATCCTGAAACCTATTGCATGCTTAGCGATGTTGCTGCCTTGAAGTCCAGTTAAGAGCCAAGGTGTTGAGTACTGCTAAATATTAGTCCCTCAGACCTTGATGGATTACAAGGGGACACTTGGATGCACAGGAAAAATTAATTTCCTGGAACAAAACACATCCATCTCCTGCTGAGTCTTCCCCTTCCCTCAGGAGATGGCTGCAGGGTGTGGAGCGAGGCGATCAAAGTGATGCTGCTGTCAATACCTGGGAACATTGCTGCTGCTCCAGACCCCTGAGCTCACCCAGGTGCCTGCCCTGCGTGGGTGGTAGCAATGATTTGTCATCTATCTCTGGGAGACAGCCTAATTTTTTAATTAGCTGATAGGCTGATTAGCTGCTGTGCTGCAGCCACTGCTCTGCTCTGCTGGGTGCCTAATCAGTGCTGCAGAAACCCGGTTAGCAGCCGGGCCGCTGGGGCACATCGCCTCCCACATTTCCCTGGAACTCTGTGTGCAGGGAGGGAGGCTGTTCGGTGGGGAGGCAGCTGCTGGGCTGTCCCAAGGAGCAGAGGGGACCCTTGGCTGCACTGCAGATGTGAGGACCTGTATGGAAGTGGAAGCACACAGCTGGAAGGTAAGCTGCACTGCACCTTGGCAGGCTCTGCTGGTGCAGGGCTTTGTAGCATCATCTTCTCTTGGGAGGGTGGGCTCTGGAGCAGCACCATGTCCTGGGAAGGGGGACTGCAGCCCCCCCAGTTGCCAGCACACTGGCAGCAAGCTCTGAGGAGCGTGTCATGCTTGCACAGGTGCACGTGTGCCCCTGCCTTGGCTGCTTCCTCTGGGCAAGGCTCTCCGGTGCTGCTGAGGTCAGCTGGGCAGGCAGCAGGGATTAATCCTGGGCGCAAAGGGGAGGCTCCGTGTGGAGAAAACAAGGCCTCGCCAGGGGAGCACACAGCCAGAGAGGAAGCTGCTCACAACCCTGCTGACAGCAGCAGGGAGAGCGGCCAGGGGCAGCTGCCAGTGCAGGGGGCGAGCCAAACCCGGGGAGCCTCTAAAGAAGGGCAGGATGGAGAACCCAGCACGTTTGTGTAAATAAACTGTGTGCCTCCACACTGGGCTTGTTGAGGTGCTGGCATCCCTGCCTGGCACTGCAGCTGTTCTTGTGCCCTGCTCCCTGCTGCAGCTGAGGCTTTTGGGGACAGCTGGCTGCTGCTGCTAGGCAGGACCCTCTGGGTTGCACAGGGACCTCTGGAGCCTGTCACCCACTCTGCATCCATGCTTGGCCATGGTGCTGGCTGTGGGAGTGGAGTTTTTCTTGGCCACAGGTCTCCTGAGCCAGTGAGGGCGGAGGATCCTGGTTTCACAGCCAGCACGGGCAGCTTTGTGGATCTGCGTGTTGCTCCTGCAGGCACACTGCCCACTGGAGCTGGCAGCTGCTGTGCTGCTCCAGGAGGTTTATTGCCCAAGGCAGACATCTAAATATCACTGCTGGTCCTTCACAGCTCCTTCTTTCTGTGGGATATTGTCCTGTCACGATGGAGACAGCTAAAAATCCTGACTGAAAAAAGCATTGCTCAGAGCAATTCAGAGAGGTGGAGGGGAAGCTGTCCAGGTGTGCCCAGCATTTGTAGACCAGCAGACCTGAGATCCCCAGCCCTTCTGACTCCGTCTCAGTGAGCTTTGGTTGCTTGGCCCTCTTCCTTCTGGTGGTCCAAGTCAAGTGGCAAAATGAACAGCCCCCCCTGGCCCTTGCCCACAGCCCGCTGCAGCCCCACAGCACCCAGAGCTGCAGCCAGCAGGGGACACTCCCGTCACTTGGCTGCACTGTGTCACATGCTGGCTGCAGCTGCTGCTGTGCCTCCAGCAGCTCCCTGCCCCAGCCCTCGCCAGGCCTTCACCCAGCCACCACCCTGTGCTGCCTCCTGAAGGATGGAGCGGGGTCTTGCCTCCTTGTGTTGCAGGACTGGCAGGTGCTGGCTCTGGGAGAAGGCAAAGTGATGTGCCTGGGTCACACAGCTGGGCCAGCAATCCCAGCAGTGCCCTTGTTGATCTCACCTCTTAAAGTGCCTCTGGCCCCAAAAGTCACTGCTGTGATGCAGAGGAGGAGTGGGGAGATCAAGGTGCTCCCATCAGATATGTGGCAAGTGCCAGGCTAACAGTTGGACTCAATGATCTTAAAGCCTTTTCCAGTCTAAATAATTCTATGATCGTCTGTTGGAAGTCTCTCCTCATTGGCATGAAGCATCAGAATTCTTAAGTCCTTAAAAACAGGTTTGTTGAGACAGGTGGAAGTGCCAGTGTAAGGGATGGCAGGAGCAGAGCCAAATTACCACCAGCCTTGGTGAAAGGTGTTTGCCTCAGGAGTGCGTGTGAGATTTGGGCACAGTGCAGCCTGGTGGGGTGGTGTCCTGTCCCCTCCTGCCACCCTGTTGTTGCTTGCAGCATCTCCTCTGCCAGACCAGCCAGCTGCAGGCAGGAGGGGGCTGAGCTTGTGCAAACATGAGCCTGTCAGTGGGCTGGAGACTTATAGCACTTCCAGTATTTCGATTCTTGCTTCTACTCTACATCTATTAAACTACTGCTCAACTATCAATGATTTACACTGCAGTGTTTGCTGAACAGCTTCTGCACTTTGTGCTGTGGTTGCAGCACTCCATTTCACTATTAAGTTCCTGGACACAACTCCTTTCCCCTCTCTATTGCCAGTGGCAGTATGCTGCTGCCCCAGATCTGGTGTGGTTTGTATGGAAGTGGAGGGTTTGGAGCCAAGGACAGCACTTAGACCCCAGCCCTGCTCCTGCTGTCTCAGCCCAGCTTTGCCAGGGGAGCGACCCTTGTACAGGGAAAGTTGTTGGGATGAGCTTAAATGACTTTGGCTGCAGAACAGCCTGTGCTGGCTCCGGCCTTTGCATCTCTTCTTCACCTGACCCTCCATCCACTGGCTTTAGTTATAAACTCACTATTTACATTTCTTAGAGTCCATCCTCTCATCTTAGGTTAGGGGAGCTCTGGCTGACATTTCTGGGAAGAACAATTTCATAGATTCTTACAATGGTTTGGGTTGGAAGGGACCCTCAAGTTCATCTGTGTCCAGCCCCTCTGCCATGGACAGGTGTGTCACCCAGTAGATCAGGTTGCTCATCTAGACCAAATCTGCTCCTACATGTCACTCCAGTTGGGAGGTGGCCTGGCTCACTGCACGCCTCCTCTATCCCTGCTGTGCCCTGGGGCAGTTTTTGGAGTCCATGCTTCCTGGGAAGACTTCCTGTTAGACTTGCTGCTGAAGCTGCCTCCAGCCACATGGGCTTCTGGGTGCCTTTCAGAGCATCTGGACAGCCTGCCATGCCCCTCAGCACACCAGCAGGGTGTCTGTGTGCTTTTGTAGCCCTACTGTGTCCTGGCAGAGAATGTGGGGTAGCAGGGCACAGGGATATGACCTCTGCCTGCCTCTGCTCCCTCACTGGATGAGGCTGTGGGATGAGGCATCTCTGAAGCTGGCCTTTCTCCTCTGAACAGGGCTGGGGGGAGGTTTTGAGCTAAGCCTGGAGCACAGCCCTGCTGTAGCTCCTGATACAAGGCTGCAGTAAAAGATTATGAGCTGTAAATGTGGCCAACCTGTGCTGTAAAGCTGTCACTGCTAATGGAGACCATCTCTGCTCTGAGTGGCACAGCTCCCCTTTCCATGCTGTGGCTGGAAGAGCTGGAGCTGAACACAGTGGAGGGTTCTACACAGTATGGCAAAGTTAGAAAACTCACTGCTGAGCAGAACACTCAGCCTTTTCCCACATTTCCAGCTGGATCCCTCTGATCCAGCTTGGGCCTAAGAGAGCACGCAATTCCTCCACCCCCACATGGCAGCCAGGACAAAGTGCTTGGTAGAAGGGCGAAAGAGCATGATACATCATAAATATTAGTGCCTGGCCCCCTGCCAGTCCCAGGCAGAGAAATCATCTCAGCCATTAATCTATGCGTGCAAGCTGCATCTGGCAAAGTGATGCTTAATGTCACCCATGCTCCCTTATGTCTCAGTGAGGCAGTTCATGCTTGTTTTAACAAAAAACCTTTTTAAATTTCCAAAAATTAAAACAAAAAAAGAAAATCTACTCGGTACTTGCTGGATCTGTTTTCTTAGTGAGTGTTTTGTGGGGGAAGCACAGGGCACAGCATGGGACCAGTTTGCAAGGGTGAGCCAAGCATGGGAAGCCTCTGATGAAGGGCAGGATGGAGAACCCAGGGTGTTTGTGTAAATAAAATGTGTCTCTCCATGCTGGGATTCTTGTGGCACTGGCATCCCTGCCTGGCACTGCAGCTGTGCTCGTGCTCTGCTCCCTGCTCAGCTGAGGCTTCTGGGGACAGCTGGCTGGGCAGCACCCTCAGGCTTGCACAGGGACCCTCCAGAGCCTTCCACCCCTTGAGGTGCTGGGGCGGGCTGGGCTGGGATTGGAGCTTCCTCCAAGCTCAGCTTTCATTCTCTGCTGTGATTAATTGCAGTTGGCATTCATCTGTAATTTTAGAGAACAATCAGATGACGTGCCTCACAGTTGATTTAATTGGAACCTGATGAGGCGTCATACAGCTGCTGGGCACCAGGGTGAGTTGTGCTGGGATGCCCCTGGGAATCCCACCCCCTCTTCCCAGTCTCAGCATTGTAGGGCTCAGGCTCTCCACATTTCTCTGGAGCTGAGCTTGTGCTGTAAATCCGAGGTCTTCTTGTCCTGGAGTTTTGTGACCAGTCTGGGTATTCTCATGTGCAATAGTGTTTAGGATTTGGGGGTTTGCCCCACTGTAGTTTGGGCTGCTGGGGAGGTTTGGTGCATTTGGAATACATGTCTTGTTCCTCATTGCAGAAATCCACTGCTCTGCTGATTCATATGCTTGAGTTGCACTGGCCATTTCTGAGGCAATTCAGGAGGCTGGGGAAAATTGCTTTCAGGTCAAGACCTGCTTTAGCCTGTGGTGAATTACTGTGCCTGGGGTTTAAATCTTTGCAAACAGAGGATTATGGTGATGGTAAATACTAGGTAGGCCTAAGGATTGCTGTACTGACAGCTGAAGGGAGCATGGCCTTTCCCTTTAGCAGATAGAATGTGATAGATGTTGAAAAAATAAATTGAGATACAGCCCAAGTTGTAGCTTAGATACCATTTCTCCTTGATTTATATTTCTGCTTGGGTGCTTCGCAGTGTAAGCAGTATATTTCTTGCTTAACCTCACAGGGCCTTTTTGTTCTTAAATGAGGACAATGTGGTAGGTATGACCAATTGCCAAGAGTCCCAGATTAGTGCAAGATCTGCAAAAAAATCAGAGCTGCTACAGCAGTACAGCCCAGCATCTGCTTGAAACACAAACACCAAGCAATGGACACTTCTGAAAATGCAAAGCTGCACTCCTGTGCTGGGGGATAGCTGCTGGTGCCTGGCTGCTTTTGGTTCTTCTGGGTCTCTAGTCCTGATGGTGCCTTTGGGAGCTGAAAGCAGAGCAATTGTCTCCTCCTCTCAGCATGCAGGAGTAGCCAGCAGCATGTCCTGAGCACGACAGGGTGAGGGGATGAAGAACCATGGTGGTGGGAAGGCTGGAGTGAGGGCACTGCCCCAGCAACACCAGCCTGATGGGAAGGCCCTGCCCATAGGCACAGCAGGTGCAGGCAGCAGAAGCTGGGGGCACACAGGGCTTGTCCTTCTGCCTGCAGGTACTGGGCAGGAGGAAGGATGAATTGCTAATTGCTCTGGAAATGGTGATGACAGGCAAGTCTAGCCTGCAGGGAGCTGTAAGGGCACCTGTGCATGATGAGTGCGGCCAAAACAGGTTGACACAACCTTACAATCCAATTAGTGCAGAGTGCTAAGCAACCTGGCCAATTTGCTCTTGGCTTTTATAACACATATAAATAGCAGGAGCATTACATAATGCCCTGGGGATGGCTCCACTCGCAGTCCCTGAGAAGGGCTGGGCTGAGCTGGCCAGAAGATGACCATGGCTTTGCCTGTGGCTGGGGGATCCCATCTGATGGTCTGATCTCTTGTAGTGTTTGCACTTGCATTGCACTTGGCCTGCTGCAATCCAAGCAGCATCTGCATCTTCAGTCCTGTGTGCTGCAGAGGAGATTGGGACAAATTTGGGCAGAGGCCTGACCCTGCTAACGAGCTCAGGCCCAGCCTTGAGAATGATGTCCTCGAGCTTCTCCTTGCTCTTGATGTCTCACTGCAAGGGGAAGATGCTTCCATGTCTTCACAACCCCCCTTGCCTCTGAGAGGGTACCACCAGCAATAATAAAATCTTCCAGGCTGCTGCAGATGATCAGCAGTTCTGTGCAGGCAGAGGGCTGTAATCTCTGTAATCTCTTCCTCCAGGAAGCCCATGGAAAGCTGCTGGGAGCTAATGGGTTTGTGCAGGTGATACTGGAGGTGTCATGTGGCAGACTGATGTTGTCCATGGTGGGAATTGCTCAGGATGGATGCTCTCTGGGCTGGAGGTGGGAAACACTCATGGAGTTGGTAGTAGAAGGTAAACATGGGGGTTGGTGTGGCTGGCACTGCAGAAGAGCTTCCAGAAAGGGAGAGAGGCTGGGTTGAAGCTACCTCTTACATTTGTCAGTTATATTGGAAACCCAGTCTTCTGAAAGGAAGGAGAGAAGTGAATAGAAGCAGGGGTCACCAGAAATGATTTCTGAAGTAAACATGCAGTGGTAAATGCTTCATGATGGTTGAAGTTTGTTTGCTTCACGCAGAGGTTGCAGCTGGATTGTGATTGCTCTGAGTTGGTCGAGTCCTGCCCATGGAGCAGACTGCACCAAATCCTCATCAGGTGCAGTTCCTCGAGTAGCTGCTGGTAATCACTGGTTACAGTTTTGTCTTACATTGCTGACTCTTCCTCTTTGTGCTTTCAGAAATAACACAGATCATCCAGGTAGACTTGGACCTGAAGTACAAGACCAACATCCGAGACCTGTTTGATGAGTTTGACAACTTCCCGGAGGGAGCAGTCATTGGGATTGCCAGGGAAATGCAGCCAGTGTACAGGTACAGCCCCTTCCCCATGAGGTGGAGGGAGTGGGCAGCAGGTGACTGATATCTTATCTTCAACTCAGCCCTTTGGAAAAAAACCCAGGGAGCAGTGGTCTCCCTGCTTTAATCCCTGCAGGGGTACTTAAACTTGTAAATCAGTATGCACAAAGTGTACAGTGTTGCTGTGGTTTGTTTGCCTGTTCTCACACAGCATCACAAGACTTCTAGAGCCAAATTCTTGATGACCTGGACTTGCAAGCATGAGGGTGGCCTCATGGTCCTTTGCTCTTCAGACCCTTGGTGTACCAGCCACTGCCAGCTGTGCTGGAAACCACTCATGAAGGGGTAGCGCAGTCCTTCCCACTGATGGACCACTGGTGGGATTTAGGGACACGGATATTTCCAGATGCTTAGTGAAATTGGTTTAGTTTAGCCTGCATTGTTCCAAGGATGGACCTCAGGTTTTCTTTTGATCCAGGGTAAATCAGATAATTCTCCCAGAATGCCTCAATGGATCTCAGCAGAGCTGGGTTTGAGCATCTGAGATGGCTTGGCTAGATTTGCTAATCCTAATGGAAAAGTTCTTGGAGAAAAATAAAAAAGTGTAAGAGGCCTGTATGTCTTTTCCTTCCCTACTGGAAGCCTACTTCCCTACTCAACCTCCTAAGACATGACCAGCAGCACTCTTGGGCAAAGGCTGAGCTGCAGAGATCTGGACCAAGCTTTCTTGCTGCTTGTGCATCCAGATGGGAAGAGGGTAGAGACAGAGAGAAATTCATTAACAGGGGATTGATGGTCGTTAATCACCACCAATTGCTTCCTGGAAGCCTAAACCATATAAGAGCATGTGGTTGCTCAAATTACAGAAGTCACCACTATTCCTGAGCTGGAAAAAACACATCTCTCTGTCTATGGCATAGTTGTTGCCTCTCTCCTGATTTGTACTCTTGGCAGGGAGAGCTGTGAGTAGAGAAACATGGATTCTGAGGACTTGTCTAGAATGGCACCATGTTCAGAGAGTAGAGGGCTGCTGTGTCTGCTTTGGGTGTCTTGACAGGATTTTGGTGCCCAGAATGGTAAATCCAGTCCCAGTTAATCGTATCCAATTGTTAGAGCTTAAAGAGGGACAGAGGGAAGAGCCTCAGCCAAGAGTGGCTGCGGGGCTGTGGGACTGTGGCCTTGGTCAGCCCCGTCGTTAGTGCAGCCTGGAACGGGGGAGATGGAGCGTTTGTTCGCCTGCAGTTAGTGCAGGGTGGAATCACTTTGTTTTTGTCTCTGCAGGGTTTTGCATTGTTTCAGTGCATAACTAGGGAGTGGGGATGGTGTTCCACTGCCTGGATGTGGTCTGTGGGACTGGGTGTGCCTGGAGGGGGCTGAATTAAGGTTTGGGGTGCTCCGCTGGAGAGCCTTTCAGCATGGCAGGGGACAAGGCACAGGATCACGGGGCTGAGCACTGAATACCTGACCCCAGCCGTGGCCGTGTCCTCCCCCTGCTGCCGCCCGCGGTGGGGACAAACATGCCAAGCAATAACAGCCCTCACAGGCTGCATTTTTGGGCTGAACTTTCTGTTGTTGCAGTTTTGACGTTCTGGGTCACTTTGGGCTATGTTGTGCTTTTCTTCTTGTGTTGTTTTGATCTTCATGTGAAAACAAGTTCCTGATCCTTCTTGTCGCCAGATCACCCGTTGTGGGGCGAGCTGTGCAAACTCCAGCCTGCCCTCCTGCCAAGCCCTGCACCCTGCTGTGCTCGCACCTCGCTGCTAAAAGGGTTTCCAGACGCAAACATGAGCTGACAAAGCATGGGTGTCTTCATAAAAAAACCCCAGCTTTACTATTTTTATACTTTTAGAAAGATAAAAACATGTTGTAGGTGTGAAACAAGAGGTATCACCTCCAGCCGTGTTGTTTGCCGTGTGTGCAGGCTTGAAGCATCAGTTGGGAAAATGGTTGTGGGTAGGGAGGAGGATTATGGGGCAACGGTGGCGTCTCTGTGCTGCCACTCAAATTTTCCTCACCACTTCACACAGCTCTCTGCAGCACCAGCTTTGCCCTAGAGGACTTGGGGTGAATTAGCAGAGCTGTCCTGAGCTTATTCATGGAGCTGTGGACTCAGTTCCCTGGGGCAGGGCAAGCCAGTGGCTGGGAAGGGTCTGACTGCCATCTTTCCTGCTGTGTAGCAGTGGGAAAGATGGATGGAGATCAATCCATCAGCTGCCCATTGGCTGCCTGGCTGTAGGCTGCACTTCCTAGGCACAGGTTGGAGCTGCAGAAGGCTCAGGCTGCTGTGCTGTGCACCAAGCAGCACTGGCCACAGACATTCACGGGAAATGGAGGAGTAAGAGAACAGCAAATCGGAAACATCCCGGAGCCTGACTGCATATCCTGAAGGTAGGGGAAACCTCCAGACAGCAAAACAGGATGGCACGGGAGTGTTTCCACTCGCTTGACTCATGCTGAAACAATGCCCGGCCACTGTTTGTCTTGGACAAACACATTTCTCTGAGCAACAGGATCTCCCGGCCCTCCTGCTAGGCCAGTGCTGGGATTTAACTGTTGCACAGTCTGGGGTTGGCCTGTCCTTTAGGGCCGCTCAGGGTGAGCTGGAGTGGCCTATGGAGAGCAGTAGCTCCTGCTGAAGCTGGATGTGGATCACCCTGCAGTGTCTGGCAGGGAGTCCTGGATGCAGAGGGGAAGGTGGCAGGAGTCCATGTCATGTGCAGGATGTGATCCGAGGTCCGAGGCCATCTGTGTCAGGTTTCCATCTCTCCAGCCATGGCAGGGAAAAGAGGCACCCTGTCCATGGGTCAGGCATGTTGCCCTTCCTGTGGCTTTTGGATCCAATGTGGGACATGGGCTATGGTCAACACCTCTGTGGATAGAGTTGAGGGCAGAGCTTCATCCCACAAGAAGTTGCCCCCATGGTAGGGTTGTTGAGGACACTGGTACTGTGCAGCAGCCTCCTAGATGCTTGTGGGCTTTCCATGGCAGCACTGGATTCCTCCTGCCAGGCTGTTGTTTGAATATTGGCCTGCAGAAGAGCCTCTTCCCAGGCTGACTTATGCCTGCTCATGTGTCTGCCTGCACAGGGTTCATCCTGTGGCCAAGATCAGGAGCTCTGGCTTCAGTGGGAGTGATTTTGATGGAAAGATTAGACTCTGCATCTGAAGTTTGCATCATCCGAAAGGTTTTCTGTGCAAGGAGGTGCTTCTGCAGAGTCATAAACTTAATTAAAAGTCCTGTTGTCCCCTGCAGCATTTCAGCTGCTCAGTTGTGCTGGCAGTGTCCTGCTCACCAGGCTACATAGAGTGAGTGATAATGGTCTGTATAAATATTTATGTTGCACTGAGCCTTCCATGCCAGATCCTGGCCAAACTGAGAAGTCCAGCCTCCCTGGTGCTCATGAGCCCTGCTAAGAAACATGCAGAGAAGCACTGTAGATGCAGCCTACATGAGGGTAACCAGATGGGCAGGTGGGTCACTGTCCTTGGTGGGTGCCCGGCCTGCGGAGCAGCTCAGCCGTGCTCCTGGCAGCCTACGTGTGCCGTGGCTGGTGATGGAAGCACAGCCTGCTGCCCCTCAGCCTCCTGGCCACCTGTGAGCAGTGGAGCTGCACCTGGGGCATAGCAGGGTCTCCATTTGGGCAAGACAATGGCATCCTCACACCAGTGCAGCCTAGACCTACCTGTGCCTCCCTGCCAGCCTGGCTTGACTCAGCACTTGTTCCCAGATACAGGAGCTTAATGCTGCCAGGTGCCGAAGGGATAAGACTCCTCATTTCAAAGCAGCCCTGTGGTTGAGAGGAACAGAGCAGGGAAATACTGTGGCACCCCCCAAAATGTCCTGAAAGCTCTCAGATTACTAAAGGCAGAGCTTAAGCCCTATTCTTACTGTGTTTCCTGGTTATAGATCCCTCCGGTCACACTGGTGGCGTGTGAGAGGAAGCAGAGCAGCGCTACTGATTGCACAGCTGCTCTCGGCAGCCTCGGCCTGACCCTGGGCCAGTGTGCCACACCGTGCTCCCTGCTCCCATCCCCACAGCCTTCCCAGCCTCTTCTCTGCCTGAGCACTGCTGCTGCTGGCACTGCCAGTGGTGGTGGGCTCTGGGTGCCCACCAGTGTGCCAGCACCACCTGGGGCCCTCAGCACTGCCCCCATCATGCTCTCCTTGGAGATCTCCTTGGGAAGGAATGATCTGCTGGCAACAGGGAGGACCTAATCCACAGGTCCTCAGATGGGTGCTTTTACCCTCTCCAGCTAGGAGGAAGATACCTGCTGTGATGATGGGCCTCAGGAGAAGTCCCAGAGCTTCACAGGTCCAGGAATGCACACAGCTGGGGCTGGGAGAGTGGCTGCTGCCTCCATTTCTGCTGTTGGGTGAGATCCTTACTGCTGTCCCCCGTGTGAAGAAGCTAATTAAAGCTTGAGGCATCTTGGGAATCCAGAGTGTTGGAAATGATAAAAGTTTGTCCAGTAGGAAAGGATATCTACATCAAAGGGGCAGCTACAGACTACAAAGGACTGACACTTGGGTCTCTGTGTGGCTGCAAGGCCATTCACCTTTGCCTCTGCCTAAAACCTAGGGAGAACTCAAACAGGACATTATTTTGTAGAAAGGAAAAGCTTTGTTTCTGCTTGTGGGAGCTGCTGTAAATGTGCTGTGTGCTCGATGACATGCATTTTGTTTGTTTGAGAGCTGGTAAAATAACCCAGAGGAGCCCATGACAGGGTGGAAGCAGGACTGTGCAGCTCTGGACGTGGAGCTGCAGCACTTGCGGTGCTGGGAGCTCAGCGGCAGCGCGCTAAGTCACTTTGTCAGATGTTTGGAAGAGGAAAGGAGTTATCCTGGGCTGTGAGCAGGCTAATGCTAAATCCATAGCCAGGCCAGGCTGTCAGGGAGTCTGGGCTGAGACAGTACGTTCTGTACCTTCTCCTGGGATCTAAAAAAAACCCCAAAGTGCGGCTGACAGCTGCAAGCAAGGAGCAGCTGGATTCCCTGGCTGAGGCAGTGGTGGGTGTGCTGCCTGCAGTGGAGTGAGTGCAGGTGGGCTGCTGCCTGCAATGGAGCTTTCCAGAACTGGAGATAACCATCTCCAGCAGGCAGGTCCTCCTGTCTGAGTTCTCCTGGTTTCGTGGACTTTTCATGCAGGCAGGTGGCCCTGATTTGGAGACTTCACTCTTTTCCAAGGGCTTTTGCCCTGGGGAAGCAGGGAGCTGGTTTCCACAAAGGGTTCTGTTCCCCAAGCCCCTCAGGAGTAAAGGCAGGAGAATTTGTGCCTGCCATTTGTGCCATTGTGATACCAATGCTGCCCACAGTCCTGCAAGCCCCAAACCCTGTGCACTTTGGATTTTAAACCAAATTTGCATTTCAAGACTTTGACTTGATTTGTAGCAAGTGCTGCTGTTCAACACATGGGGAAAACGGTTCTAGGAATTGTTTGGCAGTGCCTGCCAAGAAGCAGCCAAAATTACAGAACAAACAGAACCTGCAAGGATCTGGCAGCAGAATTAATTTCAGGAATTAGCTTTACCTCTGATTTAAAAAATTAACCAAGAAGGCAAAGGGTTGTGTTGTTTACAACTGTAAATATCATTAATATATAGGACCTGTCCAATTTATTCCCACTACAATGCAAACTTGAAATGTCATTTAAAAGCAATTAATAAATTGGACAAGATCTGACAACCACAACTGTGCATTGATTATCAGAAGTAGTATTAATAATATTAATCATCAGATGAGCTTCTGTGAAAGGAGAGCATCTCCCCTGTTCCCAAGAGTCCCATTGGCAGGTAAGGGTGGCCCAGAGCAGGCAGCCTGTGCTTCCAAGGCAGGCAGGAGAACACTGCCACTGTTCATTCACAGCTGTTAATAGAAGTCTGCCATTTTAGCAGTAATGAGGCTCGTGGTGTTCTAGAGTGTCCCTGTGGATGGATTGCTCCCCTTCCTGTACTAGTGCTGATAGAGGATGGTCTGACACACACAGGTCCTTGCTCTGTGCTGCCACCAGTGCCACAGGCATTTGATCTACTGAAGGAAGGAAACTGATGTGACCCAGACAGAGATTTATGGTCCCATCTCTATTTGGAGGATGATTTTAGCACTGGTGTGGGGTGTACAAATGTTTGGTGGTGAGGAGGGCCAGCCTTGAAAATCTGTCCCAAAGAAAGGTTTTGTTCACAAGCTGCGTTCACAAGTTGTCATTCGTCATCTATTTAAGTGTTCTGGGTTTTGGACTAAGTCCACACAGAAATGTCATCAGTGAGAATCAATTTGCTGCTCTAAATACAGGCCTTTTAAAAGTTTGGCATGCAGGCTGGGCTGTGGTAGAGATCAGCACTGTACAGACATAATTTGTGCATTACGTGAGAAGTTTATTAAGGAATTACTGATGTCCTCATTGAAGAGCTCAATCTGTTGCTTTATCAGTATTTTCCATGGGAGGGCTGTAGGTCTTGCCTGAGCTGGACCTTTACCCTGAACCCATGAGAGAAGGGTAAGGTGGTCCTGGTGAGCACACCCACACATCCAGCCCTTCTTCCCAGGATGGAAGTTGGGGTTGTTTTGCCCCATGGTGACATTTTCCCCTGCAGGGTAAGGGTACTGCTGTGTTGGTGATGCCACTGCACATCACTGGGTACGTGGTGCTCCTGAGAAGCGTGGAGCTGGGATTTCCTGGATTGCACAAGCTGCTCAGGTGCTCTGGAGTGGGCTGGTACTGAACCTGTTGTCCTGGCTCCTTAAGGGGTTTAGCAATTGCACATGGAAAATAAGCAATTAGCAACAAGGGCTGCTTTGTTGCAAAGCCGCTGAGCTCGCCAGGCTGAGGTCTGGCTGCTGGGGCAGGAGGAGGGAGCTGGGTTGGATGCTGCTCTGGGTGCAGCCCCGGGTGGTTGCCTCCCTTTGTGTGGCAGAAACTTGGAAGGGCCCACCTTCACTGCAGCAATGCCTTCTGGAGGTGGGAGGAGAGGGAGGAAGGGGAGCTGGCCTTTTCCTGAGGGTTAATCTCAGTTGAACACAGTGATGGTAAGGGACTGACAGCTGCCTGCCACAGTCAGGATTAGCCAAGAGGAAAAGGGTGCAGGGAAGTTTCTTGGCTGTGCTCATACTTTGTGCTATGGATTAAGGGAGAAAGCCACCATCACCCCTGAATAGAACATGCCATCATTCCCATCACTCTTCTCTCCCCACTGCCCACACCCTCTCCTTCAGGCAGGACAGAAGCTGCTGTCAGGGTCTCCCCTTTGCTTTCTCCCATTTCAAGCACATCTCCTATCCCCATCAGGACACTGGTAACTTCACACTGGGACTCCCATCCCATCTGCCTCTTTGACCAGCTCTCTGGGGCCCTGCAGGTCCCGGGCACCACCAGGTGGGCAGCTGAGCCAGGGATTGCTTGGTGGGACCACAGCCAGGTGCCGTGTCCTCCTGCCACCCCGGAGGAGTCCTGGCAGCACACAGAGCAGGGAGCAAGGTGCACTTGTGCCTCATTGCACAGGAGCATTGGTGTTTGCCAGCTGGGCACGTTCCTGCAGCTGGGGATAACGCCAGCAGCCATCCGTGTTCTGGCTCAGGAGCTGAACAACGTATTTGGAGGTACGAGAGCGTGCCCTTGTTGTTTTAGTTGGTGTTTGGGCTGGCAGGGCTGCTGTCAGAGTGGCTCAGAGAGGGATGGCTGGCAGCCCGTGCTTCCCTTCTGCTCCAGGAGCTGCATGCCTGGCTGCATGGGGCTCAGGGTCCTGCAGCCCCTGACTCCTGTGAGAGAGGCTTGCTGGTAAAAGGCATCCTCAAGGTGCTGGCCTTCTGCTGCTGCCCATCCTGCTCTCCCAGACAGCTTCCCAAATTCTGGCAGCCCTTGGCAAGCAGTGAGCTCCAGCAAGGCACTGACTGTTTCTGGGATGTTTATTACATCAAGAATCTTGCAGATTCCCTGTTTTTGTGGCTTTATCCCATGACTGTTGGCTTTGCTTTCCCTTTGGTGAGGGAGAGGCCATGCAGCCTTCCTCCCTGGCTACCATGCTGTATAGGCTCATGCAGTGCACACTGGCATTCGGAGACCCTGCAGCCTTCCAGGAGCATCCTCTAACCACAGTCACCCTGGGTCTGGCTTGGCATCTCATTTCACTTCATGTCTTTTTGATCTGGCTCCTTGTTGCCCCAGATGCCTGTGGGGGGAGGCATTCCTGGAGATGTGGATGCATCAAGAAGATCCACATCCTCAGCAGCAAGCCCAGTGGCAGCTGCACAAACCAGTCTGCTACTTGTGGGGCAAGTGCTTTGAGCTTTCTGCTGGTGTCCCAGCTGGCACTAACTCATGCATCTTGCTTTTCCTGCCAGCTCAGGCACCCAGCTGCTTTACCACAGGTTTCCAGCTCATCCCATGAAGTTGTCCCATAACCCAGATCCAAAGTAAACGAGTGGAAGCTCACAGATTTGGACAAAGACTTTCCCCCACTTTTTTGTGCCTTGCTGCACATGGAAGCAAGAGAAGGCCCTGCAGAACACAGCTGGTGGGTGGAGTGTTCCCTCCCGCCCTGGCAGCTGTCCCCAGCGAGGCGTTTGCAGGGGTGCGAGGGCAGCTCTGTGACCGCGGGGCTGCGAGGCAGGGGAGGTGCGGCCGCAGCGCCCTGTGCTGGGCCAGCAGGGGAAGTCCTGCTGGAAGCAAGGTTTTTTATCTGGGCTGCCTGGGCCTGGCGTTTGAATGCTTGGAAATGCTCTTCTCCAGATGTTTCCTAGCACACGCCGGCTCTGTTTATAAACAGCTCCTCAAAGCAAAGCCTGCTGGGGCTGCAGGCGGCTGCTCGCGGCAGGCCCCGCGCGGCTCCCCTGCACCATGGCACGGGGCTGGGGCCACGGGTCACCTCTGTCCCCTCCCATCTACATGGGTTGGAGCACTTAACAAAAGCCTCAAATGCCTCCTCTTCCTTTCTCTTCCCTTTCTCCCGGCTAACAGCTTCCTGCCCCATCCATCCCGGTGCTGCCGGCATCTCCGGGCTGCTTCCTGCCTTTTCTGCTGCTGAGGGCACAGAGAGGAGGGCACACTGCCCTGCCTGAACTGCCTGTTCCCAGGGAGATTCCAGCCACTCCAGGGGCTTGGGTCAGGGAGATGCACTCCAGTTGGGGTGCCATTTCCTCAAGGACACATCCTGACAGCACGCTCATCCAGCCCCTGGAGTTTTCCCCTTATGTTTTGCCAAAATTTGAGGTGGGTGCCAAGGGGCGATGCCAAGCAGGACGGAATGGAGTGGGGTGCAGGCTGTGTCAGCTGTTTGGCTGGCTGTGCTTCCCTGGCCCCATCTCCTCTGAAGAGAACAATGCTCCCATATTTGCCACTCCTTCCACTTCTAACTGGGTGGAGGTGCCTTTCAATCTGTGCTCTTCTCTGTCCTGGCCCCTACAGGACAGCACCAAAACCTGCCTGAAAGACAAAAGCCTAGAAAAATCCTGTCTAAACAGCTGCTGCCAGTGGCCCTGCCAGGACACCTTTCCCTTCATTGGCCTGAGCCCAGCAGGGGCAAGGCTGTTGTGCTCAGCTGTGAGCAGGTTCCCAAACTGTCGACACTGTGGAGCCACCTGCAGCTCATCACATCCTGGATCTCACCTCAGTATCACTCCCTGGGGATGGCCCTACCCTCCCTGCCAGCCCCACACCCCATACACGGCTGGGGGAGGACAGCCCTGTCACGCCAGCACTGGGAGGAAGGGCTGAACAATTGCTGCTAGTCAGTCTGTCTCCTCTTCCTGTAGAAAAGGGCACGTTATCATCCGTCCACGAGTCATCTGGGGAACAGCATTGCTGAAAAATTGAGTCATTTGATACAGATTTGCTCTTGCTCCACCATGGCCTGGCAATGCCAGGGGCCTGGATGCTTGCATTTTTCTTATCCTGGCTGCAATCTTGTCCCTTAGCTTGGGCAGCATGTGTTTGGAGGTGAGAATGTGAAAGAAATCAGCTTCACTGCTGTGGAGTTGGAAATGTGCTCCCCTCTCTGGCACTGCTCACCCTCTCCCTCCTGTCAGCTTCCAACATAACATTCTGGGCAGGGGGATGGCTTTCCTGGCACTGCTACGGAGAAGCAGAGAGCAGAGGAAGCAGAGGTGGCCTTGAGCCACTCCCAGGGTCTGAGCACTTCAGGAGTCTGATTGGTACATGGCTGGGGCTTGTCTTTGCAGGTTGAGCTTTCCTCTAATGCAGCATGGAGAATGCTTTGCCCTCCTTTTCTAAGCAGCAACTCATCCATGAGTTGTCTTTGCCTGTCCTCAAGACACAACTGCTCTTTGCAGAGGCAGAGCCCTTTATCCCTTCCCCACCCTTTAGATCCAACAAGCACTGCTGCCCATGAGCTCTGATGAGGCAGCCCATCCTCCACTCCCCTTCCCTGGGAAGCATGGATACAACTGCTTAAAGATTGAGCCCTCCTCCCATGGAAAAACTGGCACTTGGAAAAACCCTTTCCATTCTGAATCAGGTGAGAGGGAGTAGTGTAAAGACCCTTAATGAAATGGGAAATATCAGTGCTTTAATGGAAAGTTTTAAGGAAGTGATGCTGCATGATTCTTGTGGTCCTCCAGATCAGGAAACAAAAAAGATATTCACAGTTGACATCATTAATAGATCCACATTTTCTGCTGGGATAATTCTGCTGGTGGCTGTTGAATCCTGGCTGTCACCTTGGCCGGTCTCACTGTGCTGGGGATCCAGAGCACAGGCCAGAAGGATGGATTTGATAGTCTGATCTCTGTATAAGCTGTAGGAGTCCCTGAGCAAGTGCCTGTGGGAGCTCAACGCAGCTTCTTAGAAGAAATTTTAATGCTTGCAGTGGAGGAGTACCCATCTTGCCTCTGGAGCCATCCCAGGGGCAGATGTTCCTGGGGCTTCCAGGGGCATCTTCTTACATCTGAGTCCAGCTTCAGCTTCCAAGTATGGGACCACTTTAAACCTTTGGGTGCTACCAACAAGTTCTTGTTGCCTGGAGCTGCATGGAGATTTGGTTGGTGTCTGACAGGCTTGAAAAGGAACCAGTGGCAGGCTTAGCTTATTCTTTCTAACAGTGTTTCTCCTTGACATCTTCACAGCAAGGTGTAAAAAAACCCTTCTGTAACTTTACCTGAGTGTGAGGGCTGGAAGGAGAGAGCAGTGCTGGCAGCCCTGGGCTGTCAGACGGTGGTGGGGTCATGGGTCCCTCCTGCCCTCCTCTAAACAACAGGCTCAGACAGCTCTCAGGTGCTCAGCTTTGCAGCTTTGCTGTTTGAGGGAAGAAGACTTTCAGGCTGAATGGGAACAATTTCGGGGGGCAGATCCAGCTACCTGGGGAATAGTGTGGGATTAATTCAATTCCTGCAAGCAGAAACAGTCAGTGTATGTATGGTGAGGTGTGTTCTCTGACCCAGGACTGAGAAAGGAGCCAAAGAAATTCCTGGGCTGCTTGCTTAGGTAATCGAAATTAGGACACTTGTGGTTCGCCCAAGGCACTGGGGATGTGGTTTTGTCTCCCTGCACAGCCGTGTGAGCAGTCACACGGTCCTGTGTCCACTTGGCTCACCAGGGTGATGCTGGTGGAAACAAAAGGGGCTTTAGGAGATGGTGAGCAGGGTGGTTTGAAGTCTGGGCAATATCCTGTGCACGGGAATGGGGAGAAGGGCAGCCTGTGAAGCACTGGCTTTTCTGAGAAGCTGGGTGCCTCCAGACAGAAGACAAGCACAGTGAGATCCCTTGGGTGCGTGGTAGATGCTGTGCTGTGACCCAGACCTGCCTAGACTTGAGGTGGCTGCTCTTCAGGCTGCACTCCCTGACGTCCCTGTGCCTGTTCTTCCTCTCTTTCCAGACACACCTTCTGGCAGTATCGCCGCGAGAACCCCCAAACCAAAGTGGGGGAGCCCCCTCCTGATGGGCTGCCAGGCTTCAACAGTGGTGTCCTGCTCCTGAACCTGGAAGCCATGAGGCAATCCAAGCTCTACAACCAGCTGCTGGAGCCCAGCATGGTGCAGAAGCTGACGGAGAAGTACCACTTCAAGGGCCACCTTGGGGACCAGGATTTCTTCACTATGGTGGGGATGGAGCATCCAGAGCTTTTCCATGTGCTTGACTGCACGTGGAATCGGCAGCTTTGCACATGGTGGAGGGACCATGGGTACAGTGATGTGTTTGACCAGTACTTCCAGTGTGAGGGGGAGGTCAGAATTTACCATGGGAACTGCAACACCCCGATCCCTGAAGACTAAGGCACCCACTGCCCCCAGGAGCAGCTCTGACTGCTGCAAGACCTGCAAAGCCCATAGTGGCTGCACTAACAGTCCCTCAGGAAGGGTGACCAGCTCTAATCCAGCACATCCCAGGGGCATCTAGGGGTCCCAAGAGCATTCAGTATCCCACTGCCTGTAGCCTCACCCTCCAAGAGGAAGGGCAGTTTAGTTGCTGGGACAGGACATCCACAGCCACTGTATCCAGGGCTCAGCTCCTGGCTCTGCCTGGCAAAGTCCATGGTGCCCAACTGTGCCTCAGCTGCTGGGGATGGGAACAGCCAAGGGGCCATCAGAGACCGCTGCTTTTGCACTAGGCAGGGTCCAGCTCCCTGGGTGCTGTGCAGCATTGCCTTGTCTGATGGTCAGCAGGAGTCCCAAGTGGGCAGCTGGGTTTCATTTGTCATTCCTTGGTGGCCCATTTCTGCACCTCATGCAGAGAAATTGGTCTAGTCCCTCCGGAAAGCAGACAAGGTCCTCAGGTCATCTTCCTTTTGAAGCATTCCAGAAAGGTGAGAGGGCTTTAAAGACTGAGACGCTGCTTTAAATGGGGTTACTTACAAACAAAAATTGGATGCTAGATAAGCTTTAAAGCCTTTCGTTGGTTCTTCTTAGCAATAAAAGCTTTACTGCCCTGTATTGTCCTAGAAGTGTTCAGTGAGTGTGTAGCAATAGGTTCATTTTTCTAGCTTTGCCTTTATCCTTTCATACGAGAATAAAGCTGCAGATGTCAGACACGCTCGGCTGTTTTTCTGTGGCACAGCTGAAGTCCTGTGCAATAGGAGGTTTCCTGCTCTTATCATGATTAAAAAGTAGCTGATGTGTATCTGCTGGGCAGTTGAATGTGGTGCCCCACATAGCTTATCCCACATCTGTCCCATGTGAGTGGTGCAAATAAACAAGCTGGATTTTTAAAGATCCTCACCGCTGCAGCCAGGGTTGGTTTGGAAGGAGCTGAGCAGTGCCTGTGCTGTGACTGAGTGAGCTTCAGGCTGAGCATGTTCCCTCAATAAATGCTGCCTCGGTGAGCCCTGCTGGCAGGAGAGCTCCTGCTCAGGTCTGTGTCAGGGATGTGCATGGCTCATTAACCACCTCCAGCCCAGCCCAGCTTGTCTTACACCCCATGTGTGCATCTGTGTGAGTGCACGTGCAAGAGAGAGGGGTGGGGATCTGATTGTGGCTTAACCTAATAATAGAACACGCCATATGTGGCAGGAATGTCCTGGGCTCCTTCCCCCGTGCCCATGAATGAACCTACTGGGGGAGAGGCTCTCCTCCCTCAAATTGATTTGCAGAGACAGCAGGCTGTGGTATGGACTGCATTCTGAACCCTGCCCTCTCTGATGTGCTGAACCAATCCATTTCCAAATAGCACAAAACCTTGTCTTCAAGTATTTTCTTATCCCCAGGGAAGGAACAGCAAAGAGGTGATTAAATGTGAGGGAAAAGCACATTACCCTGCTGTGTTAGACTCACATTTTCATCAAAAAACAAGGTGATCCAACCTCACTGTGCAAGGCAAGGCAGCCAGCCTTGCTGGAGGCTGCAGTGGGGCAGGATTTGGGGCAGGTGATGCACTGTGATGATGCACCCTGAAGGATGAGGAAGGTTATTGGTGCTTCCTGGTCAGGGCACACTGGTGCCACCAGTGACAGATGGGGCTTCAAGGGCAGGACTTTGCCATCGGTTTGGAAATGGCCATGCTGGAAATACAGGCCAGGCCACTTGTGTCACCAGTACTGGGGAGGGGTGGGGTGGTGAGCAAACACGGCTTTTACTGGGAACTGAGCAGCTCTGGGGTGGCTGTGGGTGTCAGGGCTGGCCCAAAAGCACCATGATGGGTGGCACAGGGTGACACCTTGGGAGACAGGGCTGTGTGGGGCCAGGTGCCCTCCCTGCCCCACAGTGATCCCTGAAACTGGGCCAGGCATTGTGCACTCTCTGCCTGCAGCCAGGGGATGCTCTCCATAGGGTTGGGACCACTTTTCCCTCTCCTTGGAGTCCCAGGGTCTGTGTGGGGGAAACACCTACCTATGGCTAACATGGCCTCAGGCTGAAACCTTTCCCTTAGGTACTTTTCCAAAAATAAATTCCCTTTTTTTTTTTTTTAGTTCAAAATCACAGTCCACTGGGAAACTCATGCGATTTTTTTCAGCTAGGAAAAGCGTAGTTAAGTGAAACATTTAATTGAGCGTTATTGGTTTTCCCCAGGCAGCACAGAGCCCCGTGGCGCAGCTCCGCACGCAGCGGCGCCGGGGCCGTGACTCAGCCCCGCGGGCGGCGGGGACCGCACGGCGCTGTTTATAGAGCCCGCACGGAGCCCGGGCCCTGCGCCCTGTGTAATTATCTCCCCTTCGTGCCCTGCTGATTGCAGGCACTAATGAGCTCAGCTGCAGAGAGCGCCGTGGCAGCCCGGGGCTGACTCGTGTGCTGCCGTCTCAGCCCTTTCGAAGGCTGCTTGGGGGCAGAAGCAGAGCTTGCTGTGCTCGGCCCGAGTGGCAGCGTCCCTGAGGGGCTGCCCGGGAGCCCTCACCCCCACAGGCAGTTTCTGCACCAGGTGCCCAGTCAGCGTGCATTTCCTTCAATTCCTGGAAGAATGGGCACTCTCCTTCCCAAGCCTTCCCTGCCCTCCTGCACCCTCCTGCTGCTGCCCATCCTCAGACAGGTGTTGCTCCAGGTACACAAGTTCAGACCTGAGCATCCTCTCCTGATCCCGTGGTGCTGGCCCAAGGCCACGACAATTAGCACTTAGCAGCTGCCAGCACAATCATGAAAGATGCCCAGGAACCATTAAGCAGCACCAGTTTGCCCCTGGGCACTGGGGATTTGCTGTGGTGACCCTGCAGCAGCAGCACGGGACTGACTGCCAGCTCCTGGTCTCCGGTGGGCTGGCACCGTGTCCTTGGGCCAGTGCTGGTCCCCTGCTATCAGAGGGCATCTGCAGACTCCAGAGCCTGGTTATGGGTTGGCTGGAGCCCCTCTGGAGATGCAGCAGGCTAAGGCAGCCCTTGGGGAGTGGCAAGTGGGGACAAGCTGCTGTGACACACAACAATGGGGGGTACACACTTGTGGGGAGCAGGGGACCAGTCCCACCAGCACAAGCTGGTGGCAAGGATGGGGCACATTGTACCCATGGGAGAGCTGCAGTGGTCCCAGCCAGGGTCTCTGGAAGGACATGGTGGGCTTTATCCTAAGGTTACTCAGCCCACAGCTCCTCTGTCACAGATTCCTGCTCCTCGTCTTCTCACCTGCTGGCTCACAGCAAAGTGCTGCTCATGTCGACAGCCCCATGTCTTTCCAGCGTGGAGAAGGAGATGGGAGAGCAAAGGTGTCTGCTGTGTAGAAAATTAGGCTGTGGAAAATAGCTCTGTAGCTTAAGCTTTAGGGGAAAATTCATTTTCTTATGTCATTCAGCATTCATGAGAAATTGCACATAGAGAAAACAGTATTCATGATTTTCTGTCCAGTTTTGCTTCCAGCCCAGTGCTGGAGCTGCATGGAATTTTTGCTTCCCTCTCCTGTGTTTCATAACACCATCGGTGTTTATTCTCTTACTCATTTGTACTTCTTTCCCATTTGAAATGATCAATTGTTGGTATAAACTCACCTAGGGAGCAATTACTGTGAGCCTAACCCAAACAGGCGCTGGGGTGCTCCATTAAGCAATATCACCGCCCTCCCTCTCCACCGATCCCAGAGGATACAATATTTACTTTTCAGCTCTGCTATTCATACCGAGCGCACTTCGGTCAGCGTGCCAAGAATAACACAAAGCCTAACAACGGGCTTCAGCGCTAAAATGGAGTTCCTGACTTTGCAAACAAAAAAAAATAAAAAGCCAACCTATTATTTTGCCTTTGCTGAGAAATGCCTGGCAGCAGCAGAGCAGGCAGGCGCCAGAGCCACCCCTCTGCCTTCAGCAGAGCCATGGGCAGCATGAAATCTGTCCTGAGGGACACAGAAAAAGGAAAAAAAAAAGAGCAGTAAGCCTGGGACACGGGTCAGCAACTGCCTGCTTTTCCTTTTGATGCAGGTTTTATTAGGTTGCCACAATGTTTTGTGAGTGTTTCCTCAAAAGCTTTGCAGAGCCATGGAGGGACACGTTCCCCAGCACCTGTAGATATTCCAGCCAGGTTTTCAGTAGCTCTGTCTCTGACCATCACGAGCCTCTGCGGATTTAGTTACTAATTGGAAAGAAATTGCTGCCTGGTCCTGTAGCCTTTTCATTGCCAGCGGGGTTTGCTTTGTCCAGTTCTCCTCTGGAAATTATTTATTCACTAATCAGCTGCTAACAAGGGAAGCACTTGGAGCAAATTACCTTCCTGAGGTATTTCATGGGCATTAGCTGTATTGTACCAAAAGTCTCAGTGTTAATTTAGACAATTTGCCTACCTGAAGAAAAAGCTGTAACAAAGCAGAGTCTGAAGCTGCCAGAAAGAGCCACAGGTCTGAACCTGCAGGAGGCTTTGGCATTGCCCACCAATGAGGGGATGCTCAGCAGTTTGTGGGGTGTTCCTGAGAGCCAGATGTGTTTTTCCTGGGGCAGATGTTGCCATTGTGGCAGGTAGAAAACCGTGCCCTGGGGTTCCAACTCCCCTCAGAACAGATGGGCACCTTCGAGCTCTTTCTCCTGGCTCATTCCTGATGGATTTGGCACCGTGCAGCCCTGGCAGTGCTTGTCCCAGTGTCAGTCTTCAGCAGCACAGCTCCAGTGCCAGCTTCTCCTCCTGCTCCTGTTCAGCCATCGTTTAGCAGCAATTTGTGACCCTGCTGGGGACAATCCTAAAGCTGTGCAAGCCACAGGCTGCAGACAGAGCCCTGTTCTCAGAAGGCACTGCATGAACTGTCTCCATTTATCACCTACAGACCTCTTGCTGTAGTGCATTTTGCAGCTGTTGAAACATTTGGGGCCTTTGTCAGAACACATCCCCTCCTTGGAGCTGGTCAGGACAAATGGACACTTTCAGGTCCTAAGGACAGGATCAGTTTAGGGAGTAAATCACTTGTGGATGCCCTGTGGCACTTGGGGCTCCAGGCAGTGTGTCAGAAAGGAGTATTCTTTTTCCTGCATGCTTTTTCCTTTCAAACTCATTTCTTTTCTCTGCTGGAGGATCTCTCTGGGCACCTTGGGAACACAGCAAAGATGTCTCCTTCCAGCACAATCTGCTGAGCTCAGGGGAGAGGGGAGCTTTATAGGAAATGCTTAAAAACACCAGCAGCAGTAGGGAAAAGAATGAATGGGCATGAG
The DNA here is from genome assembly GCA_013398075.1 of Notiomystis cincta. Lineage (NCBI taxonomy): Eukaryota > Metazoa > Chordata > Aves > Passeriformes > Notiomystidae > Notiomystis > Notiomystis cincta. The sequence goes on from VZRX01020483.1 coordinate 262,403, forward strand.
AGACTGGGCCCCTCAGCTGTGGAATGGGGGCATGGAGAGCTGGCCAGGTAAAGGATGCTCAGCTGAGCTGACAGGCCCTATGGTCCTGCAATAAAAACCATTATCTGGAAAATAGGGTATAATGGTGACATGGCAGAACCTGCCACTGATGCTGAGCTGTTCAGGAGAGGGAAGTGTAGAGCCAGTGGGAAGAACTGCAGAAAACGTGGCTGATATGGAGCAGTAGGTAATAAAATGGGAACAAAATTCATCACTGATGATAGATGCTGAGTAGAGCAGATGTAGAAGGACATAACACAAGGGTACAGAGAAGAGCTGTGGGAGCAGGAAGGTGATCTGAGAGGCAGCAGGTCCCTCAGTTCCCCTCCTTGCTGCAGCCAAGCAGCCACGTGTGGCAAGGAGACCGAGCCAGCGCAGATGGGATCTCTCTCCTTGCTGCTCATGCCAAGCCATGCCCAGTGGGCTCCCCAGGAGCACCCGGTTCAGCAGCTATTCTGTGGGCTCAGGGCAGGAGAACCACTGGTGCAGAGCAGGCAGGTGGGCTGCCTGGCCTAAATTCCAGGCTGTGAGTCCTGCAGGCTGCACCTGCAGAGCCACAGCTCTGGCCTTGACACCACCCCTGGTCTAAGCTCCATCAGCCCACTGGAGCTGGGACAGATGCTGTGCTGGGCAGAGTGCTGTGCTTCAGCTCTGGGGAATCATCCCCAGGGACTAAAGCAGCCTTCAGCTTATGGATAAGGATGGTGCAGCTGAGGAGAATCAGCAACGTTCACACCCTCTCCTGGGAACAAACAAAATCCTGCAATTCTGCAGGATCTGTGCTCAGTGCTTTGGGGAACTCTTTTTTGTTCAGTAATTGGAAAAGATGTAAAGATATCCTGGCATTGTAAACAGCTCCACTCTGCAGAAGGGAAACAGCAGTGCCTGGAGTCCAGCAGGGCTACAGTGTATTCCAGTTAAATAATGAGAAGTCACTGTAGCACCTATGCAGAAGGCAAGGAGGGTGCCAGTCCTGTGCCAGTGTCAAAGGAGAAGGCTGGTGACTCCAAGCTAGCAGCTTGATTCCCAAGTTAGGCAAAAGAATGGGAAAACTGGTGTAAAATTCACCAGATAGTAAATTTTCCAGGTCAAACATATTTTACCTGGAAAAGATGCAGGAATAGATCTAGAAGAAAATTCCATATGGTGGAAAAGAAACTGGAAACCAGAAAACCTGACTGTGCTGACATCCCAGTGTTTCACACTTTTAAAGCAGCCACAGTTGCAAGAACAGGAAATATAAGAAGTCAGCATTATTAAAGCAAATGTAATGAAATATCCTATCATGAGTCATTTATTTTTAAACCTCAAAATTTTTTCAGCAGATGCCACTAAATTTTTTTCACCAGTCATTGCTCTGGTGAAGTTTTACCAGCAAATAAGAAAGAGGATATAAAATGCACAGTGTTTCATCCTCTCCTTCCCAGAAGAACTGTGTGTAATAGGCTGCATTATCAAATAATCATAAGGGAAGATTTTAAATAATGCTGGGCTGAGTAGCGAATGCCAAGGCAGTCATACATTTGTCATAGAAACACAGTACCAGGTTCTTAATGAATGAATGTGTCAGCTGGATTTGGGCTGGTAGCATCATGTACATATCCTGAAAAATGACTCTCTGGTCTCCAGTATGAAGTTACTGGTGTTTGTTTCCTCCTGCCCAGGAGTTTCTGCAGCTGAGCCTCCCTGCAAAGGGAATCATTGTCCTGCTTTTAGCAGTAAACAGAAGCAGAGGCCAAGAAACCACTGTCCAACACGGGGCCTGGAGTATTTCAAGATTTTCTGTCCTTTCAGCTTCCAGTCCCAAAAGTCCCAGACTAAAGGGTATGGGAGGCTGACCTGGAGCCAGGTGTCCAGAGGTGATGTGGGTCTTCTTCCCTGTTTCATTTCCATTTCCCCACAGGGGAGTGATGCCCACCCTGCTCTGGAGGTGTGGGCAGTTCAGCAGGAACCCAGAGCATCCTGTGCAGGCTGGGAAGGATGTGGTGCAGGGTGCTGGGGACATGCCTGCAGCAGCACCAGGCAGGGTGCACTTGGGTGTTCAGAGTGGCATGGGAGGGTGGCAGAGCATGTCTGGGGGAGACCTCCTGCAACCAGAATTCCTCCTGGAGGAGCAGCAACACTAGAAAGCAAAGTCACCCTGTCCCTAAAGTCACATCTAGGACAGGACATGGAGTTTGAAGTGTCACCACGCTCAGCAGAGCAGGAGGGCTGTGGGCGGACATGAATTAAATGTAATGGCCTGCACTACATTTACCCTTCTCAAAATAACTTTGCTTTTTGTGGATCCATTGTCAGAAACCCACAATTGATACTGTCTGACTGCTGGAGCCCTTTATAGCTGCTTGTAGAATGGAGACCTTCTGGTGCTGCCAGAGCAGGCGTGGACCTGACCAAAGCTAAATCAGTGCTGTGGCCAGCAGCAGGGCTGGGCTGAGGGAGGGGACACTTGTGGCTGTCCCACACAGGCCCAGGGAAGGCGTTTGTCCCATGGGGCCCACACTGCAGACACCCTGTGTGGCTGTCAGCTGGGGGGGCACTGGGATGTCAGTGACGTCCTGGGGTCCCAGCACTGCCAGCAGGGCTGCCCACCAGCACACTGCCCATCTCATGGACATGCACTGAGCTCTCAAGGTTCCTCCTACACACCATCTGGGCTCAGAATGTAAAATACTGTCGAGTGCATGCTAATTTCTCCAAATTCCAGATGTGGGGAGGACAGCTGAGCCCATTAATTTTGCTTGCAGAAGCTCCCTGGGAGCCGTGGAGCTGTGAAGGAGGTCCCCTGGCAGAGTGCTGCTGTCCAGTTTTAGTTAAAAGCCAAGCTGGCTTGCTTTTTTCTAATTTCTCCCTTAGATGTCACAGTCTTTTGCATAAGGAAGATCAAACTGTGATATTTTTAACCATCCTTGTAAAAAAATGTTTGGTGCATTGTGGGGAAAGCTGAGTCATGTATAGCCAAGAGGCTCAGCTTGGCAGGGGAGGATGCAGGTGCTGGTCCCAGGAGAGGGGAGCCTTTGCTCTGGGACACCTGCCTTGGATGGCAAAAACAGAGCTGCAACACCACGTGAGAAGGCATTTGTGCTGAAATGATGAATTCTGCTGGAGAAGATAAATGGGTGAACCATGAGGTCTGTAGCACAGGAGTGACCCATTGCCAAGGTGGCACACACAGCATTCAGCAGCTCTGGGGTGGGTGCAGTGGGCACTGAAGGGAGGAGCTGCTGCCCCACACCCACGTGAGCCTCCCTGGGCAGGGGCACAGGAGCTGCACCTGCCTCGTTGGTCTGGAGCTGTGCTGAGCTCGGCTGGGTGAGCGGTGTCTGGGCTGAGGTGATGCCAAAGGCTGCTTTGCTTCCCCCTGCCCAGGCTCTGGAGTGTGCCCAGCACAGGGGCTGGGCAGCAGCACCACTGGGATCCCAGCATCAGCAGCCTCCATCCCTGCCCTTCAGCACAGGGAAATGTCTGAGCTGGGAATCGTGCCCAGCTCGTGGCAGGTGGCAAAGCACACGGAAAACTGGCTTGTCAGGGCACGCCTCTGCCTTCCCATGTTCTTAGAGCTGAAAAAATGAATTCTCCCCTGCAATCCCAAAACTCTTTTGATGATGAGAAAAGGCAATTGAAAAGTTTTGTTGCATAACCTTCAAGATCAAATGATGATTTATTCAGAATGTGCTTTGCAGTGTTACACGGTATAGAGGCTCAGCAATTAGCTGGAAGCAAATATTCCTCCTCATTTTCCATGAGTGTGTCATTAGGATGGCATCTCACCAGTTGAACATTATCATTATCAGCTGCAAATATTGCCGAAGTTCAAACTATTTGCTTGTAGTTTACTTTTTATATTATCAAATATTGTTAATTCAGTTTCATTGCTGCCTTGGAAATAATCAGGCGATGTTTTTCTCCCCTTGCAAACTACTGTAACAAACAAGCATTGGAAATATGTTGTTATTTCTACAGCTGGAAGTATCAATGGCAAGGAAAATGGCCCTTTCTAGCAAATCTTTAATAGTTTGTTTTCTGGATGAAAGAAGATCCAAGGTATTGTATCCAATGCACGTAGCTTCTGTCTGCTGCTTATCTCTGGTGTCTCCTACAACCTTCAGGGAGCTCACAGCCATGGGCAGCCATACCCAACACTGCTACAAAACCAGGCTCCTGTTCCCTTCCAGCCCCTGGATAACCTCTGCAACAATCTGGGGGCAGGGGGATTTGGTGGAGACAGATATATGTTTTTTCCATAGTTATGGATAAACATGGATGCTTTGCCATTACATTTCCCTGTTCAATGTAGCAGGAAAGCTGCCAGCAGGGTTTGTGCTGGGTTTGTGTGCAAGGATGTGGACTTCCCAACCCAACTCCCACACGGAGTACAAGGCTCCTGGTGCTGTTTGGGATGGCTCTCCTGCAGTTCCTCTCCTTGCACCACTTTTGTCCTTGGTCAAACAAAGCATATTACAGAAAAGGGGTCCCCCCACATTTTCATTCTTTTGCCTGTGGCTGGAATAGAGCAGGAAAGGCTGTGGGGTTGCTTCCTGTCCCTCTGCAATGTCCCACTGCAGGACAGGTGTGGGGCACAGCTGTCCCATACCCCTTGCAAACAACCAGAGGGTGTTTTACTGCTTTAGGAGAAAATCTGATCTCAGGACTCTTGGCTCATTCCCAGCCCTCTGGTGCCAGTGCCAAGGCTGTGGGACCTCTCTGAGCATCACTGTTAGAAAAGGGAGAGGGAGGGTAGCTCCTGGTTCCCAGAAACATCTCATGGGAAGGTCCATGATGCCCTCCTGGCCTGGGGGGTGGTTCTTGCTGGGGAATGCTGCAAACCAGGATGAGAACATGCTGGGGATGTCCTCAGGACTGGAGACCCCTTCTCCTGGAGCTGGGCTTCTCAGGGTTCTGTGGACAAGGATGGAGGGAAGCATCAGCCCTTATTAAGGGCCCCCACGTCCTCCCCTCTGGGAGGTTTTAGCCTCTGGGAACAGCACATCTTGTTCCACAGAGGACACTGGGCCAGCAAAACTCCTTCCCTGGCTGACCTGGAAACAGAAATTTTCTAGTAACATGGAATTTGTATGTGTGGGAGAGTGCTGCATGATCTCTGTTTGATGGGGAAGAAATGCTTTCAGATAGGTCAAAGATCTGTGGTCACAGGCACTTGATAGAAATAAAGATTGAGGAGAGCAGTATGAACAGTGATAAATGTTTCTTACAGAAAGGACAGTTAATCTTGGAGGCCCCAGATATTTTTCTTCTTCCAGACTGATGCCAGGTGAAATACCTGCCAACAGTGTTGTCTTTAAAGCCTTGAGAGCCTGAGAGGAAACTCAAAACCTGCTGCTCATTGTAATAAGTCCAGTAAACAATTTCTGCTCTGAAGAAACACTTTCCCCAGTGTGTTGCATGGAAGGCTTTGCATTGAGAGTCTGTGACTATAAATCAAAATACAAAATAAATCAAGAAGTGATGCTTTATTCTGCCTGTCCAGGTGAAAGCCCTAAACATTGGCCATTCCTTGCTCCCAGACCTTGCTCTAGCCAGGGCTCCTCTTCTCCACTGTTTATTCCACATTAGGAGAACATCAGCTGGGCTTTCTGCATGGATTTACTTTCACACCTTGTGAACCTCTGCCTCCAAGGGAAAAGCAATGGTGTGGAAGACAATATCTGCTGTCAGCTTATGCACTTGCCAGGAGGAGGCAGGAATTACCTCCAGTCGTTATTGGTCCTGCTCATAATCCAAGAGGCTTCTTCCAAGGTGTGGTGGGACACCATAGGCTTTTTGCACATTGAATGTTAAAAGGTAGTGTCAGCTTTCTCAGTAATTTAAGACTGGCATTCCTTCCTGCCTTACTCTTGCTTCCAAAGGGCATCTTTCGTCTTTCTTGGAGGCTTATCTTTAGCAGACATCATAAACAAAAGCCTTTAAACACCCTCACCATCTCTCACAGACCAGCTTCATTCAACACCTGGCCAAAAATGTGGGGTGTCCCTTTTGTCTGGGTGACTGGAACATTTGGCTGAGAGCAACAAGTACCTGAGGGAGGGCAAGTGATGTGAGTGTGAATTTGGACATGGGTGTGTGGGTATGTGAGGTCCTTCATGCCACCCTCCCCAGCCTTTGAATCCTGGGCAGTGTCCCAGGGGAGGGTGAGATGGGGCTTTCCTGGCACACAGGCATGTGGGGCTGTGCTGCAGACCAGGAGCATGGATGTTTGCTCTGTGTTTTGCTGGGATAAACTGAGGCAGGAGCCTCAGAACAGAGCTGCAGGTGATTTGGGGGAAAATAATTAAATTTAAAACTGAGAAGGGAGGTGCAGGTGCTTACTGAGCACAGGGCAAGCAGAAGCTCACCATGCAGCTGTGGCCCAGCTGTCTCAGTGCCCTGGCACTGGGGGGACCCCTTCTCCCCAGGCATCCACGCACTGAACCAAGGTGCCCTGACCTCCCTCTTCCCAGAGAACAGCTACCCTGACCTCTGTGCTGGGCCCTTCCTGGCAATCAGCAACCTGCCAAGCTAATCAACACCTCCTGGCAGAGCCCTGCCACAGCCAGGAAAAATGACTGTGTGCTTGATCCGGTGCTGGGAAGCACCACGAGCTCCAGCCAAGGGGCACCTTGCAGAGGGGCTCCCTGCCTGCTGCAGTGTGGTGTCCCAAGTTCCCTGAGAGCAGAGGCCCTGGGGAAGGAGGCCCCCATGGGCTGCAGCACGTGTGCTTCTCACAGGTTACTCTGGGGAGCAGGGAGCAGGATCACTGCATGGCTTCTGAGAGGCAATAAACAGCCACAGCCAGCCTTGCACAATGCCACAGTCTGATTCCCAGTGCTGCTGAACTCCTCCACAGGGAAGAGGAGCCACAGAAACTCGGCTGTGGGCCAGTCTGTGCCCTGCTGCTCACGGAGCACAAAGCCCAGTTTGAGTTTCAAAATACTCACAGCACCCTCCTGCTCCCCCAGGATCACCCACACCTTCATGCCTATCAGTGCTGCTCTTGGCTTGTGCTGGAGAGGGACATGTCAGGACAGATCAGGTCCCTCTGCCCCTGCTTTGCTGTCCCACTGGCTTCTTGGTGTGGGCACCTGCCTTGGCAAAACCCTCTGCTCAGCTGACACTCCCAAGGTGGCAGATGAATGTCCTGTGTCCCCTGGGCTGGTGTGGCTGCACCCTCTTTGCCTTGCCCGTCTGCCTGTGGCTCAGAGCCGGGAGGTGCCTCAGCCTCCCTGGCTCACGTGGTGGGATGCTGGGGAGGTTTGCCAGCTGGGAGTGCCCAGTTTCTGGCAGGACAGGGATGCAGGGGCTGCTGCAGGCTCACTGGGCACTGGTCACTGCCAGCAGCAGCCCATGGATCAATATCTGGGATTGCCATAATGAGCATAGCATGGCCAGCTTGTGACACCTTCGCTGGAGTGAGTGACCATTGCTGCAGCACTGATGGGTTTGCAGCAGCACTGAAGCACCAGGGCACCTCCTCGAGTCACAGGGGAGAGGCAGCCACTGGCAGAGGGCTGTTTGGGAGGGTGTGCTGAGATTGGGGCAGGGGGAAGGAACAGGAAAGGCAGCTGCCTGCTGGAAGGAATTAGAGGCAGCTCTGGATGTGGAGCAGGGATTACAGGCAGCCCAGCCTGCCATGCAATGCTTATTGGGAAAACTGAGGGGGGAAACAGGAGCAGGAATTAAATAATTGCTCAGCAGTTAATTTCTGAGCACTACCTCTGCTGCTGAAGGACTCTTGCTCTATTCTCACAGGCTGGACACAGGAGCCAGCACAGCCTATGCCCAGTTCCCTCAGCATCACACCCAGGTACTTCAGAGTGATTTACAAAGAGCTGTCACATCACCAGCGAGAGAAACAACCCAAAATGATGTTCCACCATGCTCCTTAGGGTGAGCTCTGAGTAATTACTTCAATTACAGGGAAGCCAGTGGCCTCCACACAAGGACAGTTTGCAGAATCCATCTTCAGTTGTCGCTCAGGCTGTGCTCTGCTGCCTCAAATTTGAAGTATATGTTCATTTCCCTCGTGGGTCTGTAATCACACTGCTTATCATCACCTTTTTAGCCACTCCTCTCTTTCTAGCATGCATGTCAAAAAAGACAGTATATTAATCAGCCAAGCTTTCTTCACTACTTCTTGTCAGCAGGAAACCATCTTCTAAAATGGAGCAACCAGTTGTCTTCACCTGGAATTGCCCAGGAGAGGAATCCATCAAAACCCACTAAGTGACAAGCCCATGGGCAGCATGATTTGTTGCTCCAGGTAAATGATGAAGGACAGGGCTTAGCCAGGCAGGGAGAGGCCAGCTGTAAATCCAGATCCCTCCCTGAGACTGCTGTTGTGTCAGTAGTTATGAAAGCCCATCAACAGCTTCTCCCTCTGCCTGCAGCCCCAGTGCATCCCACCAAGCAGGGCTGGCACAAGGACATGGCCCACGGCAGGGGGCTGCTCTGTAAGCAGAGATTTTGTCCATAGTGAAGCTGCAGGGCTGTGTCACACCTCAGTCACAGCATTGCCAGGGATGGGGAGTTCACTACAGGCTTTGACAGGGTGTTTCAGAGGGTGCTCACACACTGAATCCGTGCCTTATTTCTAACCACAGCCTTCTCTCATCCTTGTCTGCCAAACAGAGGCACTGCCAAAGATTTAATCACATCAAAAAGAGCTTTAATAAGCTGGGATCAAGTTAGCCCTTTAACCTCTTTTTCTGGCCCGCATTGATGGTGTCCCAGGAATTCCTTTCCATTAAAAGTCTGTCTTCTGAGCCCTTTCTTGGTCCTCGGCTTCTTCTTTGGGCTTTTTCCAGGTTCCCTGCCTCCTGAGATGCTGGCCTTGCACTGGGCCTGGCTCTCAGGGAGGCTGCAGATCCCTCCTGGACAGCTCTGTCCAGTCCCTTCCCTACAGAAGCATCTTTTCTCCGAGGGGGGATTGTCCCCCCGCCACGCCGGGCGCAGCGCCCTGGAGCCGGTGCTGCGCTGTCAGTACCGCCTGCTCCTGTACCCGTGCCAGGATCGCTGCCCCCGAGCCCGGGCAGCTCCCGCCTTCGCTGGGACACCGAGAAGGTGTTAAATAACGGAGGGCCGAGAACGAAAGCCCACTGGAGGCCCTGGCAGCAGGCGGCGGCCCGGCGGTGCCGTGCCTGGATTTCCAGCGCGGCAACACCCGCGTTCGCTGCCCGCTGCGGGAACGCCAAAAGCCTGGCGCCAGCGCCTTACATCATCTCCAGTGTGGCTGATGGGGACCACCGCAACAGCGGAGATGTGCCAAGAGCCCTTTGTCACAAAACGGTGCTAATTGACACTAACGATAATTCCCCGTTTCAAACCTTTATCAGCCAAACCCGGCCGGGGCCGTTTCGCCCCTCGGTGCGGGACTGATGTCAGCGGGAGCGGCCGGGGACATCCTGTTTACTCCGTGGAGCTACGGGCACCGTGCCAGCGCCGGGACCCCGGGGGAAGTCCCAGGGACCCACAGGAGCTAATTAGATGCTCCTTGCCCGGCTCCTTTTTACGCTCACGATGTGTCAGACCTGCCGATTTAAAACTCTAACCCCAGTAGCTATTGTTTAACATCTTCCTGCAGCCCTCGTAGGATGGAAAGTGTTTTATTGTGATTATATTTTATTTTATAACAAGCCGTATTGTTTGGCTTTTGCCTCCCAAATGCTGAACAGAAATATTTATCAAATACCTCTCCTTTTCTGGGTTGCTGCCTACATGATTTGTCACCCTCTGCCTTTCTGGTCTGGGCAGAGATTTCTTGTGCTCACCGCTTCCTTCAACAGTCTCGTGATGTTCACGCAGCTTGTCACAGACTTATGCTTTTTATTCAGGTCTTTATTTTTACAACTGTCTTCACCCTGAGACATGCAGGCCTGTAGCTTGTTCTGGACACAGTTTTGGGGGCTAGGCTGACGCGTGCTGGGACAGTTCTTGGCCTCTGCTCTGGGGTGTCTATTAGCACACCCTGTTCTGGGCCAATGGTTTCCAGATTTCCAGCCCACTGACTGCTCCAGTGGGCTGTGGTGCTGTCCTGCTCTGTGTGGGCAGGGACCAGCAGGTGCTGCTGCCCTTGGGCTCTCCAGCCATTGCAACAAGGCAGAGCAGAGGTGGAGGTGGTGGCTGGGCAGGTTCCTGCAGAGGAGGTGCAATGGCTGCCTTTCCTCCCAGGGAGGGCAGATAAGCCTTTGTGCTACCCCCACACATGATTTACAGCACAGGAGCCAACACCCAAAGCACAGGGAGGGGGCTCCCCTGGGAGTGGAAATGTGGGCACCCTGCGAGGCAATGCTCCAAAGGAGCAGCCCCCTGAGGTGAGTGGCTCCTCACTGCTGTGCTGTGCAGGGATGGGCCCCTCCATGCACCCCTCCCTGGCAGCACACTGGCTCTTCTGCTGGGATTTTACACAGAAAACATGTCTGGTTCCAACAGAAAACACAAAGAAACCTGCTTTTGAAGGTGTGTACAGCTCCCTCTTTCCCCAGAAGAAGCACAGCTGGAGCAGGTTGGTGATTGCCTACAGGGGCTGTGGCAGAGTAGGGGACTTTCCCAGATTTGGCATCCAGGAAGGGTCCTGCCCCTGCTGCAGGAAGCAGGTGCTGTATCCTGAATATCTCTAGCTCTGGAGGGATGGATGCACACGTGTGCAGGGCCAAGGCTGAGGCTGCCAGGTGAGCAGCATCTGCCATTGCTGTGCTGGAATCCCGAGGATCCCTCCCCAGTAATTACCCTTCCTTCCCAAGAGCTCCCAATTCAGCATGTACCCCAGTCATCACAGCAGGCAGGCAAGATACAGCTAACAATTAATTTCTTCTCTACAAATGATCAAATTACAAACTTGCTTTTTAATTGTACACCCTTTGAAGGAGGTCACTGCGTGGCTCAGACATATTTCTGCCTGTGGATCACCCAAGAGTCAGGTGGCAGCTATTTTAGGTGTCTGGGAATGATGAGGTGTCCAACCAGGCTAAATGGAAGCACCCCTGAGCCGTGATCCTGCCCTGCCTGGCCACCCTCACCCCAACAAATGCTCTACATCCCAAATGCCTCTTTCCACTTCCCGAGCAGAGCCCCATGCAGAAGCAGAGCCTGCTGCAACCCAAGGGCTGCACATCCACAGAGTGGGCACCAAATTGTGTGGTAGCCCCCAAGCTGTGTGTCCAGCATCACTTGTTTCCCAGTTTGCTGCCCACACCCCAGGAAAGCTCCCTCCCACGCCAGCCCCGGGACATTTCCGCAGGGATGCTGGCCCCGTGCGGGAGCTCACGGGCCTGGTTTGCTCTCATCACCCTGGGATGGCACAGGCACTGACTCAGTCACAAGAGGGGGAAGGAAATAGGAAGATGGCCATGGGAAGGACAACATCCCAGGGCACAGGGTGCTGCTCCCCAGCCCCTGCCCTGCACCCACGCCCTGGGAAGGTGCAGTGACAGGGGACCGTAGGTATGAGCAGCACAAAAAGGCTTAGCAGAGGAATGATGGAAGGCTGATTCAGCTGGTACAGGGGCTCCTCACAGCTGCACAAAGGCTGCCACCTGGGAAGGACAGCTGTATGAGCCTGACAACTCTGCTGGCACCCAACCCAACCCCACAGCACAACACACCTGAACTTTGTCCTCACTGGCTTTTGTTATTGGCCATCCACTGGCTTGTGCACCCAACTGCTCCTGGTCAGGCTGTTGAGGTGGGCACAGGTATTTAGGGGGATGCAGGCAGGTGCAAATTCTCCTCTCTCATGGTGGAGGGCTGGCTCTTCCTTATGCTTGAGACCTACAGCAGCAGCTGGTTCCTCCAGACTGTGATAAGTTTATCAGTGTCTGATAGATCTCACTGTAGAAAAACTGCTAATGCTGTTCAAGTGACTTTTGGAAGGTGTTGCATTTTAGCCATGAGGTGCTATTAGGTCTCTTTGAGCAGTGATGAAGAGCTTTTTTCTCCCTCTGATATGTCTGTGTGCACCAGCCATACCTGGAATGTCTTATCCTTCATACCCTTCACTTCAAAGCCTTGTTTTGTTGGTCAGGCAGCTCTCGCTCATTTTTTGGTCCCAAGAGCTGGGGTTAGGCTTGGGCCAGGGCCAGGTCACTGGAGGAGAGGATGCTGGGTGATATCCCTGTTCTTGGAGATCTCTAAAATTCAAATATCTTGATCCAGTATTTGCCATAGTCTTGGTGAGAGCAGAAGGCTGGACCAGAGACCTCCGGAGATCTCTTCTTTTATCTCTCTCTGACCTTTATTTTATTTTATTTTTCTCTGGGTGCTGTGTCTAGCACAGACCAGTGATTTATCAGTGTCCCCATTGTTGCAGGGCAGCCTGGCTGCTTCCATCAGCTGTGGTCCCCAGGTCATGTCCTCAGCCATTGCTTCCCTGTACCGAATCTCTCATCCTTCACAGCACTTGGGCCCTCAGGTCCCAGCCTGCCCTTGTGCTCACAGTTTCAAGGTGTATTTGGGGCTGTTCCCTGGGTGACTCAGATCACTGGCACTACCAGCATGTGCTCCTTGTTGTTTATGGCACCATCACATTGTGTCATCTGCTTGTCTTACCAGGAAAGACTTTTCTAGTCATTTAGTTAATTGGTTAAAGTATTAAATTATGCAACCAAGAGCTGATCCCCTTGGAGCTGCTTGTATTAGCCAAATGGCATCTCTAATTCTCTCTTGCCCTTCAGACTTGGTCAGAGCATCTGCTTGTATGCAGTGTTTTTAACTCAAGTCAGGTGGCATTAAAAACCCTTGAGGAAACTGGATTGCAAGGCATCAACCCAGCCTGTCAGGCAGGACAAGCCATAGCCTTCTCCAGAAGAGAAGGACAACAGCTCTGTTTTCCAAACCTCTCTCTTGACAATAAGGTGCTTAACTGTGTACCTGAGTGCCTTGGCTGTTGGGAGGATTGGCTGTACTGGAATATTTCTTGCCCTGTGACCCTTCCAGCTGAGGCCCCTGCCTGTTGCTGGCTTTGCAACCATCCTCCCACAGCTCCAGGGTACCACGCTGCATTAGCTCCTGCACTGAACAGGCTTCAACTTGGCAAAACCCAGTGGCAATCACTTAAACTCATTAATGGGACAAGGCAAGGGGATTAATGGGAACAGCAAGGACTGTTTGCTGTCTGCCATCCATCCTTGGTGGTGCCTTGTGGAGCATCCCTGTCTCGTGACAAGGTTTGGGGTAGACAGTGGTTACAAGGCAGTTCTGGGGCTCACCAGTGATGGGCATACCCAGGGCCACCACTGTGGCATTGGCAGAAGTGTCACGAGCAGTGACTGTCCACAGCACCTCTGCTCTGGCCAGGGATGGCCAACATCCCCTTCCTGATGGTTCTGTAGCTGGACATGCTTTGCTTTGCTGGGTGAAGGCTGAAGGCTCCAGGGATGGGGCAGGGTCATAATTCCTGGGGCTGATGGACTCATTTCCAGGTTGAACAGCTGGGTGGGTTGGTGCAGGAATTGCTGCTGTGCCTGCAAAACTCAACACATGCCTGCCACTCTGGCATGGGGGGGATGAAGGCTGGAGCTGCCCTTCCTGCCCTGCTGGGATGAGAGGCAGCTGCCAGGATGGAGTGTTGGACACCAGTGAAATCCCACATGCCAAGGACAGGGAGCTGCAGACTTGGGCTGCACTGGGAGTGCAAAGACAGGGCTCCAGGCAGTGCCTGTCCCAGGACAGGCTGAACCTCGTCCTCCTGGTGAGAGGAGGAGGAGGAAACACAACACATAAAATGCTTGTCCTGTGAGAGGTGTGGAGCTGCCGTGGGGATGCTGGCACCTGGAGCCTGTGTTTGCACTAGAACCTTCTGGGAAATGAGCCCTTGCACCACAGTTCCTGCTGCTCTGCACTGACTTTTCTGGCCCCTTTAGTGTGGCTGTGAGTGTGCAACCCTGCCCTGGGAGGGTGCTTGTCCAGCAACAGTGGCTTGCTTGGCCCTACAGCCCACCCTGCAGCTGCTGCCAGTGGGGCTGGCAGTGCTGGGGAGGATTTCACCCATTCCTGGCTGCCCTTTTCTTGTGCCTTGGTCAGCACGTAACAAACACTGGAAAAGGAACAGGCTGCCTGGGGAGAGAGCTCTGCTGATGTGCTGGGGTCCTTTCCAACACCCTGTAGTTGGAGCAGTGTGCCAGGGAGCTGTGCACATACCTGGTGCAGGCAGATGCCATCTCTGCACTCACAGGTTGCTTGTGCAACTCCTTTTGATTGTGTGCTCAAGGATAGGGTGTCTCAGTTCCAAACTCTAAAACCTTTTTCTGAAGTAGTGGCTGTTTGTGGGGTTGCACTTCTTCTGGCAGCTCAAATACCCAGAAGAATAAGCTGCACAAGGACGGCCCCAATCTCGATGTAACATGATAAATTATGTAACACAATGTCACAATTATGTATTTCTGAAAGAGAAGTAGGGCAGGGAGCTGCCAGAGATGGCTCCACTCTCTGGTGAGCAACACCCACGAGCTGCTGCTGAATGAACCGTGAGCTGGTGGGGTCACCTCCCTCCACATCCTTAATGCCACAGTTCACTGCAGAATCGGCAGGAGCTTTCAAGACCTATTTTTTATTCCTTCAGAGGCACTGTGTGTGTGTAAACCCTAACAAAGGGAATAAGCAGGTAGTTTGTGCAGCCAGCAGCACATTGCTTGATGCTTGCACAGCCTCTTGGCAGCTCTCAGCAAATCGTTTAACCAGGGCCCTGTGCTGGGTCAGGACAGAGCTCTCTGAGTCCTCTGACCACTGCATTTGCAGGGCTCTGATTGTAATTTCTGTACCAATACACTGAGCACTCGTGCTTCATCTTCCTCACTGCACGGGGAGCAGAGTAAATAGGTTGTGATCTTTGCAGAGCTTGTCAGAAGTGGGCAGGGAAAGGCAGAGACTGAACGGAGTCGATTGGTTTGGGCAATGCAGAGCCCGCAGGAAGAGTCAGCAGCCTGTGTTTCATCTCCACTTCCTCTGCTCCAAACACAGATGGGAAAAACAGGAGGGGGAGGGAGGAGAGGCAAAGATAAAGTGAAAGACAGGAGGAGTGAAATCTGCTACTGCAGTAACAGTGTTGTTGGAGCAAGATAAACATTTTAGAGCAAAACAGTGCTTTGGATTTTTTGGGTGTGCTGTGCTGAATGTCTTGATCTGAGGGACTGGACTCAATTGCAAATTAAGTAATTAAAATATTTGTTTTTCTTCCTCTTAGAGTAAGGAATGAGCTCCCTGACTGGTGGTGGGCTGGCAGGGAGGCTGTGCTCCTGTGGGTGGGTGCCTGGGTAGCTGTACAGGTGCCAGGTAGCTGTGTGAAGGTGTCTGGAAGAAAGTGGAGCCCAGAGCACACTGCAGCTGCCTGGTGTCCCTGCCAGCAGTGACATCCCCCATGGTCTGTGTGTCTATGTAATGTACCACAGAAAGTGCACTGCAAAAAGTGTCTGAGGTGAGAGAGAAACCAGTACCTGCACAGAGGGAAATCAGAGAATTGAATTTCCTCTCCTTACTCTCAAGAGCAGAGAAATTCTTTCCCAGCAACTCTGATCTGGGCTTTCATTTTGGCCTCACCCAGGCCATTCACACCCATGCCACTGTCCCTGGGAGCTGAGGTCTGGGTCGTGCATGTGTGTAGAGGGCAGGAGGAGCAGCTCTGAGCCCAGCACACAAGCACACACAGCATCACAGGCCTCCCCCGTGGCCTCTGCGTGTCTGGAGAGGAGGAAATCCTGCCAGAGCTCAGGGGATGCAGAGGGGAATGGCCCATGCCTGCAGCAGACACGACCTGCTCCATCCCACAGGGGCCCAGGGCTGGGCCATGAACATGGGAATCCGTGTGATGCCAGTGGAAGAGCGGGGGGCACTCCTGCCTGTGGATATGTAGCATCAAGTTCTGGGAGCCTTTGTTCAGCAGGGGAGAACCTGAGCCATGCTGCGACTTTTCTGACTCCTCCAAAGGCTGTTGAAGCCCTCCAGGTACAGCAGGAAGGCAGGATGTGACAGTTCCAATGTCAGACTGCAGCAGGAGGAGGCAGAGGCTTTCAAAAATAACCTTTGCAAGGTCATCCCCGAGCAAGGCAGAGCAGCAGTGATGGGCTTGAGCACTTTTCTGCAATTCAGCTCAAAAAGACTGGATCTTGCCTTTTCTTTATGGGAAGGAAAGCATGTGATGACAGGTCCCCAGAGCTTTTATTTTGAAGCCAAATGCTTAGAGTGCATGAAGACAGCAAAAGCATTTTCCTTCAGGCGATACAAATCAAATAAATGGAGACAGTGCTCTGCAATTCAGTGCAGGCAGCAGCCAGCACGGGCTGCACTCACGGCTCAGCATCGTGGGGGCAGTGGTGATAGAGGGTGCCCAGGGCTGGCACTGCCAGCAGTCCCTCTGCCCCAAATGTCTCCACCCTCTGGGGGCCAGGTCTGTGCCCTGGTGTGACTTTGCTGGAGCTTTGGCAGTGGGGTTTTTCTGCCTTCCCGTTAAAGCTGGGTGTGTGAAGCTGAGTTTAATTAAACTGTACAGAACCAGCTTCTGGAGGAGCTGTCTGGTTTAACAGACTCTCTGCCCAGTGTGCAAAACTGAGCAGTGTTCCTATGGGAATGTATGTACTTTTTAATTGTCCCTATGGAAGAGAAATTACCATTGGGATGGGTGGCTGCCCCATTCTTCCCACTCCCATCTGCTGCCATAACATAGCCCAGGCTGCCCCATATGAGAAAGGAGCTGCAAAGAAGGGACCTGTCCTGCTGTGCTGGGTTTTGCAGGGTACTCTGAGCACTGTGAAGATGAGGAGCAAAGCCCAAAAGGTGATGCTGGGACTCTGCAGAACTGCCCCAGGCAGGCAGCTCTGAGCACCCCTGGGTGGAGGTGGGCTGCAGAGGGACACCTGCCTGCTGGGAGCCAGGGGAGCTGCTAAGGGACCAGCAAGCAGCACTGGGACCACGTGCAGCAGTGCCTGTGGTGGGGAGAGGCTGTGTGCTGGCCCCATCCTGGCAGAGGAGTCGTGCAGACAGGTTTTGGGGAGCATGTGACTGTGTCTTGGGAGTAAGCAAATGCTGGATACAGTTAACTCACCTTTGCTGCATTAATGTCTGCTAAACAAATGATCCTGTGTGAAAATTGAACTGTAAGCAACAGTAAAGCAAGAAACGAGCCAGTGAACTTTATAACAGCTCTAGAACTCTTATCCTCTCATTAATGGGTTTTACAGCCCTCCTAACTGAGCCATCTCCCTGGAAATAAAACATTTTCTTTACAAACAGCCCTTTAGGTGTTGCAGGCTATTCAAGAGATGGGGCTTGTTTCTAATTAAAAGAATAATTCCCTTTGCTTATGGTTTTTGTGGTTTGTGGCTGGACTACCTGCCACAGCTGCAAGGTGGAGCAGTTTAGTGGAGACCAGCAGGTCTTTTGCAGTCCTGCTGGGTGGGGGGCACTGGAGCCCCACCCTCACACGGGTTTGGAGGACTTGCCCCAGCCTATTCCCCATTTAGCAGAAGATGCTGTGCAGCACAGTTGCTCAGTGTCACTCTCCTGTCACTCTGGCCAGGAGTTGGTACTTTGTTTGCCCACATCACCAACAGTGCAGGGAAAAAGCTTTTAGTTAAAGCCCCTGGAAATGAGTGAGATGAAGCAAAGCTCCATGACATTGGCATAACACCAGTGAGAAATCCATTTAATCTCACTGTGATGAGTTTGCTGCATCTTCCTGTTTGATTTATAGGATGAACGCAATGTAGATTTTGAAACAACCAGCAGCTCTGATCTCCATTCTGGCCAACTTCTGGAACTTTTTCCAGGGGCTGTAAACCAGCTGCCTTTGATGGAAGGGTTTGTCTCCTGCTGGGCTCTGTTCTGCTCACACAGGGATGGGTGTTTGGGTGGCTGTGATCCTGCCATGCTGCCTGGCACTGCCTCCAGGTGTAATGGCAGAGGGCAGCATGCTCTGGGGTGGCCCCTGCCCGAGCTGGAGTCTTACAAGCCCATCTCAGCTCCTTGGAACTGAGAGCAATGTGTTTGTTTGCTTCCTTAATGTGTCTCCTTTCACACTGGGTTGGCCTGTGTCCAGGCAGGCATTTATCTCCCTTCCCCCTGGAAGCTGTGCAGGCTCATGCCGGCTGCTGTCTGAGGAACTGCTCTCCATTTCAAAAGAAATCAAGTCAACTTTGTTCCTGAGCCTCTATTAATCATCTTTTCCAACTTCTTGTCCTCTAGCAGCAGGCTCTGCTTGGCTCTTTGAGCTGGAGGATGGGGGAACCCTGGCTGGCTGATCCTTGGTGTAGCCCTCTCTTTAAGTTCCCTCCTCCTGGCCCTGGTGCTCAGCAGGATGCACCAGCCTGGGCAGTTTCCTGGTGGTGGGAGTGGGCACCATCTCTTTGCCCTGCTTGGAATAATGCTTCTGGAGTAGGAGGTTTCCCACATACAGGACCTTGCCAAATGAGTCATCACTGGGGTCTCTCCCAATATGAATTTAAAGGCTACAGTCAACCCCAAATCTATGCCTGGCTATCTGCCACAGCTGCCATGCCCCACTGTGGGTGTGATCTCTTCCTGGGCTTGGGAAAGTCCTTTAAAAAAGCTGAAGTGACCCTGTTAAGCAGGCCAGGCCTCCACACCTGCCAGTGCTCACAGCCAGAGCTCAGGTGGCACCTCTGCTTGGTCACTGCAGAGGCATTTGTGCCAGGAGTGCTCCAGACTTGGAGAAGTCAGTGGTCCTCCTCATGGAGCTGATGCCCAGAAAGGCTGATGTAGCTGCCAGGAGCTGCTGTTAATCTCTGAAGGCACCTGTGGCTCAGCTGCCTCTCAGGGAGGTGGGAGCTGCTCAGCTGCCCCAGGCTTGGCTGCAGAACAACCCCTGCCATGTCCCATCCTGTAGCAACACCTGCAAAACCTCTGCTGTCTTTGAGCAGCAGCCTCTGCACAGCCCTGTGGCCCCTTCCCTCATGCCCAGGCTGTGGCACCAGTGGTGCTGGCCTCACTGCCCTGGGTCCTGGGAGTGCCTGCAGCCCCTGGACTGACAGTGGCATCCAAATGTCACCACTGTGCAGCCGAGCTGGCACCTGCACAAACCTACCTGGATGCCAGGGGCTGTGAGCACTCCTGAGGATGATGAACTGAAGTCAGGCAGGATGTGGTCAAGGGTAAATAAAATGAGCCTTTCCAGAAGCTGTGGTCTTGGCACACTGAACTGAGGGGCAAGGTGGCCTTTGGAGGGGCCTGGCCATGGGTATGAAGGGTTAAATCATGGTTGACATCCATCCTGCTGTGATTTGTCAGCCTGGACACATGTAGTCTGTGGAGAAAAACAGGCAGAGTAATTTCCTGATTTAAATGAATTTCAGAGACCACCACAGGAAGGAACTTGGGATGTGTCCAAAGGGTAACCAGGCCATGGAAAAATACCAGGCAGGGGAAGGGGCCAGGGGAATCAGAACTTGGATTTTCCCCTTTGTCACTACAGAGGTGATAGCCACCATTGCATTTTCCAGTTGTGAGTCCAGTTTAAGAAATTTAGGACACTTTAAATGTCAGATTGGTGAATAATCAGCTTTTCTGAAGAGGAAAATTCCCTGAGAGCCTCAGCCCTTCCCAGCTGGCATTTCATGTTATTTGCTGAATTGCTTATTGTACCTGTGTCCAGAGCATAAGTCAGAACAGCTATTTGCTGCTGCCTGCCTTGTCCATAGGCAAGACATGGTATTTAGGCAAGGCTTTGTTGGAGTCACTGCATTCCCACAGCAGTGGCAGGGTCCTTGTCACTCTTGCAGCAGTCCTGACACAAACTTAGTGACAGACCAGGTGTGGGATATAAATGATAGTTCAGGGAATCATGACATTTCTGAAAAATATGAGGGTGTCTGAACCTAGAGAAGAGAAGTGAAGCTGAACCAGGCAGCAGAGACCAGAGGGCTGGGGTTGGAAATGTTCTCTTTCATGTCCTGGGGACTTGTGTGATATTTCTGTGCAAAAAAAGAACTGGCAAAGCACAGAGTAGAGAGAAATAAAGGCATGTCCCATTTATTTTCATCCCAGGGACCAAAACTCCCCCAGCAGCAAAGCTGCTCAGTCATTAAAAATCAGTTGAATAGAAAGGCTTCTTGCAAGTGCTGTCGGCACCAGCACAGGCTGGATTGCAGAGATGGTATCTGCAAAAAAGAAATAAAATACAAGCTATAAGAAAAAGTGCTATTTGACCATTAGTGAGTGAATTTATCATCCTGCTTGAAATGCTGGAGGTAATAGAATAAAAGCCTTGTAGACAGTATGAAGGTTATTATTTAAGGCTATCATCACCCTTAATTCAAAATTCTCATTCCAAGGATGCCTGAGTGATCACTTGGGCTACATTAAGGGCTGAGTAAGCCTGACTTTTTTTTTTTAAAATAAGTTCTCTCACTGTTTTCCTGTCTCATGATGTAATGGCATGCTTATAGCATCTTAATAAATTGCCTTTTTAGGTTTAGAAATTGTATGAAAATTAGCACCATGGTAAAAGATTCAATTTGCTGGACTGGGCTTGGATTTTTTTTCTTTAAAGAAACTGTGAAATACATCTGAGAATCCCTCAACAGAAAGGGAACCCCAGCCTTAGAGAACTATATATCCCAGTATTTGCTGTGCTGGGGGTCTGGGGTCTCCCAGACTGTGACTGTGAGTTAGGGAGCAGAGTTTTACACAGAGGAAGAGAAGGAATAGGTGGTGTTGCAAGCTGTGTGTTGAAGATCCCTCATTCCTATCCCAGCAGTGGGATTTGTGACAAGCAATGCTTTTTAGGATGAGACCTGCAGGTGTGTCCCCATCCAGAGTCTGAGCCCGGTGCAGCAGCACAGGAGCACCCCAACCACGCTGCTGCAGGTGTCTGCTGGAAGGACCTGGAGCCCCTTTAGCATTTGTCCTGCATGCAAAATAAATCTGCATTTGCAAATGGGGAAAGGAGTGTTTCTGAGCTCTTCTACCCAGCCCATATTCATGAATGTGCTTTTCATGTTAGTGTCATGCTGCAGTCTCCCTATTTCTTCTCAAGTCACTTCTTTCTTTCATATGGAAATTGTCCCCTCCCTCCAAATATATTTTCACTCATGCCAGGTTCCTGGGGCTGGAGCAGGGTTTTCTCAGAGGTCTCTGCCCTTAGCTGGGAGAAGAAAACGTCCTCTGGTGACCTGGGGAGTCTGAGGTGACTGCCTGAACGCTGGGAACGCTCTGTGCTGATCCACATCAAAGTGCTTGGCTGCATTTTCCACTTTCTTTATGGCTCTGCCTTGAGATGAAACCTATGAAAGACCCAACAGTAGATTCCCATGCCTGTCACAGGGCTAAAAGTGGTGATCCATCACATGCTGGCCATCCCTCCCTCCCTGCCTCCCTGCCTCCCTCCCTCGCACAGCGCTGGGGATGCGGCTGTCGGGCGCTTTCCTGGCTGAGCTTCACGGGGAATGGGGCTTATTGGCAGCACTGGTCACAGCTGGTCCTTGTGTCATCTCCTTGCAAAA
This sequence comes from Notiomystis cincta, assembly GCA_013398075.1. Lineage (NCBI taxonomy): Eukaryota > Metazoa > Chordata > Aves > Passeriformes > Notiomystidae > Notiomystis > Notiomystis cincta. The sequence goes on from VZRX01020483.1 coordinate 283,882, forward strand.
GCTGGGAAGGTCACAAGATGTCCTTTAAGGGGTCATTTTAGACTGGGACCAGACTGGCCACAGAAGGAACAGCAGTGCTGTGCCCTAGATGGGATGACAAGGTGGGAAGGTGGCTTGGGCTGGGGAGGAGGCTGAAAAGGACGTGTGCAGGTGTTGAACCTCTTGGCTGGAGGTGATGTTTCTTGTGTTAAAATAAAACATTAATTTGCTTTAATTTTGCAATGCCTGTGTGCTGCAGGTGCTGTGTATCCCAGCAGAGTTAAACAGCAAGCTGAAGTTGATGATGTAGGAATAATATCACTTAGGTTGGAAAAGACCTTTAGGGCCATCAAGTCAGTGATTAACAAGGCACAATAAATATTCCTAAAAATGAAGAGGTAATTTGAAAGTAAGCCCTGCTCCAAGGCAGGCAGCTCTGAGAAGGGGCACGGTGTTCCTGCCCTCTGGGAGTATGTTTGGAAACGCTACACTGGTGGCACTTCCTGAGTTAACAGAGTCTGGGGAGGGAAATGGCTGCAGGTGCAGGATGGAAGCTCAGCTGGTGAGCATTCCACACCCAGGGTCCTCTCCAGGGCAAATGCACAGCTCAAACTGAAAAGCTGAGTTTGTTCCCACACTGACAATAAACATGTAGGAACACCAGACCTGGGAGGGAGAGGAGCAGCAAGGCTTTTCTCGTGGTACCTTGGAGGAGAGATATTGCAGATACCTGCAATAACTTGCAGTATTAAGCTTAAGGGCAGCTCCAGCATCTTGGAAGTAAGTGAAGTAATTTGTGGTATCCTGTTACTGCAAATACAGTTCTTTGCAAGCAGAAGGAACAAGTCATTAGTGACACCAAGAAACCACTTGAGGAAAATCTGTGTGCATTGATCTGCTGTTGTGGATAAAAGATATTCTGCTGCGTCTTTGCAAAAGGACAAGTTTGTGACAGACTCCTATTTAGTGTGTATTAAAGATCCCACTAAAACCTCCAGATTTATTTATGAAAACACTCCTGGGGCACCAGTTACACTCCCTGCAATTTCATTCAGGCTTTTCAGGGGTAGAGCTTGAATTAAGTGTGTAACTGCCCACGAAAAAGCATTCATTTCATTACTCTCCTGATGAGAGGGAGCAGAATGCACAGCTGGGATTTGGAGGGCTGCATATCAAAACTACCACTGTCTAGACAGAAAGAAATAGGGCGGGAGAGACACGGCAGCCTGAGCCTTTGCTGTCAGGATGTGGCTGCGGGAGGATGGCAGGGACAGAAGGACAGAGCCGGGGGAGCAATGCAGCTGAGGAAGGGAGGGCTCGGTGGCCCTCGAGTGCTGCTGTGCTGTGGCAGAGGGTGACTGTGCAGAGACGTCTTTGAGCTGGGGACTTCCCTCTGGCCCGGCTGCGACACTGAGGGCTTAGAGCAGTTTAAACATTTACCTGCCTTAAGCTTTTAAGACCTCTTTGATGGCCTCAAGTACTCATCTGCATGAAGAGCTTAGGGTGTCCTAAGCAGCCTTATGTCCTTTGGGAGGCTCAGGGCTTGGAGCCGCGGCTCAGCGCTGTGGAGCGTTTAATGGGATTTGTGCTCGGTGGCACGGCTCTGCCGCCCCCCTGCCAGACTGAACGGGGAGGCTGCAGCAAGCCAGAGCCACCCTGTGACGCCTGGACAGCGAGGGGGTGGATGGTGCTGCCCATCAGCTGCCTTTGGGGCACGTGAAGGACCGCAGGAAGAGCGGGGAACCACCAGGAGCAGGGGCCAAGGATGCTCCCAGGGACCCGGCTTGGAGATTGCACAGACCCAGCACCCCGACTCTGTCTGCTACCGCCAGCTCGGCTGTGCCCCTGCTAATGCAGCATCCCTGCTGCCAGGGAAGTGGCTCAGCAGCAAACAGGCAGAGCCAGGCTGAGCTCACCGCTCAGGCAGCCTCTGGAGCAGCAGCGGGCTCGGGCGCGCCGATCGCCCAGGCGGGAGCGCCTGAAAGCGGGCAGGTCTGTCTCGGGTTTCACGGCGAGCAGTGCACACACTCTCCCGGCCGCCCTGCGGCCCCAGCCGCGGTGTCCCAGCCAGGCTGATGGTTCCCAGCAGCCCAGGCACACGTGGCATGGAGAAACGTGCCATCCCTCCTGCTCTTTGCTCATCAGAAGTGTGAAGCTGGCTGGTGGACAGCACATGCTGTGCTCAGTGCTTCCAGGGCAGCCAGCAGCAGCGCCAGGGATGGGTAAATGAGCAGCAGAGCTGTTGGCACAACCCAACATTTATGGCTCTGGCTGCTTTTGGGAAGAGCACCAGCTCCCTCCTTGCAGGCAGGCGTTGCAGTGCAGGGCAGCCACTCCCTGCGTGCACCCACAGGCACCGAGCCTGGCCACTGCAAACCTGCAGAGCATGGCTTTGCTGCCACAGCAGGACTGTCCTCTCCTTCTGGGACTGCCTCTGGCACTGCTCTTTGTCTCCTCCAGCAAGCCCCATCCCTGCTTTCAGCTGTGCAGGCACAAATAGGGCTGCTGCCGTGCTGGTTTCCTAAGGAAATGAGGGCTTGTGCAACCATGGGTGCCTGCCTGGTCATCTCCTCCCCATCCAGGCATGGCTGCTGGTGTGCCTTATTTTGGGGCCCCAGAAGCAGCAGGAGCAGGCCCTGTGGGGCTCTCTGTACCTGGCAGGGCTGCAGTGGGTGCCCAGCACTCGCCCACCACACACAGACTGCCTGGGGCACCGGCAGCCCCCCACCCAGCAGCTTTGGGGGGCAGGAAGCAGCTGAGGGCAATTTGCTGGGGTCTTTGTGGGCCTTGCAGCAGTGGAGGGTCTGTGGGGAAGAGGTGTAGTTGTTGTGGAGGCTTAAGGTGTTTGTCATGTTCACGGGACATGCTTTGAGGCACAGCAAGCAAAATTGCCCTTGGCTCAGCATGGAGGCAGCCTGGTGGATAGCTGGTGCTTCAGGAGGCTGTGGTAGCCCAGGGACCCTGGGGATGTTGACAGTAAAATAAGCAAGTCAGGGTGCAGCCTGCTCATCCCAGAGGCAGCACTCAAGCTGCCTGCAGAGCTGGGAGTGTTTGCAGGGAGCTTCACACAGCAGATAACAAGCACAGCAGAGAACATCACAGCCCACTCATGGGTGATTTATGCCTGGAAGAGGCAAAGCTCTGCTCTCAGGGTATGTTATCCACCCGTGGCTTTTTGTTTCACTGCAAGGGGTATGTTTTGCCCACAGGTACTCCTGCTCAGCCAAATGTGAACTGGGTAATTCCTGCTATGCATGCAGTCAGCACCTTTCTGGGAAGCTTTTAACTCAAAACTTTAGTTTAATAGCTGATTAATAGACTTAACCCTTACATGGACCATAGGAGGTTTTTTCTGGGGCTCTCAGAAGTGCAGTAACATGAAAATGCAGGCAGGACTGGGAGGAACAGGATCATCAGCTCCTCTTATCCCGTGTCTCCCTGCTCCACCTGAGACAGGGCGGGTGCCACTGGGAGGGGAGCAGGTCTGAGCTCTCCCTTCCCCATCTGCAACATGCATTGCATGAGAACAGGAGACCCATGACACTGTGAATTGTCCAGGCCTTCTCCCCTTTCCCTGCTCTGCCTGGCACAGATTGCCTTCCCAGCTGGACACTGATGTCCCTGGGGACACAAAGCCTGGACCAGCCTGTGCCTGCTGAGTGCACCCCATGCCCTGAGCTCCCCATTCTTCCTGCCTTCACTGCTGCCTTGCTCCCAGGGCTGCCTGACCGTCTTCCAGACCACTCTGACCAGCAGAGATTGCCTTAGCTCTCATGGCACCTCTCTGCTGATCAGCACTAACTGAACACCCCAGGAGAAAAAGCATCCCTATAATGAGAAGTAAGCACCTGCATGGAGTGTTCTTGCCACCCTGCATCAAACACTCATGGCTAAAGGTGGTTCTTGAGCAACAGTGAGTCTTCAGCTGTGCTGGAGCAGGTTGGCTTGAAATCCCACTCCAGAGAGTGAAAATGACAGGGTTATTAATAGATGTGGCCCCATCTTTAGCCCTCAGCTGAATGGTATTAGCACTTCTCTTTTAGCACTAAGGCTAAATCTAATTTTATATTGTCTGAGTATCTCAGACAAAATGAGAAGGGCCCCAAAACAGCCCTGGACAGCAGCAATGTGCCAGCTGTTCTCAGCACTCTCTGGGTGCTGCATCATGGCAGAGACTGGCAGCAGGGGCTGAGGGGCTGCAGCAGGGATGGGCTGGGGTCCTGTGGGAGCACCTTGTCCCTCCTTGCTGTTGGGAGAAGTCATTGCTGGGGCCTGAGGTTGCAAGGTCAGTGCTGATGCTGCTCTTGCTTTAAAGCAAGGATTACCTAGAGAAACACACCGAGTCCTGTGTCCCTTGACCAAGCCAGCATCCTGGCTGCTGTTCTCCCTGCACCAGGGCACCCTTTTGGACAGAAACCCAGCCTGGCTGCCCTAGTGCCAGGGAGCACCTCCTCTTTCTTCCCTCCCTGTGTAGGTCCTGGCATCACTCTGCCTCAGCTCACAGCTTTTCCAGCAATAGCCTGGTGCAAGCACTGGGGCTCTGCTGCCTTGCCAGCAGTGCCACAAATCCCAAAGGCACAGCCTTCTTAGAGCTGCAGGTATGAAGCCAGTCTTGCCTGCCCAGATTACCTGCCTGTTTGGCAGGATAAGACCACTCCTGGCAAAAGCACAGAGGACAAATCACATCTCTGTGCTGGAAGTCAAAAACATTAATTAAACCTGCGGTATCATTGATTGTTATCTCAGGGGAGAGGCAGAGGGTGAGAAAAAGCTGGGGGGAAGGAAACTCAGGGGAGGATTTGCTAGGAGTATTCCTAACCTTTAAAAATAGGCTGATTATCTCTGCAATGTCGGCATCTTCCTATGGGGAGGCACTTGGAGTAGGTCAAGCTCATGACAGGGGTTTGCAGGGAATGTTCCCTTTTAGGGCAGGGGGAACACATGTGTTCCTATGTCCCAAGACTCTTTTCAGCTAAATATTTGGTGCTGCCTGGGTGGGAGCCTTTCCTGTGTGGGCACCCTAGCAGGGACAGTCAGATCTGGGGAGAATCAGCCCTTTTTGTCTGGGGATGTGAGCAGGGCAGCCCCTGAGAGCTGGGCCAGGAGCACTGTCACTGTCACTGGGCTCTCTGCTCCCCATATAAAAGATAGTGCAAACCCAGTGCTATCGAGCAAATCTGCAATTGCTCCAGAAATATTCATCCAACTAAACTCCCTCATTATGAGCCATTTGCACCTAGTGACTCTATCTAAGCACAGTTGCTTCAGCTGGATTAAGCTGTGCCAGAGGCTTTCCTCTTGAACTGCAAATATCCAGCCCTCTACAGCACGCAAGGTCTGTGGCTGCTGAGCCTCCAGCACCCTCTCTGTGGATCCTGCCCTGTCTCTGCTCACAAAGAGGGTGGGCAAAGGTCCTCTTTCCTCAGTGCTCCGTGGGTGCCTGGCCAAGGGCTGTGGGTACAGCCCTGCCTCCCTGCCCAGCACAGCATCCTGCTTTCCCAGCTGGAATCAGCAACCTGCTTTACCTGCCAACCTGCTTTACCAACACCAGCTGCCACCCCTGGCCCCGCAGGGTGTTCCTGTGGCTGCAGTGCCTCTGGGGAGGGGATGTTGTCCCCATGCTCCACACACTCTTGGTGGTGCCCAGAGGGGATCTGGGCATTCCCACACTGGGGAGTCGTGGCCATGGTCCCCATCTCTTCCCCTGGAGACAAGTGATCCGCTGTTTGTGGTGACTGCACCGTGACCTCCCAGGGCAGCTCCTTCACTGGCTGCTGCACCTGTTGTCCTCCTCCTTGCTGCCCACTGTGCTGCCCTGCTGCATGCACAGGCAGGGCACCAACATGGGGCTGTGGGCAGGATTAGGTGCTGGGCACTGGGCTGGGTGGCTGCTGGGCACAGGGCTGAAGAGAGCCTGGCAGCTGCTGAGCTGGCCAGACAGCACTCTGGTGTCTGCTGTGGGCAGTGCTGCAACTAATGGGAATCTGTTCTGGTGGCACTGGCAGATCAGGCAGTGGCCAGGAGCCGTGGGAAGGAAGGTTATCCAGCTGAGCCAGCAGGGAGAGGAGCCCCATTTCGCTCCAGCCCTTTGTCCAGATGAGCAGGGCAAAAGCACAGTGGCACTTGTAGGTGGCATTTGTAGGCTCCTGCCAGCTGATCCTTTCATCCCAGCTTGTCTGACATGAAACGGTGCAAACAAACCTCCCTGCTTGCTTTGATTGCTTCCCAGGGATTCCTCCATTTGCATTATAATGAAGTGATATTTTCCTGTATAAATAAACCTGAAAGTTGACATAGAAAGGACTTATCAACTCTAAAGGTATTTGCATGCTCCTGAGATGGAGGGAGACAGCCACAGAGGGATTTAGTAGGGACAAACTTCAGGTGCTGATGAGTACAGTGAAGATTTACAGCAAGATGAGAACATCTTGCTCTAGCACTTCCTAAGAAAAGTTGTGCCCAGGCCTGTGATGAAGCAATGAGGTGGGGGTTACTGTTGGGATGAATGTCTGGTGTCTCTGCCTTTATCACCTGTGCCCTCTGCTTTCTGCTGCCACTAAGGAGAGCAGAGGGCTCAGGTGGGGTGTCAGGTTGCAGGGACTGGAGACCACCTGCCCTCACCTTGCAGATGTGTGTGTTTGTCCCTCCTGAGTCCCTAGTGCAGGTCAGGCTGGTGCTCGTGGATCTGACAGTCACACTGACCTGTTTTGCACCCTTTCCTGGACCCTGTCTGACTTCACCCGGGCCCACTGACAGCCAGGGGTTTCTGGTCAGGATAGGACATAGTGGTACATCAAAACCCACTAATTCCTTAGCAGTGGGCACTTGCCTGTGCTGAGCCACGTCTGCAAGTGATTTCTGAGTGCCAACAGAGTGCTGGGTGTGATCTCTAGTGGGCAGGCAGCTCTGAGCTCTGGCTGGTGTCTGTGAAACCACTTCCCTGCCCCACTTACCCTGCAGCCACACCTCTGGCCAGAGACCAGCTCCTGCTGGTGTCAACAGACCTGTGTTTAATCCATAAAAAAGCAAAATCTTGGTTTTGCTAAAACACTTGACAGGACTGTGGTATCTGAAAGCAATTTGTGAGCCAATCAGCAAAGCACAGCAGCTCACCAGCTGCAAAATCTGACAGTGCACAGGGTGAGGACAGAAGCATGGCTGTCCTGGCACAGCTGCAAGTCCAGCTGGCCTGGCTCCTACTGATGCCATGCTGGCTTCTGGGAAGCTCTTCCCTTTCTTAATCTCACAGTTTTGCAGACCAGGATTAGAGGGAAATGTCTCCCTTGTGTGGAGCAGGACACAGTGGGGAATGTCTCCTCCACTGGGCAGAGGTGAGGCTGTTCCTGGCTGGCTTTGGGCTTTTTGGCTCAGGAGGAGGCAGGGGAAGTGGACAGCATCCAGAGGAGAGTGGAATGCTGATTAGGGCTAGAGGAGAGGAGGGTCCCTGCAGGACCTGCTCTGCTCCAGAGAAGGGCAGACTGGGGCAACACAGCAGAGAATTGTGCCAGCTGCTGCCAGCAGCCCCAGACTGGAGCTTGGGGTGTCCAGCTGGGCATTAGGACAGCGGCTGGGCCACCCCTCCTGTCCACCAGGGACCACTGTCACCTGGCCCCATGTTGGGCTGTGCCCAGCTGACCCACATAGCCCTGCTATCTCTGCGAGAGGCAGCCCGTGCTGGCTGGTACCATTGCACAGCCCTGCTGCAGCCTGCTGCCTGCACACAACAATAGGCACTATTTTTATTCCCCTTCTGGTTGTCACAGGCAGTACAAGAGTCCTTGGGGTGGAGGCTTTTCTCCCACATGCTGTTATGTAGGACATTTCAGTCACTTGCCCTTGTGACCTGCTTGTGCCTGTCTCTGCCATCCCAGCACCCCCCTGCCAGGACCAGCACAAGCAGCATGTGGGGTCAGTGCCCTGCAGGGAACAAAGCCCCAGGCTTGGGCACCAGTCAGAGCGTGCCCTGCCTGCAGACACCAGTCAGAGGAGGCACATATTCCTGGGGACATGGTGGTTGTGCCCCTGCCCCACCACTGCGAAGGCCTCACGCCCCAAACCAGCAGTGAAGAGAGCACCAACACGCTGTGCTTGCCTGGCCATGGGCACTTCTGGTCCAGACCTGCAGGTGGACTTCCCACCTTGACCTCAGCCTTGGGGCAGCCTGGCAGTGGGACTGCCCCCTGTGTCCTGCTCTGTCCTGCTGCCCCAGGGGGTAAAGCCCCTGGCCTCCTCAGCACCCTTACACTGCCTGGTGCTCCCAGGAAAGTGCTGTCAGAGGTGGGTCTGGCCAGTGGTGACAGCAAGTTACTCAGAGCAGAAAATCCTCATGTGTGATGGCCATGATGTGGATGGAGCGATTTTCTGCACAATTACTCCAGTTTATTCAGTGTGATAACCCAATATTAAAGTAGGATAAGATGAGGCTTGGGTGCAATGTATCTTCCTTCTGAGTGTATTTCTTGCCATATTACACAGCATGGGAATTTCCTAATGGAGCTGGAAGAAGTGGGGACCTGAAGCATAGGGATTAGATCAGACTAGAAATAAAATTCCCACACTTCCTTCATTAGTTATGTGTGTACTGTGGCTTCAGACTTCCTAGGCTTAGCAAAGCCAGCTTCCAGCTCTGTGCTTTGTGCAAGTACCAGATGGGGGAAAAGCAAAAGGTGCTACCCCACAAAAAATCTTTGCCAAGGAGGAGGATGGGCAAAATGAACCTCTCCTGGCAGTTGGCAGTGATGCCACATGGCAAGTGGGAGAAGGTGCCAGGGGACGAAGGTACAGCATGAGCAGGGATGGCAGCCCATGCTCAGAGCGAGCAGACAGCGCAGCCCCTGTTGGTGTCAACGTGGTGCCCTCCTGTCTGCAAGCCTCCTGCCAGGGATGCAGATCTCCCTCGAGGAAGAGCAGACAGGGCTGTAATTCCAGCTGGCTGACACGACATCAAAGCACTTCTCCCCACGGCCTGCCGAGTCATGTTCTGCAAGGTGCGATCCTGCAGCACCACATCCACAGGTCCTTGGCAGGTTTGGGGCGCTTTGTGTGTCCCCCAGTACACTGTCAGGTGTGTCCCTTGGCAGTCCAGTTTCCAAAACCTGAGTTGCAGCACCTCTTGGAATAGTCCTGCACCCTGCAGGGTTTCCCTGCTCCCTATGGAGTTCTAACTCCTCTGGCTGGCAGAGCAGTTTCCTGGGGGAGCTCGGGATAAAATGCCCACCAGGGAATGCCGAGAAAGAAATGTGGCTACAATTTCATTGCCAGCTGGGTGGACACCTTTGTTCGTGGGGGAGCCTGGCAGAGGATGAGGATGAGAAGAAGGGCTGCTAAAGACAAACCCTGGTGACTTGGTGTCTCATGGCTCCAGAAAGCACAAGACATGCTCTTGGAAGCACAGTGCCAGCCTCCTGACTGGCTTTCCCACCACTGCCTCCTTGCTCTGTTTCCTTCCTTGAACCACCTTCCCTCCCTATTTTTCCTCCTTGAGCCTGGATCAGCCCCGCAGCTCCTCTGAGCCTCCCCTCCCCTCCCCGGGGCAGTGGCTCCCTGCCCCTGGCCGTTCCCAGGGGCCGGAGGCGGTCTCTCGTGGCTCGGAGCCTTGCTGTGCTCAGCAGGAGCTGCTCCCCATTGCCCTTTGATGTGCTGCATCCCTGCTTGGGACCGCTGGTGGGGACAAGCCCTGCCCGGAGATCAAAGTCAACCCGCCAAGCTCTGCTGCTGCAGCCTGGCCCAGTCCCTGCGATTTCCAGGTGGGAAATCCCTCGTTGCTGCTCTGGGTGGTGGCACAAAGCACGGTTTAGTGGGTGCTGGGAGCTTCCTGCACGCTGCTGGGAGCAGAGCCAGCGTGGCACAGTACCCAGCTGTGATAACTGGGCACCAAAAAGGGTTACTCATAAAAAATTACAAGTCAGTGCAGCCAAATCCAGCCACTGGAAAAATTCCAAATATGTCAGTATGTTGCATAGGCGTCTCCTGGTGAACCAGCCAGGCATGGTGTGATCAGCACTCAGTTGTTTGCCGGCGTGTGCTGCCTGCCCAGGCTGTGCCAGGGGCTTCTGCAGCCCGTGGCCTTCTCTGTGAAGAGAAGACCCTGCTAAATCCACTTCCAGCACTGCATTCAGAGACAGCCAGGAGCAACCTGCTCTAGAAATCATATTTAAGGGAAAAACAACTGCTTCACCTGCCCTTGGTGCCAGGCTGGCAGAGGCCAAAGCTGCATGTGGGTGCTGGCCCTGGGTCATGGCCCTGAGGCTTTCCAAGCAGCAAGCACTGAGGGCAGGTGCTCTCTGGGAGAGGGCTGCATCTCCCTCCAGCTGCCTTGAAGCCCAGGAGCGTCCTGGGTCCCCAAGAGGGGTAGGAAGCAGCACATGGCAGCTCCATGCTGCTGGCAGGGCTGGTGGGACCCATGGGTTTTCTCACACCCCACTCAGTATCTCATGTTTTTCCAATGGGAGAAGCCACCTGCCTAATTAAACAGCAGTAACAAGCTTGGCATTGCCAGTCATGCCTGAGCACACTGCAAATTCCAATGACACTTACAGGAGGAAATGTGCTGCCTTCTGGGTCCCTCTGCTAATATTTAGAAGGCTGAGTGCTGTGTCCTGAGCCCAGTCGGTGCAAGGTATAATTAGAAAAGCTGCCTGAATAGTGTTGTTGTAAAAATGATGTTAAATAATGGTGTGGAAGGAAAAGCCAGGGCTGTATGTTCCTGGGGTGTGTGTGCTACACTAGGCACCGTGCCCAGTGTGCTGCAGTGATACATTTAAGGCAGCCTCTGCTGAGGGAAATTAGCATCTTTGTGCTGTACACCAGGTACACCATGTTCTTCAGATGCAAGGGGAGAGTCATATTTAAAACCATCCAATAGAACATTTTCCAATTTTTATTTATCAACAGGCATCTATGTGTATTCCTGGAGAATGAAATATTTATCTGTAGACACATGCAGGCAGAATGTGAGAGCACCAATGTATTATTTATCACCACTTCCCTCCCATAGCTTATAAATAACTCATGCAACCTGGCTGCTCAGCAGACCCTCTGGACAGCTCCCTAAAGCATCTCCAGCTGCCACACACGCCAGCCCCAGGCAGAGCATCCCCTGCCTCCAGGCCCTGCCAAGGAGAGGGCTGGCAGAGGGTGGCAAAGCAGGGTGGCATTGGCCCCACTGTCAGATGCCTTCCCCACACAGCCCTGCGAGTCCTGCTGGCTCTGCACGTGGTGGCTGCTGTGGGTCATGGTTCCCTGACCCACAGACAGGGTAAAGGAATCCAGGAACCAAAGGGAACGTGCAGGAGTGGCAGGGTCATTGCTGCACTCCAGGGAGGGAGCACAGAGGGATGTGGCTGCTGGCTCCTGGCTTAGCCACCTAGAAGGGAAACTGAGGCAGCCCTAGCAGTGAGCCAGCCATGCTGGACTCTCTGGAAACGTTGTCATCTCACTGAAGGTGTCAGATGATGAGAGCTGTTGTGTCAATAACACCCCCCAGCCCCACAAGTGTGGGATACATCACCTGGAGTGAGGATATGAGAGCTGGAACTGAGCAAATGCCCTGTCCTTGAGGGAGGGATTGGATAGTGGCAACCCCTTGGAATGGAGAGCTGAGGATCCCTGTCGTGGAGCTGGAGTCTGGGTCAGAAACCAGGCTGCTCACACACAGCCTTTGTCTGCCCAGCCTCTGGGAGCAATGCAATGGGTCCTGTGGTCAGCAAACTGGGGAGGGGGAAGGCTTGGGCTCCCTGGAGATCTCTGGGTGCAAATCAGGCCCCCATGGTGCTGATCTGGGACATTATTTGAAAGGTACTGCAGGTGAACAAGAACAGACAGGCATCAGACACAGTTTATGGCTTTGCACATTTTAACTCTAGTTTCAATCATGTAAAAAGAAAAGAATTACAGTTCTGCTGAGCTCCAGTAACACCTTTCTCCAGTGCTTAAGACGGACACAGATAAAACAGGCACCAGGGAGCTTTTTGCTTCCCCTGTACAGGGACTGCAGAGAATCAGTGCTGCAGCAGGAGTCTGGGACTGTGAGCTGGGGCAGGTTACAGAGATCAGGCTGTTCCTGCTGCACTGCAGGGGTAGGCTGGGGTCTGGTGTGGAAAGAAGGGGAGATGATCCCCTCAGCCAGGCTAGGCAGGAGCTAAGGAGCTCATGCTTCTTGCAGGCAGTGCTAATACAGTGCACAGCTCTTACTCCCTGGAACAGCATGAGTCAGAGCAGGGGAGCGATTACACAGAACCTAAAGAAATAGAAAGCACAGTATTAATAACTAAGAATTACACTAAATTACTTCATAAGTGAATTATCCTCCTTACATTACCTGCTGAGAGGAGGAGAATCCCTGCCTTCTCTGCAGAGAGAGAGGATGGATGGATGGATAGGAGAATGGCTTTCTGGACTTTGACCCCCCAGCACTGCAGGTTGCTGTGCAGAATTTCTGCTGAGCTCTGCTCACATGGGCAAGGGCTCACTTTGTTCATTGATGAACAGTGGCCACTTGGGAAATGAAGTGCAGCTTTGCACAGAGATCCTGCACAGCAGCCAAGAGCATGGATCTGGCTGGATGGCAGGAGGAACTCGTCAGATTGCAGTTACCTTTGCTGTCCCATATCCAGGGCTCACCAACATCTCACTCCTGGCTGAGATCAGGGCTTCTCCAGGAGCCACCTGCCACTGGATGGAGGAGGATCTGGGATGACTTGGGGGGTAGCACCCTACAGCCAGCTCAGAGTGGCAGCGGCCCCAGGGGATGGGGGATGGGTATAGAGGGCTGGGAATGGGGCTGGAGTGGCCTCAGGTCTCATGTTGCAGCATCCCTGGCCCCACAGAGTCCAGTGGGGGTGTGCAGCCCATGGCTGAGCCAGGTGATACCAGGAAGTCACCAGCTGGCACTGCTGATCACTGGTGTTCTCCCAGCTGGAGGAGGAGGTGACAGAGCTCATTCCCTTCCCAGGGTCACATCTCCAAAAAGAAAGGGAAACACTCTCCTGGCAGCTCTGCATGCTGGATTTGCTCAGGGAGGCAGAGCCCCAGAGGAGGCTAATGTGCCTGCAGTGTTTGCAGAACCAAAGATGTTTTCCCTCCATCCCAGCTGAGCAAAACTCAGTGCTCCTCAGACAAGGGTGCTGCAGGTCCTCAAGGCAGGGCCTGGTGCTGGTGAGCCAAGGGGCAGTGTGACCAGCAGGAGCCAGCTGCTGGGATGCTGCAGAGAGTCAGCACATTCATCAGTCTCTCGAGAGCATCACCCAGCACCGAGCTGTTTCTAGGCCAGGGCTGCTGTCGGGAGGCGTTACAGGACTGTCAGGTACAGCCTGTCTCTCAGCTGGGGGTGTGCTCCTCGCCTTGGCAACAGCCACACAGCATCCTCCGGGGGCTCCATGGCTTTTGGCTTCACTCCACTTCAAAGCCCAGCTCCCTGTGTGTGTTTTAACGAGGTTCACACATTCCAGGTTTCTAGGCCAGGCGAGGGCTTTCATTCCTTGCTGCACTCAGCAGCTCTGCATGGAGGCAGCCTGTGGTTAAGCAAGGTGAGAGGCTGAAAGTGGTTCAATTTTGCAACAATAGCTGAGAACAAAGCACAGATTTTACCATTTAAAACTGGGACAAAACAGAGATGGAAGATTTTTGTGGGATTATTTTTTTTTTTAATTTTCCTCCTAGCACCCAGTAGACTTTTGTGAGTTGAATTAAATGTAATGTGTCAGGGCCTTTACCTCATGCTGGAGCATTCCCATTTGCATCTGAATAAAAAAGCCAGGATGAGGCAGCAGCAGTGGGGAGGGAAGGAATCAGAAGAGGGGAAGGAGAGTGACCTCAGATTGGGCTTGCTCTCCCGGCCTGGGCTCTTTCTGGTATCTGCTGCTGGTTCCTCTCAGCACTACCTATTTTTGTCTTCTATTTTTTTGTCCTGCACCTATCCAGATGATGTCTGGGCCTGAGGTAAGTAGGGATGACAGCAGGACAAGCAATTAATCCTAACTGACCTTTCCCAGTGACTTTTCTGGTCCTTCCACCTTGAGTTGACTTGCAGAACATCTCTTCACCTTGACAAAGAGTATTTTTATGTTACAAGGCTAAAAGTCATCATCACCATAATGGTTCTTTAAAACAACCCAGCAAATGAGCTCATGAAAGCTCCTCTTGCTTAATGCATCTCTGGTATGGGGGCGTTAGCTCATCTCACCCTGAGAACACAGGCAAACCCTGAGGCTGAGCCAGGTCCTCTCTGAGCTGGCCCCCAAACCGGAGAGAAGAGCTCACCCCTGCCCAGGTAGCCCTGAATAGCAAACCAAACACAAACACTGCCACCTCAATCGCTCACTGCCACATTCCTTATGGATACCATGCAGTCCATAGCAGACTCCAAATCGTTTCTCTCCTCACAGTGTGGATTTTAAATCACCCCACAACCTCCTCCTGAAAACCTGCCAGGCTGAAGCCACTGCAGGTCATGTTGTGCAATTTGCTGTTGCAAGACAAAGAAAACAAGTTCTTCTTTTTCACAATTACCAAACTACTTCATCGAGCAATTTCCTTGTCTGTGTGCTTTGGTTTCAGTTAACAGTATTCCTCAGGGACAGAAGGTCTGACTGCACCTTGAGTGCCTTACCAATGGCTCTGCCATTAAAGACACAAAAGCTGCTGAAGTACTGTGACTCCCAGTAACTGCAGTGGACTGTGCCTTGCTCATGTCTGGGAGAGAGAATGTCACCTCAGCCTTGGGAGGAGGGCAGGGAGTGCCGTCCCCACAGCACACAGGTGTGAAAGGGAACCTCAAGCCCTCATATGAAGCAGCTGCTCAGGACTGGGGTGTCCCTGTCAGCCCATGCATGGCACAGTGGGAGCAGCAGGGCTCCCCACACCACAGTGGGCACCAGTGCCAGCAGCAGAGCTCAGCTGCACCCAACCAGGGCACACATTTTCCTTCCCATCACACCATGGCAGGTGCTGGCTCTGGGGCTGTCCTCCTGTGGGCTGCACTGTGCCAGGACAGACAGGCCAGCCCACCCCCACCAGCTTTCAGGACTGAGCTGTGATGGGCTGTGGAGTCTGTGTCTCTGCCCTGCTGGTGCTTTGCTAAGGACAGGGGACAGCACCAGGATGAGAGAGAGGGTCTAAGGGCCAGGACCTCCCATCTCAGCTCTTTTGCAGTGTGAGGGCAGCACCTCCTATTTCACAGAGGGCAAGACCCCAGGTCTTGGCTCACTGCAGCTCAGCTACCAGTCCTGTGAAGCCCCTGTGGCCCCAAGGAACCCATGGAGGTGCCCAGGCTCCTGTCTGGTCACAGCTCTGCTCCAATCCCTTCAAACTTCCTGCATTTGTTTTACTCGAGCTATTTGGGGGAAGTAGAGTGTTGTTATGTCTTCAGCTTAGCATCTATTTAGAGAAGGATAATACCATTGTGGAGGAGGACAATGAGAATATGAAATGCCTACAATTCTCTGTCTCTCACTATTTTGACTAATTATTTTTTTCCTCTTTTTCCTTCAAACAGGTATTTCCTTGGAAAATGACAGTGAGACCTGATGGCCTGGGTGAATGGGATAAAGCATGAACCAAGTCCACCAAGCTGAGCCCAGACTGATCTCAGCTATAGCCCTAGTGCAGGAGCAAGGGAAGGTCAGAGTCCAAAAGAGAAGGGATGGCCCACGCAGGAGATGAGTGCCCTAGGAGACCTCAGTGCAGAGAACAGCAGCCACCCCCTCCTGCCACTTTCCCAGGGCTATGTTTAGCTCCTGGTTCACTTGGGGAACCCAGATGAGCACCTGGAACATCTTAATGTCGTTGTCCCACCAGAGCTGGCTTTAGTAGTCTTTTTTTCCTTTGCAGGATATAACTAATTGGTCCTGACATGAGGGAGAGTCATGTTGGGTCCTGAAATAGCTTTCTGCACAGCTTTACTTACAGAGGTGCAACGGGGCAGTGTGAGTGTACATAAAACTGGTTTTACAGGGAGGCTCCGTGGCCGTGGAGTGCACCTGAGCTCAGGTCACATCCCAAGTCCTGGAAGCCCAGCCTGGGGAGCAGAAATAATGAACATTGGTGGTCTGGCTGATGAACCTCATCTCTAGGTTAGCCCAGAGGTGCAATAAGAACTCTCAGTTTTACTGTTGCTGCACAACAGGCCCTTGTAATACCCTGAGCCTGGAGTGGTCCTTGCTCCTCTGCCTCTCTGGTGACAGCCTGGAGGGTCTGATTTCCTTGGTGTTTGATAACAGCAGTGAGAGCTGTGAAGAGGGTGGGGTTCAGCTTACTTCAAAGCAGCAGTAACCCAAAGGTCTTTATGGGACTGAGCTGGGAGTCCAAAAAGAGAGAAGGCAGATCTTACAGTGACTACCAGCTCCAGCAGACCCTGGTGGACCTTAGGGTCTCCTGCACAGCTGCACCATGCTCTATGCTCTGCTGGAAATTTGCTGAGCCAGCACTGCAGCCAGAGGGTTTTAGCAGGAAAGTCATGCATGGGAATAACTGCTTTACTGGTGTGGGATAACTGCTGTATTAGTGCAGGGACTCCCCTCCTTGCCACACAGAGCCTTTGCATTACAAGACACTCTCTAAAGCCTGGGCATTGCTTAAGAAAGTAAAATTAGATCAGAGCAGCACTAAAGATAAGCAGCTCAGTTCTCAACCCACAACTCGCTGGAGCACCGTGGCAGGACAGGACACAATGTCACCAGCAAGGATTGGTCAGAGAAAGTGCAGGTCTCCCTGCTCAGAAAGAAATATTTTCAGATGATTTTCCTCACTTCCAGCAGAAGAAATGATGGTTTTACACCAAAGTGGGCTAGTTTCAGACAATCATATTGCTGATCCTGGAGCTGAAGTTAAAATCCCTGTGCCAGGAAGAGGGGAATGAGGCTTCCTAATGACCAAAACAAGGTGCTGAGGAAATACCAATCCCTGCTGCTTGGTTCAATGCCCCCGTGCACTTGTTTCAAGCAGCAGAATGAGAAGTCACTGGTAGGAAATGCAGGCAGCTGCATTCACACTTGACTCTATTGTTTCGTAAGTATTAGCAGAAAGATTGAAAATGTAATTATGATAATTAAGCTAAATTGCAATCTTCCTACAGGAGCTACCGAATTATTTATATCAACTTTTCATCCTAATTCCCTTAACTGTTCCCTGCCCAGTGGAGGAGGAACCCTTACTGCTCTGGGCTGCTTGCACTGTGTTCCAGTGCAGGCAGTCCTCGATGGCATTTGTGAAACAGCAGAAGTGGCAGTTGTTACTCAGCAGGAAATTGGGATGGGAAAAAAGCTATGTGAGAAACAGTGCTGCTGAGGGCAGAGCACTTTGGGGGCAAAGAGCCACAATAAGAGGGGAGAGCCAGAGGGAAGTATGCAGGACTGGGAAAGGCAGTGCCCAGCTGCAGTCAGGGCTGGCTGGAAAGGGCAGAGCAATGCTGGGCAGATGCTGAGTGGGGCTGGATTCAGGCACTGCCCCTCCTGTCCCTTGAGGCTGAGGGTGTAGCTCCAACCGTGATCCTTGGAGCTGAAGCGAGCACAGATCCCAGTGTGGCAGGACTCAAGGGCCATGGCACAGCCAGGCCAGCCTGGTGCAGAGCCTGGCTCTGCCCACAGACCGAGTAGCAGCAGCTTTGGTGCTGCAGCTCCGCCAGCTCCCTCCAGGAACATTGTCAGCTCTAATTAGTGTCACAGTTCAGCTTGGTCATGCATCCGAGCAGACCGCGTGCAACTTCTCGGTGCCATGGGAAGAGTGATGAATCCTATCCCAGAGCCTTTTCCTTGAGCCCCCTCCTGCTCACCTGAGCAGCAGGGATTTGCAGTCCCAGATGTGACACCAAGCATGTCACCCCTCTTTGTGGGTGCAGGATGCAGGATGCAGGCTGCCCAGCTGCCCTCCATTTTGGTGAGGGAGGAGGCAAAGCCTTTTACTGTGACCAGTTCTCCAGGGTCCTTCCCACAGAGCAGAGGACATATGTTTGAGGACATATGCCCCTATTTTGGGGCACAGGGACAGATGATGTATACCATGATGTGCCACTCCTGGCTCCAAGACATCTGGGCAGTGGTGTGAAAGCCAAGATGTCTGCAGCCAGCAGACCCTGACCTTCATCAGTCCTGGGCGACCACCTAAGGGGCTCGATTTAAGCCCACAGATGGGAGCTGTGCTCTGGTTTACCAAATCTGAGCACACAGAACATCTCCCAGCTTGGGAAAAAGCATTCTGCAGCCTTTCTCCCACCTCCACCTCTCAGCAGCAGCACAGACTGCAGTGACCAGGGCTGGATCTCGGAGGGTGCTGGGCAGCCACAGCCTGGAGCTCAGCTCCTTGCAGAGCCGCCGTGCCGAGCCAAGGGCTGGATTGGGACCTCGTCCTTCATTATATAACTGTTTCTCTGAGTGTTTTCATAGCGCTCAGCCCTCCTGCCAGGCAGAGCCCCCACCGGCAAGAGGGAATGTCACGGATTTCTGAATGCATAGCTTTGATTTCCTGCTGGGCTGTAGCAGCAGACAATTCTGCTCCCCCCAGCTCATGCACATTGCTGGGCATTCACCAAGATTCAGGCCCCTACAAGGCACCAGGCAGCGAGCTGGAGGTGTCACCTTGCCTGGGGTGGGTGATGCAGATACGGAGAGAAGCAGAACCTCAGAGGCCAGGTCAGTTCAGCTCCTCCATGGGGCTCTTTGAGCCCCGCGGATGAACCGACCTGGCCTGGCCTCTGGGACCCCACGCTGTCCCTGCGCGGCCCTGGCCGCCTGCCCTCGCATTCCTGTCCTTGCACATCATCTCCTTCCAGCTGCTGGGGAAAACAGCCCCTGCTGCTACCAGCGGCTGGGGTGAGGAGGGGGAGACGCCTTCACAGCACATGAGCTCAGCGGGAGCTGGGGCTGCTGCTGACCTTGGAAATGCAGGGGTTTTTTTCTTCCTGGCTCCAGGAGAAGCAGGAGGTGAGGCACAGCTGGCTGGCACTGCACCCTGCCTGCAGCATCCAGGTTTGTTCAGCATCAATGGGACCCTGCCCACCCTCACCCAAGAAAACCAGGGGCTATGCAGTGCTGTCACACATAACCCCCTTGGACAGTTTGACAGTAGGTTGTCTGCCCTGTGCCTTCCCTGCAGGCTGAAATTGGGGATCTTTTCCCCACTGAATAATAGAGGGTTTGGTGTGATGGCCAAGAATTGGGCAATGGGACAGTTGTTGATGCCTTGGGAATGACTAACAGCAGGGGGACAGGTCAGCTGCTCTTCTCCAACACACCGCCAAGGAGGAAATCCTGACGCCTTCCTGCTTCTCTGAGAGTCACAGTTGTGTGCTGAAGGTGACTTGGAACTGTCCCAGGGTTGTACTTGATACTGAGTATTGACTGTAACCCCCAAAAAGGAAGAGGTTTTTACCATTGACCTGGTGCCATTCAACCAGATTTCATATCCAGGAGTCCAAAGTAGCCCCTCAGCCAGCAGTTCCCACATCATCACCCCTGGTCAGGCAAACTGGATGTGCCCCATGCAAGGTACATCTCCAAACTAAACTGCAAATAATTCTGGATCTAAATCAGTACTACAGTCTAGGCTAAAAGTCATTTCATGACTTGGCTCATTCCACTTAACCACTGGCTAATTTTTCTGGTTGCACATGATATTTTTTCCTGTTGTGGATGAGGAAGACCTAAAGATGGGAGAAGGGCATGCTAAGGGCAGAGGAAAACAAGAAGTTGTACATAGGATCCTGACAACACTTCCACATTTGTGTGGTCCTCCCTCAGCCTCATTGTCAGGAGGAAATCTGTAGTATACCAGCAAATACACAGTCAATAAACAGTATTAGCAAAAAGAGCTCTTTTCCCCTTAATCTCTTCATATCCTAGGAGCCATCATTGTTGCCTGGAATAATCACATGCTCTATTTAGCCATAACACACTCGGGGAACCTCAGGCACCTGGTGCAGCACCTAAGGTGAATTACCAAAGCATCAGCTCCATGCATCCTGTTCAGAGCAGGATCATTGCCTTTCCTGGTGTTCTGTTGTCTGCTATAGGTGTTTTCTGGCCAATACATCACTGCCTGCTAAGTCAGAGATGTGTGAAGCTCAGCATTCATCCCTGCTGTGCTGGAAACCTCCTTGGCTGGCAGACCCAGCCGGGGCTGGGCAGTGATTTGCACCAGGGACAGATAGCAATGCTGGATGTGATTCTGCAAACACCTGTTCCCACATCTGACTTCTTCCCACACAGTTCAAACCTACTGGCAGAGCTCTCAGGCTGCCTTTGCTCCCCTTTGCCTGCCTGTCCCCGGGGAAGCAGCGGTGGGATGTGGCTGCTGGGGAGCAGTTTCAGAGCCCGTGCTGCTCTTCGCGCAGCCCTCGCGCCGCGGCAGGGCTGATTCACACCGTGCCCAGCTGCAAGGCTGAGTTATGCTCATGGATGGAGCCTGACCCACAGGGAGGCTGTCTGCCACCAGCCCGAGCAGGGGCAGTGCCAGCTCTGAGGGACAGTCAGCGGGCACAGGCACTGGCATCAGCCCTGGCACCGAGCAGAGACAGCACAGTTTGTGCCCTGCGCAGGGAGCAGGCCTTTCCCAAAGCCCTGCTGCACCTCCCCACACCAGCCCATCAGCCAGCAGTAGGCTTTTCAGCTTAGCAAGCAGCTACTTGTTTAAAAGGAAAAAACAGCAGCAGCTCAGCCTTTTACTCAAATCTGTTGGAGAGAAGGTCTTGCTCTCTCCTCCTCTCCTTTTTCTAGGAAGATGGTCCTTCAAACTTGCTGTGAGGAAAATAAAATGACCTTTTTCTCCTCACATGCACTTGTTTCTCATCTCAGGCCCAGGCATACTACTATGGGGAGGGCAGGGCAGCTAAGCACACATGAATAACCTCACACCAGCACTGCAGACATACATAGGACATTTTTCTTCTGTGGTTCTAGTACCAAAATATCCCAGGAACAAAGGGATTTGGACTCTGCAGCTAATGATCTATACAGGCCTCTTAGGAAACTGCACAGTAGCCGTGCTAATGGCTTCAAGGGGAAATGCTTCAGGCCCTGGCTGCTGCTACTGCTGCTCAGGGAATTGTGCTTTTAGCTCTGGCATGCGATAAAAACCTTTTCTCACTGTTGCAGACATGATGGCTCTTCTGGAGAGAGGAAAGGCATTGACTAAGCTCAAGCCATTAACCACCTTTAAGCACACACGGAGGATGTAAAGCAAACACCACCTGGTCACTCAACAACCGGGGTTAGTTAACTAACGCCCCTGACTCCCCTGGTGTGCCCTCTCTGCTCCCCAGGGGCCGTAGTGCTCCCTGCCCCAAGCACTGCCGGCTGCCCCTGCCCCGGGAGAGAGCAGGCAGTGACAGAGAGCTCTGAGCACAGACCCGGGGCATTCACCTCAGCGCCCAGGGCCCTTCAGGTTCCTGCTGCCAGCCAGGCAGTCTGGCAAGCCCCATCTTGGGGAAGGCACTTCGGGATAAGCTCTCCGTGGTGCCTCATTTCCCCCTCACGCCCCTTCCCTGCCTGGGAAAGGCAAAGGGAGTTTTGCCTGAGAAAAAGCAGCAAGACACACTATTTCTTTAGCGAGATGCGTCTCTGCAGTGCTGGCCTGAGCGTGCTCAAATCCCGCAGTGCCCACAGTCACCGGCTGCCCATCACAGGCACACTGACCTGGGCAAGAAGGGGACCCTCTGAGGGGATTCCCCGTCTCCCATCACCCCTTCCCATGAAAGCCACACCACTGCACCTCCCTCCTCTGACTGACTCATACTGAGACAATAGTCTCGCTGATGTGATGGCAGATTTTGCAATGGGTTTTAATGAGGTATTTACAAGCTGCGAGGCGGGTGCCTTGCTCCTTGAGTGTGGCCTGGCTCTAGCAGCTGGTTGGGCTTTTCATTGACATTCCTGCAACTCCACCGATTGCGGCACAGGCACAGTGCAAAACATTTAGACATCAGAAATGCCAGATTAATAATCTCTTAATTGATACCTCCACTTGGGGACAAATGAAACCGGAACATCTCTCCTGCCCTGGGAGCCTGCCACTTACAAACAGATTTACAGCTAAAAATACCGCGGCAGTCCCGTGGCTAATCAACTTCACTGCTTACCCTGGGTGAGGTTATAAAATTGTCTCAGGCTGGCACTGTGAGCAGCGAGGGACCGGCTGCAGCACCTGGATGCAGACGGCTTTAGAGCTGTGCAGTATCCCCAGTGCCCAGGTGAGGGGCACCTCGCCTCGGGGCAGCCTCAGGGCCCCGCAGTTGAGTTTCTCCACACCAGCATCCAGACTGAGTGCCCTGACGAGAGGTTTCTCGCACATTCCTGCCCATCGTTACAGGCTGCAGAGAAAAAAACTCATCCCTGTGTCTTGTAAGAGTCCTTAAGCGCCCAGTGTGTTTCCCTGTAGTGTAACATTTCCACTGAGCTTGGGAATCACGTTTGACGCTTCAAACAGCCTTTTTGTGCAGTGTTCTCCTGCACCTAAAACACATCCCAAGGGATCTCTCCACCCCCCGCCCCAACTCCTTACAGAAATCCACACACAGAGGCCAAATTGCCACAGTGACCCCAGTTTCTTTTAAGTTACCGTCATCTTTATTTTCTTCACATATGTGCAAACAGAGGAGATCGCAATGGTGGTGTTCTTAAAAATAACAAAATGTATTTGCATACATTTCCCTATGTACAGGTGAACAGCCACAAGTAGTCTTCTTTTGCACAGCAAAAGATCTAGAGCATTGAGACCGGGGACAGGACGGGGGCCCAAAAACAAAGGTCTAATTTAAAAATAATAAAAAAACCCCCAACTTCACAACAGTGCAAACCTCTCGGACACAACAGCACGATGGAGTGACTTTAATGGAGAAAACGGCGGGGGGGGCCTCTCGGATGTGAGATTTCTGACTGTAAACAAGGCGCAACACCTCCCTCCCGCCGCCCTCCCCGGGAAAAGCTATTCCAGGAATTTGGCAGATCTTCAAGGGCTGAGCCGGAGGTAAACAGCCCGCGGCCGCCTCCCCTCCTCGGGCCGCGGCGAGTTGGGGTCCGGCGGCCACCGGCGTCGGCACGGGAGGGGCGGCCGCTCCCCGGGATGCTGCGGGACGCGGGGGCACCGCGGGAAACCGGCGGGACCGCGAATTCCCCGAGGGGCCTCTGCGGGGCCGGAGGGGTCCAGTGCGCCCCGGTGGGGCCGTGCACGCCCGGAAGGGACCGCGCATTCCAGGAGAGGCCGGAAGGAACCCGGTGCGCCCCGACGGGGCCGCGCATTCCCGGAGGGAACCCGGTGCGCCCCTGCGGCGCCGCTCGCGCCCGGAAGGGACCGCGCATTCCCGGAGGGAACCCGGTGTGCCCCGCTGGGGCCGTGCACTCCCGGCAGGGACCGTGAACTCCCGGAGGGGTCAGAAGGAACTCGGTGCGCCCCGGCGGGGCCGTGCATTCCCGGAGGGAAGCCGGGGCGCCCCGGCGGCACCGCTCACGCCCGAAAGGGCTCGAGTGCTCAGCCGGTCTCGGGGTCGCCGGGAGGCGGCTGCTCGGCATCGCTGCCGGGCGGGGCGGCCCCATCCGTGCCGCCGCTCTCCAGCGAGGACTCGCTGCCCGTGCTTTCCCCGGAAAGCAGGCGGCGGACGCGCAGGTCGGCGCGCAGCGAGCGCAGGTCGTTGCCCAGGCTGAGCTCGCCCAGGTCGCGGAGGAGTTGGCCCAGCTCGGGGCTCTCGCCGCGGCCGGTGCCGGGGCGCAGCAGCTCGCCCTCGGGCTCGCCCAGCGCTTCCAGGATGTCTTCGCAGTCGCAGTGCATGGCCCGCTCTTCCTGCTCCTCGCCCAATAGGTCCTCCGTGATGGAGCCCAGCTTGGGCGCGCTGCGGCTCCGCTCTACCGGCGGCTTGTAGCAGCACTGCCCGTTGAGCAGCTTCCGCAGCGGCACCAGCGGGATGCTCTGCTCGCCCACCAGCTGCTGCTGCTGGTGCCGCGCGTCGTCCCGCTTCTTCAGCCGGCGGAACTCGGCCAGTGCCGTGGCCGAAGTCTGGTAGAGCAGCAGGGCCATGGCCTTCGCCTTCTCCGGCTTGGAGACCAGCACGGCGTGGCAGCGCAGCATCACCGCCTTGTGCTTCAGCTCGTGGCGGTAGATCCAGGCGAAGACACGCGGCAGCCGCGGGTCGGCCACGCAGTAGGTGACCCGGTGCAGCAGGTAGAGGTGGCCGGGCCGGCGCAGCCCCTTGTCCTCGGCGTGGGCCATGCGGATGCCCTGCGCGCTGATGGTCAGCTTCATCTTGGTGCCCTGCCGGCCCGCCTCGCTCTTGCTCCAAATCTTGCAGACGGCCAGGTCGGTGCAGCCCTCACCTTTGGACTGGATGGTGGTGGCGTTGCCCAGGTAGAGCACAGTGTACGTGGGGTCTTCGCTGGTGACGCGGAATTTCCGCCGCTTGGAGCGGAACATGCTGCCCACGCGGTGCAGGGCGCTCTCGGGGCAGGCACGGGCCAGCGAGGTGAGGGCCGAGTAGTGCACGCTCACCGCGTACCCCTTGGGCTTGCTCTGCCGCCGCGCCTCGCCCGCCGCCAGCTCCACCTTGCTCCGCTTCCAGGGCAGCATGGCCCCGCGGAGNGCGGTGCCAGCCCGGCCGGGCGGCCCCTGTCCCCTCCCCGCTCGCAGCGGAGCGCGGCCTCCAGCGGGGGACACCCGGCGGTGCCGCCGCGGGCGCGGAAGAGCGGGGACCCCCGTGCGCCCCGTCCCGCCCCACCTCGCTCCCCACGGCCACGTGCGGACGGTGGGTGCCACAGAGCATCTCCTGCGGCTTCCGTCAGCACGGGCGGGGGGAATGGAGAGGGCACCGCGGGGGATCCGTCTGCCCAAAATCCCCTTAAACTGATAAAAATCCCAAGGCCGCTGCGGGACCCCACACTCTGGGAGATCCCACGGCCGAGAGAGCCTCAGCTGCCTGCCCGGCCAGGGTGTGTCATGGACAAGTCTCGCTCTTGCAACATGATCTTTCCTTTGGTTTGGTTAGTCCGGCTCTGAGAGCTGAAGGGCCTGCAGCAAATACTAGTTATTATGTATGAGTAATCCTTTGCTCTTTATTTATATGCAGCAGCCGAAGAACAAGAAGCTGTCTTGTAATTTCTTGTTGGGGTTGCTGAGTACACTCACAGACATAATGAGAAAGTTGGTCTCTGTGTTGTTACTATAGCTTCTTGTGTCATGTATCATATCCTTACCAGAAAGAACAGCAATTCCAGCGTTGCAGATAATGGCACTTCATCAGGGTTTGGATAAATGCTCAGCAAAAGGGGGACAGTAAGTACTTGCACAGTAAAATATGTAAATGCCTGCCTAAATTATTTCACAAATAATTTCTAGGGTTTGGATCAATTAAACCAGTATATAATTATCGTTGTTGTTGTTGTTGTTACTATTATTATTATTACTATTATTACATCATGCCATCTAGCAGATTACTTGGGAATTGCAAGTAACCACAGTGACCAGCATCAAACTATTAAAAAGCACTTGCCCATTTGCTTGTATTTCCAAAATCCCCCTCACTGGAGGACAGCGTGGTCAGCACCATCCCTGGAGACTGCTCAGCCACAGCTGGTACCAGGGGATGCCTGGCCGGAGCCATCGTTTCCAGAGGCCCATGGTAGGTGTGCATCACTAACAAGCTGCATTTCCTGTCTTCAGCATCTCTAGCACAGCAGTTTGACAGTGTTAGGGAGGCAGTTGCTTGCCCTGAACAGTGAATGTGTTAATGCTCCCACTTTCCAGTGAGAAAACTTCAGCTGGAGAGCTGCATGGGCTGGGTGTGCACCAGTCAGTGCACACGAGCTGTTGCACGGCCAGGGAGAGAAAGACTGTGCTTTGTACAGCTGATTCATCTCCAAGTAGCATTCAATGTACTTTTCTTTTGTCTTCTTTGTCTTGTAAGGTGAAAACTGAAAATGCTGCTGTGCACATGAAATAAATCCAGTGGCTTGATGTGACATCTGACACCCATGCATGGTGTGGCACTCCCACAGTGCTCCAAGATCTGCCTCCTCCCTCAAGGTGTCCTGCTGAACCACAGCTCCTCAGCCCCACACCTGCCCTGTGCTCAGGCTGCCACCTGCCTGAGCAGTGCCTGTGAGCTGCAAGGCCAAGAGCACCCCCATCCACTCCTCTGAGATGCGTGGGCACAGCAGTCTCTCCATATGAGGGAGATGCTTTGCCAAAGCCCCGCCTGCCTCCCTCCAGCTGTGGGCAGAGGAACCTGTTCTGAGCCTTGGGCTGGTGGCTCAACAGGCAGGTGTTTGCTCCAGGTGGGATGGAGCAAGCAAGGAGGCCCACACACCTTCCTGCAGTGCTGCCTCTGGAGGGAGTTAGAGCTGGGGGGCTGGTGCTGGTACACAGACACTTCCACTAATGGTGCCCAAGAGCTGTTTGCAGTCATGCTGGGCTCTGCCATCCTGATTGGAGTGATCTGTGTTCAGGAATGTAGACTTCAAGTTTTCACAGCATGGCTCGTGCAGGCTGCTGAGCCCCATGGCTCTCCAACAGCCCCTCGGCATATTTGTCTGCAAGCCCCAGTCGTGTGTAAGGTGAGGAGGAGACCTGAGCCCTTTGTCCTCCTCATGGTCTCCCCAGTCCCAAGACAGCAGCACTGCCATTTCTGCATTGCATTCTCGGGGTAGAGGTTTCCTTATCAGCATCTCAGAGACCCACTGGGGGCTCCAGAGGGTGGCTAGGGAGCAGCAGCACCCCAGAATACCTGCCTCTGTACCGCTTGGAAGTGCAGCAGCAGGGAAGGTGTTTTGTGGACACATCGCTGCTTGCGAATGGAATCTGTCTCAGCTCAGTTCCTCTTCATGCTTGCTCACCAGTTGGTGTGCCAGCCCATTGTAGCTTTCTTTGCTTCATTGATGGGCCCAGTTAATTCAGGACCATCTCTTTCCTGCTGTGTGGCAACTGCTTCAGTTCTGGGCACCGATGATTGCCACATGCTTCAGCAGTTGGAGAGCACGTTACAAATCCTGGTGGCCTGTGACAGCAATTCCCACACAAATTGCTCTGAGTCCTGTGCTGGGCTGAGGAGCTGTGCCACAGCCTTGGGGTGAAGTCTGGCAGCAGGGAGCAGCCCAGTTAGATTTGGGGCACCTGCTCCATGCTTGAGGCTGTTCCTGTGGTGTTGGATGTCTGCATTTCATTGCCGGAGGAGAAGCCTGAGGCAGAGTGAGCGGGGAGCCAGCGCTGTGGGGCCAGGGCATGCTGCCTGGTTCCCAGTGAGCACGAGGCTCCCTCCTGGCCTGCAAGGCCAGCAGCACCCGTGATGTGTAGGACTGGCATGCTGGGGGCTTATCTGCACAGCGCTGTAGCCCGGGGGGAGTGCAGCAGCCTGCTCTCTATTTATGCAATACCCCAGCAGCTACCGAGCATCACCTGCCTGTGTGCACGCATGCAAATCCTGAGTGAAGCCTGGGAAAATCTGTAAGATACCATCTCTGCCCTGCAGCCCAGAGCCAGCAGCACAGGGAGTGCTGCACTTGGCCCTCAGCAGACCCCACTCCCTGCCACACTCCATCTCTCCCTGCCCTGGCCACTCCAGTCTGCGCTGGAGCCCATGGTCACGAGCCCGTAGGGTCTGGGGTGCACGGTGTCTCTGGGGTGCAGACAGGCAGGCAGCTGCCCAACACCTCTCTGTTGGAGGGAGCTGCCAGGCTGTCCATGCTGGCTGTCCTGTGCAGTGTGGGGAGATGCAAGGTTCTGTCTGATGGAAGAGGAAGCAGCCCTGCTTCAGGGATGGCTTTTGTGCCCAGCAGCTGGAATTGGAGCTGATGAGGATCTCTGGTTGGGGAGAGTGGTGGGAAAAGGTGCTGGTGAAAGTTGATGTTACAAGACCAAAATAACTCATGGGGATGTACTGATTTTGTCAGTGTATGAAAGCACATCCGGGTTTCTCCCCCAAGGTAGCAATAGAAGTTCTTGTGTTGCAGCAGCTGAAGTGACATAGTCAAAGTGAAACACTGCAAACCAGCGTTTCAATATGTTCCAAAACAAAGTATTTCAGAGTCTCTATAACTATGCAACATGTCAACGTTTTGACTCTTTGTTCCAAACCCGGACAAAGAAAATGCTGAACAGTCAGGTTTTTCCGTGAAGCGGAAAGACTGAGCAGCTCCTGAGCCTCACAGGCCCTCAGTGGTAGCAGGCAGGGTGCCATGGCCCCCAGCCCCACCAGCCATCATCCAGGTGTGGCCAGCTGCAAGTGCGGATGGCTGCCTGTCACAGGGTCGGGGACAGCCCGAGACGAGTCGGCCGGGCAAGGGACAGCACGGCCTGCTCAGGGAGGACGACCCTAGCTGCCTTTCCTGGAAGCCACACGCCACCCCTGCTGCCCTGCCGCCTCTCCGAGGGGCAGCAGCACCCGGTCCAGCAGCGGGTGTGCCCTGGCAGGGCTCGGGGGCTCGGGGCTGGGAGCACAGGTGATGCCGGGGCCATGTGAAGACTGCGGGAGGTCCACGCACTGGCAGGCCTGGATCTCCTGGGGACACCGAGGGTGCCGGAGAGCGGCAGTGCCCCTGCGGCCGGGGCTGTGCGGGCACACCACCGCCGCGGCTGTTTTTGGGCCAGCGGGAGCGGCACACCCCGCTCCCTGCACGGGCGGCCCCGGCGCTTCCTGCGCCGCCTGCTGTAGTTGGAAGGGCAGCCGGTGTCCAGTGGAGCAGAGCCCTCCCCTGGGTGTCACGGCACCCTCGGGGGGCCTTGCTGGGTGGGCTGGCGCTGGGCACCCGCCCTCATACCATGTGCCAGTCAAGGGGCACAGAGGTGGTGCTGGCGATGGGCAGCATCCTCTGCTCAGCGCTCCGTCCTGGCGGCTGCCTCCACGGGGCCACGTGGAGGGGCAGCACGGGTGGGTCTTCCCAGGCAGAGCTGACACAATGGGAGCTGGAGAAATCCCTTTCCCATCCGGTGCTTTGTGCCTTCAAAGAGGCACGCAGCTCTCTCTAATTAACTTGCCCCCACCCTGCCAGGCAAGGAGGTGATTTTATCTTCATAGGGCTGGTGGAAGAGTCTAAAAAACTCGCCCGAGGGCCCCAGCGGGGTTGGTGCCTTCTCAGGGCTCAGCTTTGGCCAGGCAGCCCTGCTTCAGAACTTCCCCAGCATGCTGCTCTTTCTAAAGAGGAGCAAGACCTTCACCAAAAGATGGGGAAGCTTGCAGAACAAGCTCCCACTTTTCCTACAGTGCCAGTCCGCATCTGAGTACAGCTGGAAAGAAGGGAGTTCAAGCAGCTGTAGTTGTGCACAGAGCAAAATTGTCTTGGTGTTCTTGCAGGGTTGCTGTGGGGAAGGTTTCTTAATGGGTCTGCTTGTCAGGCTGAGGCTGGCAGTACCGCTGAATTGAGCATTGTGAACCTACATGAATAATGAATAGCCATCACATGAATATTTTAGAGATACAGTCCTGAGATCTCCCAGTGCTGCCTTAAAGGAAAATGGAGGAAAAGTTGTCCAGAAAGAACGTTGTTTCCTTTAGGCAAAAACGCACTGTTATCGCTAGCTTTTGAAAGAGAACTGCTGCTGCTAAATAATTCTCAGGATCTGCATCAAAAACTGGAGCACTGCTTTGGCTCCAAGGCAGAAGAAGTTGAGAGAGAAGCCCTAGTCAATGATTACAGTGTGCTGGAAGGACAGCAGATTTTGCAAAGTTTTTTTGAGAATTCCCAAAGCTGTGGCCACCTTCCAAAGAGCCAACAGTGCTGGGCACCCAGTGCATTTCAAAGGAGGGGTGAGAGGTTTTGTGATGCACAGGGGTGCTTTCTCTCCCAGGACAGCACCTCAGTCCAGCCCGAGTACCTCTACCAAAGAGCTGAGTTGTACAAACAAAGTCCAGCAGCAAAAACTGTGTTCATTTTGCATGCTGTGGTAGCTGCTGCATCATATGGGAATGGCCTGCAAATCAACAGGTTTATCACCCTTCCCAGCAGCATGCCCCTCTCCTCCAAGCTCTCCTTGCCTGGCTGCGCTCTTGGCATGCACACTCTGGTGCCAAGCTGCCTCTGTGCAGCTCTTGTGACAGCATCTGTGCCTCGGTGTCCCTTTTCACTGCATGCAATTAATCTGTGCATAAACGTCTTCTAGGAGCAGCAGGCTGTCTCGTTCAGGTGAGACCAGCAGCAGCCTGTCTTGCTCAGGTAGGCACAGCAGAGCAATGGGAGAGGGATGAGGAACATGGCAATTAGAAATACACAGTTACTTCTCTAGCTCTGATGTTTCTGTCACTTGGATGGCCCAGTCTGTATCTCCTTCAGCACTGCTCTGCTCAGAGCAATCCTCGCAGGGCTGCTGGCATCATCAGACAGAAATAATTCCTTGGTGTTTATGAAGTGCCCAGAAATGTATCTGTTGCAAGAATGAGGGCAATTTGGGCATTGCTTAAGTAGGTGCCACAAAGGTGGTAGAAAATACCTGCAGTGAACTGTCTCTGAAGCACTTCAGTCTGGAAATGGGGAAAGGTGGGGGGGAAAAGGGCACATGTGGGAAAAGCATCCTCATCTAAATGCAGAGATCTTTGTTCCTCAGGTTACCCTCAAACCTCCCTGCCCCAGGATGGGTTGCAGGTGGTGGAGCAAGGCTCCTTTTCCCACTGCACCAGCACTTCTGCCTGTCCCTGAGTGTCTGTTTCCAGTTCATGACACTGAACACAGCTGCAAGTGTCCCATGGAGGTCCCTCGAGCCCTGCACTCTGTACTGGCAGAGTCTCGAGCCCAAGACCCCGGTGGTGCCGAGGCTGTGCTGCCAGGGCTGTGCCCATGGCATTCTTGGAGCCTTTTGCCTGTGGTCTGGCAGCCTGGGAATGGCACTGCACGTGCCTCAGCTGTGGGCTTAGAAGTGCTGCCAGACCCAAGGTGTGGGCATCAGCCAGGCTGGCTGGCTGCTCTGGCTGGTGATTATGCATTGTAGAGGGAAGGTAACTTTTAACTCAAGTACAAAAGAAAGACAATAATGAGTACTTATATTACTGCTTCAGTGCCCACATAAAGACTTGAGATGGTTTTATTAAAGATGACTTGATTAGAAATGATTTTACTAAATCTCTGCCTGCTGTCTGCAGCCCACCAGCCTTCTATTGCAGCACCTTGCCTAAATGAAAAGGCGACTGCTGAATCCCCTTTCATCTCTCTTATTTGCCTCTAGGAAGCAAAGGAGGGGCCAGACCAGGCTGGTGGTGGTGGCAGAGCCTGGGACGAGCATGGCAAAGGTTCAGACGTGCTTGGGAAATTTATGCCATACAGTTGCTGGCTTTGAAAAGAAGAAAAGAAAAACTGTGTCTTCCTAATGGGCATTTATCATGGGGAGGCATCACAGAGCAAGAGAAAAGAAAAAAGAGAGATGAGAGAGGAGAGAAAAGACCGCTCCTGCCCAGGGGGTTGTGCATGCTGCCATGCTGTTGGTAACCAGTTCTGAAGTTAAGCTTTGCCTGCCTCTGTTTTCCAGGGATTAGACAGGTTATTCTCCAGTTACAGCTGATACACGTTACAGAGTTCTAGTGAAGGTACTCAATTATTAACCCAATACCCATAAAGGAGAAATGCATCATAAATCAGTCCAGTGAGCAAGTACAGGTCAAGTTGTTTATTAATTTAACCTTCTCTCCCATCTTGACCTGGACCAGATACAATGGCTACTGCTGAAATCCATTCAACGGTTCCCTGGCTGGGCATGCAATGTCCTCCGTCTGGCAAAGATGCCCAGACTCTGGCTAGATTTTGTCAGCAACCTCACTGCTGCTTCCAGGATCCTGCTTTGCACTGTTTGCTGTATTGGGATGATGGACGCTGGGGAAGGGGAACCTGCACTGGGCTGGGTGTGTTACAGCACACAGGGCCAACCTCGGCCACCGGAGCTGGTGGCTTTCCCAGAGGGAGACACAAACCCCTGCCCTCACAGCTGGCTGCTGGGCACGGTTTCACCTGGTGTGGTTTGATAATCATCTGCAGCAGGCCGAACCAGCAGGAGAAGCTGGCCCCAGCAGCACTGCCGTGGGCTGAGCTGGGGCTGGCAGCTCTGTGTCACCCCACTGCACCGACCTGGGGGCGGGCGTGAACCGTGCCCGCGCTCGGTACCGGCGGGGCTGGGGGCTGCTCTGGAAGGGAGGGGCCAGAGCCGGGCCAGAGAGAGGTGTGTCCATGCTGAGCACCACAGGGAGGGAGGGAGGGATGGGTGGGTGGATGGATGGATGGATGGATGGATGGATGGATGGATGGATGGATGGATGGATGGATGGATGGTCACACAGAATCACACAACCAACTGGTTGGAAAGACCTCTGATATCGACTACACTAGTCGAACACCACATCGACTAGTCCAACACCGTCTCGACTAGACTATGGCACTAAG
>VZRX01020483.1:316474-346610 GCA_013398075.1 Notiomystis cincta
GAGGGCAGGTGGTGAGGCCCGGAGCCAGGGCCGCGGGTCAGCAGGGACAGGATGGCGTGGCAGGGCTGGGGACAGGTGGCTTTGGATGACTGTCTGTCCCCGCAGAGCGTCTGAATGCCCAGATCGTGTCTGCCCAGAGCTGCACGGGCCTGCTCACAGACCAGGAGGCCCAGCGCGTTCGGCAGCTGCACCAGGAGAACCAGGAGTTCCTGCGCATCCCACGGAGGTGAGTTCTGCAGGGCTGGGCCCTTGGCTGGGTGGGGCTCCGTGGCTGAGCCCTCCGTGGCTGCGAGCCTGAGGACAGCTCTCAGCTTGGCAAGCCCCTGCTTTTTGAGAAGCCACTAACTAGCCTGCATGAGCTGGCTGTAACCCACAGCACAGGTGCCTGCCTGCTTGCCATGTGAGTGCTGCCAGTGCCAGCCTCTCTGGCCTGGTGGTGTGGCTTTCCTGCCCAAAGCTTGGCACTGCTGGAGCAGGTGAATCCAGGCTGCCTGGTAAGCCTTTCCAGAGCTCTGTGAATGACGAATAGATTAATCCACATCTTAAGAAACCCTAGAAAACTTAGCTCAAGAGAACACCAGGTATCTGGTGTACATGCCTCAGCTAATGGAGTTTGGAAGGAGCAAGGAAAGAAGGTGTACTTGAAGCTGTTGAAAACAGCTGCATGCTCATCTGAACCACTATCAGCATAGCTGAAAGTGTGGTGTTTATGTTCTTTATGTTTACTGAAGCAATGTAGCTGGGCTGACTGCTGTGTCTGACCACTCACTCCAAAATATGCTGTTACAGGCCACACTGGGATAGGACAACCAGTGCAGAGGACTTGAAGCAGGCAGAGAGAGAGAGCTTTCTCGAGTGGAGGCGACAGCTTGCCCAGTGAGTATGCTGCTTGTGGCTGGGTAAGTAGCTGGTGGCATTTAGTGACACAGGAAGCAGTGGGGTGTACTTATCCTTGTTGGACCAATAAAACTAATGTCTATTCAGTTGCTCCCTGTACTTGTCCTGGGAGGCTGGACATGCCAGCCACAGTCCAGACATGTCTTTGTAGTCAGCTCTCCAAAGCTGTCTTGTGTGTGCATATTCTTTTAAAATACTTCAGGATGGCATGTGATGTTCTCCATTTTCCTGTGAGGTAGAAGGTTGCTGGATGTGTCCTTTAAGAGCAACAGTGCTGCTCTGAATAGAAGGCAGTGCTGCCAGCCTGCATACAGCAGCTTGTGCTGGTCTGGCACTGCATCTGCTGGCTTGGAGAGTTGGGTGGTATCTGCTCACACCCTGCAAACCCATGCTTGCCCTGAGTAAAGTTGTTCAGGTGGTGGTAACACCAAGTGAAAGGTTGTATAGAGGTAGTTCAGGTGCCATCCCCAAATTTCATGATTTTTTCCAAGAGGTACTCAATTAAGAAATAACTGCTGGCACCTGGGATAACTTCTCATTTGTTCTCGTGGCTCTCAGATTTCACAGGCAGACTCTTGATGAGTTATTTTTCTTTACATCTTTTACCACTTCTCCATTGGCAAGATCAGGAGCCAGCGTGTCACCACTAAACCAGTGCCACTGACAGCAGTTTACCTGAGTGCTTGATCTGTTTGAAAAAAACCATCAGAAATAGTACCTATATATGAGTGTGATTTGATTGCTCTCTGCAAAACTAAAGCCTTCTGGATCAAGGGAAGAACTGCTGGTGAGCTTAGAGACTGCCATGGGTCAAATGTGATGTGTTTTTTTTCTGTTTTGCCTTAGCCTTGAGGAAGAGAAAAAGTTAATTCTAACCCCATTTGAAAGAAACTTGGAATTTTGGCGTCAGCTTTGGAGAGTCATTGAAAGAAGGTAAAGTATTTTGCTATCCACTTTTTTAAAAGTGATGTTGAATGTATTTTCATGAATTGCAACTTTTGAGACAAGCTTCAAGTGTCTCAGCACAGGAAAAATTATCAAGTTAGTAATGTTTTATTAACAGCACTGCAGTGTTTTTGTTTGGAAGTGATCAAAATGTGCTGTGAAGAAGGGCAGCTGCTTAGTGGTGCCTGCTGGCTCCCAGCACTGTGATCTGCATGTGGTTCACTGTGAATCTCTGAAGATTCTTCTGCTGCTCTTGGCCTCCTCCAGTAACTCTCTGTAGGAGGCCTCCTTTGAGAAGTGTCTTTGAGGTCTCTTGCCAGGATTAACCCCTTCCCCTCTTTCCCAACCCCACAGCTGCAGCTGATGTTCAGGGACAGGAGGCAAGGACTAAGTAATGTTGGGAAAGAAGGAACCTCTTGGTCCTTGGCCCTTTGCCACACAGAAAAGTTGCAGCAGTGCCCAGAAGACAACAGGCTGTCCTACCACAGGAATAGCTTTGTTTGCTCTGCTGAGCTGTAATACAATAAGAGTGCTATCTGCTACATTAATCTAACTGGGGCATTTAATTTCACTTGTAATTAAGTTTGAGATCATCTCCTCTCACTTTCCTAAAATTGAAAAATACTTCATCAATGAGGTCATGGTGAGCTGGTCCTTTCACAGAAGGGGCTTTGTACTGAGTGCTGCTGGGCCTTTGGCTGGGGAGTGCTGGTCAGGAGCATCCATTGTAGGATATCATGATGTGCAGTGTGAGTGTACTGGTGTTTTGAGGTGACTGAAATGTGTTACTAATGCCTTTCTGCTCCTGTTGAAACTTTATATTTCCTGTAGAGTGAGGATGCTGTCTCAGAAGTGAATGGAAAAGTCACTCAGTCCTTTAACTTTTCCAGATAATTTGATCTGTTATCAGCCTTTTCCTTGTATTTGCTTCAAACTAGTTCCCAGCAGTGTGATTTAGTAACTTCTCTGTATCCTATCCCAGTACCATGGTGTCAGCTTTCTCTTGTATTGATCTTTGAATGTCTGTAACTGTGCAGTCCCTCTTTGTACCCATGTGGTTTATTAAATTATTCCCTTGGGGGATTATTGATTTCACTGATTTTTATAACGAACTGCCTAGTGAGGCTTGAAATTCTTCTGTTCAACCCAGGGTGTTCTGAAGCTGTCCTGACTTAACAGAAATCCCTGTCAAATAGAATCAGCATGTGGTAATACATGGCAGTATTCTAAATTACATGCCTGGAGAAGTCCTAGAAGAAGAGGCTGTAGTTAAATTTTCCCCTCTGTTTGACAAAAGAAACATGGGTGCCTTTGGGATCCAAAGCCATTGCATTTAATCACTCTGTAGAACTAATAAGTCCTGCTTGTGTTTGTGGTGGCAAACTGGTCTCTGGGTTTGGAAGGTGTTTCCTAAAAGGAAACATGCTGGCAAGGCCTTGCTTGCATGGGGGAGCAATATATTTTGCTGAAGTCTAAGGCTATTTTTTCATTGTTCTATGCTTTTTGTGACAAAAAGAGCACAGATGAAGTTTTGAAAATACTCAATATCAAATGCAGGTCATTTGTGGGAGGCTTTGTACATCTTGTTCCATGCAAGGAGGACAAGAGTGTTCCAAAATACCTCACTATGTAGGAAAACCACCTCTTCTTTCTCTTCATTACCACCCTGCCACAGTTGAGGATGAGAATAGACAGAAATGAAGTTGTGTTATCACAGTTTTTAGTACCATTCTAAAAGGTGGAGTACCACTACTGTGGTTCTTGCCTGCTGAACAGTTCTGAAGGGTAGATGGGTTGGCAAGACTGTCATGTTTTCTTCCCCCTTGCTGGCTGTACAGGAGGATGAGCCAAGTGAGGAGGAAACACTGGACACAGCAGTACTGGCTTGTAGCACAAGCACGGCTCTGTTGGGCAGGTGGGCTGCTGGGATGCTCTGTTGTTCAGTAAAGGTAGTTAGTAGGATAATACAGTTAAAACTGTTAAAATTCCAAGCAAAACCTAAAAGTGAATAATTGCAATGCTTTACTGCTTCATTTGAGGCAAAGTAGGAAAGAGTATTTCATGGGGCTTTCCTTTACTTTTGCAGTGATATTGTAGTCCAGATAGTAGATGCCAGAAACCCCCTTCTGTTCAGATGTCAAGATCTGGTAAGTAAACCACTTCCTTGAATGTTGTCTTTGTTTTGTGTCGTAATGTTTATGTGATATGTTTTTTGTTTAACACATTCAGGCACCTTTGAAACTGTTTTGCTGCTGTGCCTAAGTGGATGTCTTATTAATTGATGCAAGTATTCTGGCATGAAATTATTTTTCTTTGTCTTTTGGTATTTCACGCAGAACGTTGTGGATTTAGAGGCACTTCCACAGATGTTACATTGCAGATACAGTATTATTCCTCATTACCCACTGGAAGTGTCCTCACGTAAAGGAATTGTTTTATGTAAAAGCATAGTGGAATAAAAGCGGGTGAGGATTACAAAAGATCAAAAATTATTGAAGTGACAAGTTTGTAATGATAGGCTATAGAACACTGCATCAGGGAGACATGAAATTGCTCAAATAGTTATCTTAGGAGCTCCTGCTGCAGGGTGCTGATTAGTGTCTTGTCACAGCTCTAAGCAGACAAGGTGTTTGCACACATGTCCAGCAACAAGCTGTATTGTGGTAGTTGCATGCTCCAGTTTGTTCTTGTAGCTGTCTGCTGAACAGCACTTCCACCAACACAGGGATGGTAAGCTTGGCTACACTCATGTGGAGCTGCAGGGAGTAATTTGTCTTGCTGCTCTTGTATTGTCTTGGGGTGGAAGGAGTTGAAACCAGAGTACAAACTGCTCCTTCTCTTGTTTTCTTTAGGAAAGTTATGTTAAGGAGGTCAGTAATGACAAGAAGAACATGATCCTGATCAACAAAGCAGATTTGCTGACTGAGGAGCAACGGGCTGCTTGGGCACAGTTCTTTGAGAAAGAGGGTGTCAAGGTGGTGTTCTGGTCAGCTTTGGCAGAGTGTGAACGGCTGTGTGGAGAATCAAAGGTACTGTGGGTGGCCAGTTCAAACTAGGTCTGTGCTGGCTGCAGCTGGTGACTTGCTTTGCAGCTATCCTTGTGATACACCTGACCACCTGAGCACAGAAGGATTATTTTAAAGACCTGTGCAGCTGTAAAGCAGCATTTATAAGATCAATTCAGAGACAAAAGCGAGGAGAGTAAAATGGTGAACAAAGTGCAGAACACAGACCCAGCCCTTGTAGACCTGCTTGTAAATTCTTAACTCCTTGAAATAATTGGAAACCTTTCCAAGAGGGATGCTGTGAGGAATGGGGTTATCTGTACAGATGTTCTTTTCTTTCTTAGAGAGGGGAGGTGTTTCTTGAACAACCTAAAGTACCTGAAAGCCATTTACACAGTGGAACAAACTGAGCTACTGCCCCAAATTACATGTTATCAATAGGTGCCACTTTCTTCTGATGTGACCATTCAGCTGTGGAATATCCCATATATCCTTCCAAAAATACCTACTTTGTTCAGCTGGCTTACAGTCCTTGTATAAAATGCTTTAACAGTCTGATTTAAAAATGAGACTGAAGGTGTTCATTCTCTTTTTTGTGAAGAAAGGTCAAAATTCTACTGTTGTGAAAAGATCTTCATTTTTGAATGTAAACCCCTTGCAGGGAAGAAGTGTAGAGTTGACTGAAAACAAAATAGCTTGAAATTATTTTAATGAAATATTTAGACATGAAACAAAACAGCTTTGTGTTCTGAACATTTTGAAAAAGTAACATTCATTCCTTTTACTAAGAACACTTAATAATTAAAAAAAACTAGCGTGGGTGTGCATGCTTTCATTCTGGAGAGGAACTTCTTAATGACTTCACAGAGAAGCTGTGAACAGTCCCTCTTGGAATACTTTTGTCATTCTCCTGAAACGGGCTAATTGCTCTTACATCCTACTTAAGACCTCTGTGAAACCCCTGTGTGATGTAAACACTGAGTTGTCAGCTCTTGGGATCTGCTGATGACCCTGCACTGCAGCCAGGACCCTGCACTGCAGCCAGCAGCAAGGCTTGGTGTTGCCTTTGCATTTCACCTCTGCACTGCTGTTCCCACAGGAACTGGGCGCTGAAGGGGGAGCAGAGCACCCGAGTGGTTCTGAGGATGAAGGCTCCAGTCAAGAAGATGACAACACAGCACAAGGTAGCACAGAAAGAGCAGCCACAGGCAGCACTTGGCGAAGTGTAAACCAGGTTCTGGAGAGTGATGATAACAGCAGTGATGAATATGAAGACTGTGAAGAAGAGGAAGAGGAGGACTGGCAAACCTGTTCTGAAGATGATGCTGGTGACAGCAAAAATGCTGTTGTTCCAGAGAGGGTGGAAAGCAGAACTGATGGTGCTGCAATGCAGCATGGAGTGCAGGAGCAGGACAGGAATGTCAGGAACTTCAGCCATCTGGTACAGAGAAATGAGCTGCTGGAGATATTCAAAACTATGCACAATGGACCAAGGGTGAAGGATGGGGAAGTAAATGTTGGACTGGTGAGTTGGACTTTGTGCTTAAATGGAACTTACTTAATCTAGATTTTAATTCCATGTGCCCTCCATAGGAAAAATTCATCCTGTGGCCTGGCTTCATATAAGGGTATAAAAACTAGCAAGCACAAAGCACTGTGGGTTTTGTGCAAAGATTAATACTGAAGTTCCTGGAGCTCAGTGTGACCCCCTGCTTTCCCTAGTTTGATTTTTTTTTTTTTAGTACATTTTATTAAAGAACTTCTGTGTCAGAGCTGTGTCAGTCTTTTGGCATCACCCTGCCCAATACTACTGTTAACATTCCACTTATTTATCATCTAGGTGGGTTACCCTAATGTTGGTAAAAGTTCAACCATCAACACAATCCTTGGAAATAAGAAGGTGTCGGTGTCTGCTACACCAGGCCGTACGAAACACTTCCAGGTATTGCTAACAAATAACATCAGTCTTTTATCATTTCTTTTTTCCCAGTGGAAGAGAGCTTCATTTTGACCTAGTTGCAACTACATGCACTCACTGAGAGCTCTGCCAGGCTGAGCTCTGGCCAGAAGAGTAGGTCAGAGAGGGGTGGTCTTGATGTGTGTAATATTGGAATTCTAATTCTTGCTTCTAAACTCGTGCTCTATTATGAGTTACTCATAAGAGCTGCTGTGCAATGGGAGATGTTTTCCATCTCCTTATTTTATTTAGTTACCTTGTCTCTTCTTTTTCCAACACCAGTTGTGAGGAGGGATGCTTTTTAAAGTGAGTGTTCCTCTGAAAAGCTTAAGGTCAAGGTTTCAGACTGTCCTTGTCTACATCATTGCTGTGAATAAATGTAGTTTTGCTGATGTTTTCATAATGATCAAGCTTTGATTTTGAGGTAGCAACTGCTATAGTGTGGGACTGTTGTGGGATTTGTACGTTTCAAACTCTGAGCTGTTTAAGAAGATCCAACACACTTAAAGGCTTCTGGAGTGCTTTCTTCTCTCCCATCAGACTGGAGAGCTGAAGATCTTGCTGCCCCCATCTGGACACCTTATTTAGGAACTTTGAAAGTGTTGCTGTCTTCCACTTATGATCTCCTTAATTCATTGGCTGGGACCAGCAGAGCAGGTTTTAGTCTGTGTTAGTAGAAGTTCTGCTTATTGTCACTCACATCCATGTTTCATCTATGCATTTGATTTATTTTTTTTCTCTGTTCCTTTTCCCTCCATGTACACTGACTTGCCATAGTGAACTAATGTGTTATTTGTCATGTAGACCCTGTATGTGGAGCCTGGCCTGTGCCTTTGTGATTGCCCCGGTCTGGTGATGCCATCTTTCGTCTCTACCAAGGCAGAAATGATTTGTTCTGGAATTCTGCCTATAGATCAGATGAGGGACCATGTTCCACCTATTTCTCTAATATCCTTTGCATGAGGTTTGTGAGAGGACACACAAGGGTTGGATCTGGAGTAAGCCAACTAGCACATTCCAGCCCTGCTAGCCACACCTGTGCTCATGCTTTGAGGGAGGTGGGACATACTGGATAAAACAGCCCTGCTGTGTTGGTGTTTTCCTATCTCATTTCAACTTTTTCTTATTGTCAGACTTATGTTATTTTTCTGGTTTGCAGCAAAATCCAAAACTCATTCTCTGTGTGTGCTCTTGGAGTGACAAGGGCAAGATAACCTGTGTAGCTGTAAATCATGAGGTGGTTTCCTTCACTAGCTTATGTTTGCCAGCATATCCCACGAAACATTTTGGAAGCAACCTATGGAATAAATATCATAAGGCCAAGAGAAGATGAGGACCCAGATCGAAAGCCAACAGCTGAAGAGCTGCTAACAGCATATGGATGTGAGTGATGATCCTTTTAAAACCTGTCACCTCCACTGTGTGCATGGTCCTGAACATGGCCTCAGGAGAGCGTTGTAAAGTTAGGCCCAACTTGGGTCTGTTGTGCATTCAACCTCTTAGATAGGACTAAGGAATGGCCTCCTCTCAGGAATGACCTTTGTTAATGGCTCATCTCCTGTGTGTGTTGCAGTGGTGCTTCGCTAGTCTCATCTGACAGGTGTAGTGATGCTGTGGATGATACTGCTGAAATGCCCTGCCAGTCTGTAGTGTGGTGCTCTCACCCTTTCAGATACCTCCCACCATCTGTGTCTGAATTAGACTTTGAAGAATGCAGTGAATTCTCCTTCTCTGCCTTTAAAACAAAAATAAAACCCTAGCAGTTTTCTGCTGGTAGGGAGATGTCAGCTCTTGTAATTTCTTTCAGGTCAGGATGCTTCTGTAGTACCTTTACAGTCACCAAAATTCTTCCCTTTTTTTAACCCTGCTTTCCCCAACAGAAGCCTCTTTCTAAGGGAATATTTTTGAGCAAGGATACAAATGTGCAGTTAGGAAGCAGATAAGAACATACTAACATTCTCTTGTACTTACACAAAATATACTTTGGATTTCTCTTCCAGATATGAGGGGCTTTATGACGGCTCATGGACAGCCAGACCAGCCGAGATCAGCTCGATATGTATTAAAAGATTATGTCAATGTAAGTGCTTCCTAC
Source organism: Notiomystis cincta (assembly GCA_013398075.1). Lineage (NCBI taxonomy): Eukaryota > Metazoa > Chordata > Aves > Passeriformes > Notiomystidae > Notiomystis > Notiomystis cincta. Next base: position 325,374 of record VZRX01020483.1, read on the forward strand.
ATCTGGGTTTTCTTCCCTTCTCAGAGGTGAATTAAAGGTTACACTGGAGCACAATAAAGTAAATTCTGTTTCTCTGGATAAAATCACCATGTATCAAAAGACTCTTTAAATTTGGCTGCTTTTATGTTTTAAAAGACTAAGTTAAGTTTCTCAAGTTGCCTAATCTTAGAAAAGTTGCCTGATCTTAGAAATATGGTGCCAGCTAAATAAATAATCATATCTCTAAAAGCTAGCAGATATTCAGAAAATGAACCCATAATGTACAGCTGGACCAGTATTTAGCACTAAGGACTGTTGGACTGAGTGTTGTAATACTGCATGCTTCCACAGCACCTCTTGACAACATATTGTTGATAATTTCTTAATAGGATCCCCTAGTGCTCCTTACAGTTTTATACTGTGTTTTTTGCAACTGGACACTGCAGCTGCACTAGTGCTTTGATGTAGAGGTGGAACAGTACTTTAACTGAGGAGCCAATCCAGTTGTTTCCTGGGAGAAGAAATACAGTGTACTGATAGTCTGGCAGTGTGGGCCCCAAAACTTCAGGCCCTTCTTAGGTTTGGAGTGGTTCTCTTTCTTCTCCAAGTTTCTTCTGTAATAACTGTGTCCCATTGTTTTCACAGGGGAAGCTGTTATATTGCCATCCACCTCCTGGTATTGACCCAAATGATTTTCAGCACCAACATCAAAGATGCCCTGACAGTAGAACTGTGCAGGCCACTGGACAGGTGAAGCCTGAGAAAAATACCAAAGCAAAACAAATTGAAAATGTGGTGGACAAAACATTTTTCCATCAGGTAAATTCTGGATTTGTTCTAAGAGTTTTTGCTGCAGCACTCATCTGTAGTTACTGGGGGAAAACCAGCTTTGAGAATGGAGGTGTGTTGTGTTGAGTTAATGGTGCTTGATGCTGTGGGATCTGCATGTAATTTCTACCCAAGAGCTCTCTGTTCTTTTTATTATCTCCTAAATCACTGGGAATGTCCTAGGTGACAGAAAGATTGCTAATGAGGTGTGCACAGATGGTTTTTCAGAGGTCAGCAGGGTGACTTGTCATTAGGAATCAAACATCAATCTTGCAAACAAGAGGGTGACTGGGAAGAAAGACAAGGAGGAATTACATGGCAGCTGACCCAGAACATAGGTTTGAACTAACAGGTCCTTCAAACTGACATTCCCTTCCTGAGCTGATGTATTTAGAGGATGTGATAAGCTATTTTAAGACAATTGATTTAATACTACCTGGGGGTTTTGACTCAGAACCTGGAATTAGATGAAAAGAATACAAACTGATTTAAAATCCAGTCAAGAGATCTCAAAATTAAGTGGAAAATGGGAATTTTTCTTAACTTGTATTATTCTTGTTAGATCCCACAGGGATATGTTTTGCCCCTACACTACTGAAAAAGTGTATTAATGACTCATTGTGAAATATGAAATCCATAACTGACCAGATCTGCATACCTGACAGATTAGAACAGGTTTTTAGCCCTGAAGAGGATGGGTCATAGACAGCATGTTCCATTCTGTGTGGTTAGCTGGGTGTGAACACCATTTGTTTAGCACAGCTAAGATAATCATGCATTTTGAAAACAAGAACTCAGGCTCTTTAAAAAAAAAAAAAAAGAGTGAGCTATTTCAGAAAACTGTGACCTGAAAAGAATTTTTGGGATTACCAGACTGTTGCTCTGTCTGCCCAAAGCGCTGGCACAAGCTGTGAGCCCCATCAGTGCTGCCCACGCTCCAGACTTGAGCAACTTATTTTGGTGTGTGGCTTTCCCGGGCGCCAGATTTATTTGCCAAGGCGATTTGCCGTGCGAAGAGCAGAGGCTCGGGGGATCCATGGCGGCGCTGGGGCTGACAGCGGCCGGGGCGCGGTGGCAGGCGCCGGGCACCCGGCTCAGCTCGCTGCAGGCAGCACTGGAGCTCTGGCAGGCTTTGGCTGCCTGCTGGGACCTTCCTGCAGCTCTGCAGCAGGGCCCGAGCCTGGTTTTACCGACATGCAGTGGTTGAGTCTTCTCCTGGGTCACTGGCGATTGTGTCTCCTCCTCCAGGAGAACGTTCGTGCCCTGATGAAAGGGGTCCGGGCTGCCATGGGCTACCGGCCTGGGAGCGGCCTCGTGCCTGCCCCTGCATCCAGTCCTGGCAACGCCGTGGGAAAGCCCTGGAAAAAACACGGAAACAGGAACAAGAAGGAGAAAATCCGCAGGATCACGAAGCACCTGGAGGCTTAGCTGTGGCACCAGTATCTTGCCTTTTCAGGGCGGGGACTGCACTGTCTCACAGGCCTTAATTAGAGGGAAAAAAACAGATAAGTGGGCATCACTAGCTCACCTGGGAGCTCTCTGCAGTGGACTGGCCTAGCAGGGGATGAAAGTGGGCTCTGGTGGTTGGAGTTCGTCCCTTCTGAGAACAAAAGAGACCTGGCTGTTCATATTATCTGGAAGCCAGCCCAGACATTTGACTGCTGCTGAAACATCTTTTCAATGGGAGCAGATGGAGCTGTGCAGGAATGTTTTTTCCTTCCATAAAGGATGTATTTTATAGCTGTTGCAATCAAAGCAAGCCCTGTAAAACTAAAATCTTTAAACAGTTGAATTTCAATGAGTGATATTTGTTACATTTTGAGACACTATTGCTCATCTTTTTTTTTTTTTCTTTAAGGCTTGTTTGTTGATTTGACAGAATGCTTTAGTGTGCTGACAAATGAGGTAAAATGATCTTTATTGCCCTCTTCCTTCTTGGCTATATGAGCCCTATTCTGTAGAATCTGTAATCACCCCCTATTTCCCAGCTCGAGCAGAGCACAGCACACCATGCAAGGAAAATACTGATTTTATATCCTTTACACTGAGCTGGTATCAGTTGTTTTTGTGTGACTTCCCACTGGTATTTTAAAACATTGGCTCCATGTGACTGGCTAAAAATCTGGTGCTAATTTTTCCTTAAATATATTTGAGATTTTACTTCCTATATGTGTGTCATGTTCTGTCTCATTGCCATAAGTCAGAGGACTGTCTGTTAGCAGATTCTAATTGAATACATGAGTATTTGATGCTAAAAAGACTTTACTTACTTGGGGTCAGATTCAAGTGAGATTTACTTCTCAGCTGCCCCACTGAGAAAATGTTTGTGCGCTTGGTCAGTGCTCTTCTTTCCTAGTTCAGCACAGGGAGTGATGATAGGACTGAAAAAGCTCATGAAGACGAGTTATGCTTTGTTTTTAGGTGGTGGAGTAACACATGATGCTGGTCTCTTGATACTATAAAAAGATATTGCTGTCTTGTAATTTTGTACTTTCCAGGCCTTAAATGTGGATGGAGAGATGAAAGCAACTGCTGAGCAAAGCCACAGCAGATGTGGGATGTGTAACCAAGCTGGTTTTGGCTTTGCAACCCTTTGTCTGTGTCCTGTACAGCCAGTTTGCACTTTTTGTGCACAGGGTCCCCTGAGAGCAGAGCTCTCACCTCAGCTCCTGCTTCCCCTGGAGTCCCTGCTCTCAAGTTCCTAATCACATCACTAGAGGGAAGATAGTTCCCTGCCATCTGTAAAGTTTAAGTATAATTACACTGAATTAATATGGTCAATGGTATTTTAAATCAGTGTAGTGTAGCGGAAAGTAGATTCTCAGGGGAGACTGCTCAGTTTAGTTTTCCTGGAGAAGGTGATCTTTGCCTTTGTTTCCTGAATAAGTTGTGTCTTGGCCAAATCGCTCTGATCTGACTTTTCCACTCTCCTTGCAGGAAAGGTATCTGCTTTTGTCCCTTATAATGCTTTAGGGACTTGATTGCTCAGAAACACTCCTTCGTTTTCATCCTGTTTTTTGTGAAGCTGTTACCTGTCAAACTGAAGTTGGAGTATCTTTTATTGAAGATGTAAGACTTTTTTTTTCTATTCTGTTTTTCTTCTTTCAAAGCATTTTGAATTCTTAGCCAATTTTGCATGTACCCAAGTTCTGTTCTTTTGCATTGTCTGCACTTTCCTGTTAGCTGGGTCTCCATGAGCCACCTTGCTGGACAGGCTGTGTTCTGATGTAGACCCTTCCAAATCTAGTGAGTGACAGAAATTCCATGGGCCTGAAGCTTGGGGTGACTACTTGTTGCTCGCAGAAATCTTTGGCCATGGGACCTGCCAAGCATCTTGCAGTGTTTGCAGGAGTGAATGGAGGATAATGTAAATATGACCAAGCAAGTACTGTGTGCTCAGGTGTTACATGCAGACTGCTCCTTGTTCTGCTAAGGAACCCTTGCTTCAACAGAAGAAGGACATAAAGACCTGCTAATATTTCATGCTGTTACTGAGCAGTGGGCAGAATAGGTAAGAGGCAAATTAATGCTTTCCTGTGGTGGTTTGGTGTGTTTCTGAACCACATCCCTTGCTGGGTCGTGCCAGCTGGGCCTTGCTGACAGCTCAGTGCAGCACATGGCAGCAGCTGGCAGGCGTGAGGCCATGTGGGCACTGCTCACTTGTCAGAGGCAGCACAAAGGAGATGCTGTGCTCTGCCCTGGCCACCTGTGAATGAGCTTCTGCTGCTCCACTGCTTTCTGGTGAAGGCCAGTTTCCATTCTGGAGTGCTGTTTTCTTCAAGTGCCCTGTGCATGTAGGGGGAGTGTGCAGGCTGCCACTGGCTCCAGTCTCTTCTCTGGGATCCACAGCACTTCCAGCACCTCAGTGCCCTTTCAGGCAGCTTTGCTTTATAATGCAAGCAGCTTGTTTTCCTAGCTGATGTTACCCCCTGCACTGATACCTACAGCAGAAATGTAGAACTGGTTTGGGAGTATGGTTTGGAGCTGAGCTGGCCTTTTATGGTATCTTGCATTAGGAACTGCAGTTCTCCCTGCAGGTCTCTTCTGCCCATTTCAGGGAGTGTCACACCAGCCTGCAGTCTCTCCCACAGCACATGGTGTCCCAGGACATGCGTGGGTGGGTCTGTGCTGTGTGTGCCACACCTCAGGGCAGCACTGGCAGCCTGTGGTGGAATCACCAGCTCTGCCCTGGAGCTCCAGAAAGCTGGGGCTGTGCTTCACACACAGAACTTGCCATTGCATGTCTGAGCTGCCATCTAGGCCATCTAGCCACTACAAAAATGTAGTTTGCAGTCTTGTTTTGAGGAAGAGCAGTACTTTGTACTCTGTTCCTGAGCCCTCATGGGTGAGCAGTTGAGGGGAGGGGGATGCCAGGATGGAACTCCCTAAGCCACTCTGCTGTGGGTGCTGTGGCTCTCCTAACTGCAGTTGGTGGCAGGTGATAGAGGAGCCTCATTCCCCTCAGCTTGGCAGAGGGCAGCCAGCACTACACAACCAAGTGCTCTGCCCATCACCCCACTGCAGACTGTGGGGCTGGCAGGGTCAGGTGTCTGATCTTTTCCCAGCGTCTCGGGATCAAAGGGATGGTGGCTTTTGCACCAGGGAGTCTGCAGCAAGGGACTGCCTTGTGGGATCTCTGGTTTTCTGCAGCCACTGCCTGGACCAAAACTACTCCGTGTGTCTCTGGAGGAGGCTGAACTCCTCCTCTCCCACCGTTAGGGGCCGGCCTTTCCCAGCCAGAGGAGCAGCCCTGGTGCCCCAGCAGCAGTGTTGGGTCCTGTTCCAGTTCAGGATCCCAGCAGAGGCGTGGGTCCCCGGGGACTCCCCACCCCACCACAGCCCTGCAGAGTGTTTCAGGAGTGCTCTTCCCAGTCACCCTGGCAGGGAGGTGGCCAAGAGGACCACAGTGGGGAGTGTGGCTCTGGCCATGGCAAGGCAGCAGCTGAGTCCAGAGCCTTTCAAGCTGTTTCTACAGAAGTTAAGCAACTCTGTCCTGATTGTCCTGAGATACTGTTGCCTTAAAGTAAGAAGCAACCTTTTTTTTTTTCCTCACTATTCACAGCTCCTTCCCTCCTGTGAGGAGCTTTATGCTACTGCCTGGCCCCTTCAGGATCTTTTACCCCATTTGTCTGTGAGAAGCTGTATTGTGCTGTCCCCCTTACCTGTGTGGTGGCTCTAGTCCAGCTTTTTTACTGAGTTTTTTCTTTTTTTGCTGCAAAAGGAAAAGAAAATATTGGGGGAAAATGTTGTGGGGCAGCTAGGAGAGAGACAGGGAGCAGCACAGGGAGACACCACAGAAAATAATCTCTCCAAACTAAATGCCTGAGGTGCCCAAGACATCTTGGGACATGAAGAGAGGTCATGGTGAGGACAAGAGGAAAAGAAACCGCTACTGAGTCAGAGGAACTCTGCCCCAGTGTTCTTTCTTGCTGTGGCTGTGGGAAAAGGGTCTGTCCCATGGGTGGTGTCAGGGCAGGAGGACTGCACGTGCTGGGTGGAGCAGACTTGGGTTTGCCTTTCTGGAAATGTCAACGGCCCTTTGTCATTTGGGAGTTGAGGCCACAAAGCAGAAACATCGTCCATGAGGGAAGGTCCTGCGGTACAGCCAGGCTTCTGCTGCCTGCTCAGAGCAAAGGGAAGCTGGAAGCCTCTACAGAGCCCCTTCATGTTGGCCAGCATTGGTAGACCAGTGTGAGCTCATCTGGGATTTCACAGGGTTTTCAGCAAGAGTATCTCTGCTTGGAGCTTCTCAGAACTGGCTGTGCTTAGGGCAGTGCAGGGGGATGTCAGGAACCACTGCTGTGTGGGTCCAAGGGAAAAGGGATTCTCCCACTCTTGCCACACTCCACATCTTGCTTGGCTCCTGAGCCCTCTCCTCACATTGTCTGGGCAGGGAGGGGAGTGTGTGAGAAAAGTGGAAACCAGCACTATTCTGCTTTGCACTTTGCTTGCTTTGCCATGGAGAAAGGGAGAACGAAAAACCCTCTAGTTTCAAATACAGCCAGTTCCCCTTTCTGGAAGGAGGCAGTGCACATCCTGTGCTGCCCAGGGAGCTGCCTGGGGCTCCCTGGCACCCACCTGGGGCACTGCCTGCTCCTTTCTCTTCACAGTGGGACTTTGAGGATGGGATGGTGCAGTGGAGCCAGCCCAGCCCTGCTGCTCAGCCTTGCTCTGTGCTGTCCCCAGGCACCTTCAGACAAGCTGCAGCCCCTCCACGATAGCCAAGCACCTCAAGCACCAAACAAACAATGAGCAGCAGAAGGTGCTTCTTTGGGGCTCTCTGGGGGAAGGTGAGAAGCTCTGGGGTGCTACCACAGGCTGCCTTGCCATGCTGTGCCTGAAGCACTGCCTAGTGGGGGCAGGGACAGCTTCAAGCATCTTTCATGCTTGTCCTGCTGCAATATGGCAAGGGGGTCCCGCTTTCTCATCACTGATGGCTTCCTTCCCTGGAACTGGGGCTTTGGGAAAGGTGCAGCCTTACAGCTGAATTCAAACCCATCAGTCTCCTCTTGTGAGGGTGCTGCTGTTTCCCCCTGCATTTAGGCTTACAAGCCATGCCCAGTGGAATTGAAGGCAGATGATCAACCCAGCAAGGCAGGAGAAAGGGGCAATCCCCACTGTGGCTCACTGCTGGTGCCACCACGTTTCCTGGTGATCCCTGGCTGCTAACTTCAGTGCCACGAGCCATGGACCAGTGAGATGGAAACCCATGCAGCAGGTTGAGTAAGTCTTCAGTGCTGTGTGGGGGGCTGACCCATCACGATCTGCCATGTAAGGAAGAAAGAAATAGAAGACCGTGGTGTTTCAATGCCTTGGTCAATTCTCATCCAGCTCTGCTGCCTGGCACTGCCATCCCTCTGAATGGACTGCTGAGCTGGCACCTGCCTTGGGCAGTGGAAAATGCACAGCTCATGAATGGGGTGAGGATGGGGCCTGGGGCCACCAGACCCTGCCTGGTTTGCCTGCAGCAGCAACAAGAACCTTTGCAGAGCTCCTGCTGATAAGAAGGGCCTGCATTCATATTTCCAAAGGCCTGAGCACACTGGTGAGTGGCAAGGCTCAGAAATCCAGACGCCAGACAATGGAAAGGCTGGAAACATAAAGGAAAGGAAATTCTTCTGCTGTATTGCCTTTCCTATGGCGATAAGATAACCTCAAGTGAAACAAAAGTCTCTGCTGCAGACGCTGGGGTGGGCACCTCGGCCCGTTCTAAGGCGCGGGAGGATGTCGGTGTGCGCCGGGATGCCCCGAGCCGGCGGGTCTGGCTGTCACAGGGCTGTGCAGCGGGCACGGTGTCCTCAGTGTTTCACTTCGAGCCTTGGAGCATCAGCTGCCCGGGCCTGCTCCTGCTCCATCCCATCTGGGTCCTTCCTTTACACACTTGCAAGAGAAATCGTAGGTAGTTTGGGCTGGAGGGGACCTTCAACAACCATGTAGACCAACATCCCTCCAAAGAGCAGGGACATCTTCAACTCAGTCAGGTTGTTCAGAGCTCCATCCAACCATGCTTTAAACATTTCTAGGGGTGAGGCAACTACCACCTCTCTGGGCAACCTGTTCCAGTGTTTCCCCTCATTGTAAGGAATTTCTACTTTATACCTAATCTAAATTAATCCTCCTTCAGCTTAAATACATATTTATTGTACTGTCATATCACAACAGGCCTTGCTAAAATCTTTGTCCTCATCTTTCTAGTAGGTCCCTTTCAGGTACTGAAAGGTGAGTCTAAGGTCTGCCCCAAGCCTTCTCTCCAGGCTGAACAGCCACAACTTTCTCAGCCTTTCCTCATAGGAGAGGTGCTCCAGCCTTCTGATCATCTTTATGGCCTCCTCTGGACCTCGTCCCACTGTTCCATGCCCTTCTTATGTAGGGGACCCCATAGCTGGATGCAGTACTGCAGGTGGGGTCTCGCCAGAGCAGAGGGGCAGAATCCCCTTCCTCACTTGTTGCCCATGCTGGTTTAGATGCAGCCCAGGACATGTTTGGCTTTCTGAGCTGCCAGTGCACATTGCCAGCTCATATCCAGCCTCCCATCCACCAGCACCCCCAAGTCCTTGGCGGGGCTGCTCTCAATCTGTTCTGTATTGCTATCAGGAGTTGTCTCAACCCAGGTGCAGGACCTTGCATTGTCCTTTGTTCAACTTCATGAAGTTCCCATGGAGCCACTTCTCAGGCTTCTACAGGTCTGGCTGGCACCCCATCCTTCAAAGGTGTCAGTTGCATCACATAGCTTGGTGTCTTGCTTTAAACACTTTGGAAGAGCTGAGAAAAATGAGGCCACAGTGTTTGCTAGGGATACATTTCTGTTGCGTGTATGAACATCCAAAGCTGGTGGTAGGAGTTGAAAGTGTTGCTGAGTGGCTGAGGGACAGAGTGACATGTTATATTGTTATATGTTATGTTTGAGAGTCGGGGGGACAGGGACTGAGTGGTGACCATATGGGCAGGGCTGGGAGCACGGTTAGGTGCTGCCAAAGAGGAGGCTGGTCCTGAGAGCAGTGCTGTGGGAACAGGTTGGGAAAGGGCTGGAAGAGAATCTGATGTGTGTACAGCACTGGGCACTCCCCAGTGCCCAGAGCTAAACAGGCCATGAGAAGAGGCACAGGGGGCACAGATGGCATCTCAGTAAGGATAGAGGTGAGCCTCTGCAGCAGTGTCCTGTCCTAAAGAGGGGATGTGATGGGGTGGGCACCATTGGGACAGCAAAGGAAAGGAAAGGAGGAGTGTCTCAGAGTAAGGGGACAGGGAGGCCTGAACTGAAGCTGGCTAGAGCCAAATTCAGATTACAGCCTGCAGGCTCAGAGCAGGCCCAGATTAACTGCGGAAATCATTGCAGGCTATTTTGGGCAGCAAGACTGAGATGAATGATGAGAGGGTTCAGGGAGGCAGGCCAGGGCTGGCTCTTTGGCTCAGGAAGCCCCCAGGCTGTGGCACTGTGAGCAGCAGGGTGGGCTGCAGGAGGTCACCCTGCACTGACCTGCTGTGCTCTGGCTCCAGAGGCGAGTGCCAAGGGCTGCCTTGGTGTTCCGTCATTGAGGATGCATTTCAGAAAGCAAAGTGGGATGGGTGTTGTGCCTGGCAAGCAATGCCTGGTCCCTTCTCGTGGGGGTCCCAGGGTGGAAGCCAGGAAGGGGCACACTGGTGTTTGGTCAGGCTGTGGGAAGGGACATTTCAGGGATCTGGCGAAAGGAGGAGCTGTGCAGGAGGGGCTGGGGCACATCACACACTCTTGTGGTTTGCAACTTTGCAGCAGCTGCACTTGCCTTCTGCCCTGAGGTGCAGCAAGGGGAGATCAGTGGCCTCAGCACTTTCCTATTTTGTATTCAGTCTACTTGGGGTTTTCCCATTTGGTTTCATTCTGACAACCCAGCTCTAGAAAGCAGAGGGCTGAGCTGTAGGCATGGGCAGACATGCAGGAATCAGAGCAGCTTTGCTGGGATGGCTGTGACACTTGCAGCACCTGTCAAATCAGCCCTGGGAAGCAGGAGCCCAGCAGCAGAGCCTAAAAGGGCACAAAGCACCAAAACATCAGGTAGGTGTTGTACAGCTGTGCACTGTGGTTTGCTGTAACTTCTGCCTACTCCCAGTAACCCTCACTGGCTGCTTCTGCTGGGGTATTTGGGGAGCTACCACTGGCACCAGCACCTCTGATGGAGATCACCCCAGCAGCAACCACAGCTGTGCTTAGGGGGATGAAGAGTTTCCCAATGCATTGCTCAAGCAGTGAGGTTTGCTGCAGGCATCCATGATGGCCCCAGTGTTGTTCCCCCTCCCAGGCAGGGGAACTGAGCGGGCCAGGCAGGAGTCTCCTGTGGGATCATTGCAGGGTCATGCTTGCTGTCCCACTGGCCACCACGGTCACCCTGTGGTCTTCTCCTGCCCTGTAGCTTGCAGCATATGTGAGCCAAGGACCTGCTGCTCCCTGCTCTGCCAGGGAATGTGGTTTGTGGACCTACTGGAGAGGTTTTTGGTCCATGATCCTGTGGGGAGGGTCCCCAGGTGGCCTTGCAGCAGCAAGGAGTGGAGAGATCACAGGAGTGCCCTGCTCTCCTCTGTGCATGGACGCTTTGCAGGCAGAGACGGGTTGGTGGGTGGCTCTTAGACTTCCCGGTGGGATGACATAAGCTCTTCAGGTGATGGTCCTCTTTGCCCTGGGACTGGGAACAATGTGTCTCCTGTTGCAACGGGTGTTTCAGGGACCAAGCTGTCCCTGGGGTCAGGCTAAGTGTCCCAAGAGCAGGATGGCCAGTGGCCACGCTGGATCCCCTGTGTGGTGACAGCACTAGGCTGAGTGCCTTTGAAGTGCCCTGCTGTGCTCTCTGCTCCACTGTTGGACAGGATCTGAGCAGCCATTGTGCAAAGCAAAACAAACCCTTCCTATCTGCCCCCGGCTCAGAGCGCAGCTCTGCTTCCAGCTGTGAGGCTGCAGAGCCAGCACAGCCCTGCCAGAGACTGCCGATAACCATCTCCCCTTGCAAAAGAGTTCAAGTCTCTGCTCCAGGCAGGCGATGTCACCTTATCAGCTCTTGAAGGCTCCTGATAAAGGGATCAATCTAACTTCAGCTGCATCCCCACCTGCAAACACAATGTGCTGGGTGCAGCCAAGGTGAGGGTGGCCGGGCCGAGTGCTCTCTCTCCGTCGGGAGGGTCGTGGCTGCCCAGACTCCGCAGGGCACAGCCAGGGCTGGGAACAATCGTGGCCACTGGCGACCACAGGGGGGGCGATTACCGAAAATCATGTGCTCACTCCGCTACTGCAGAGGCAATTTGTCAAAGTCCTATTTTCCTTTCCCTGATAAGATAGGGCTTGAGGAATACAATAATGCTTTTCCGAGATACAATCGTGGCTCTTCTACCCAGCACACATGCAGGGGAAGCTAATTTTGGCTGTGCTGGGCTGGCAGGGGCCGAGAGGAGACTTCTGTCTGTGCTGGGGCTGCAGTCCAAGGGACTGGGCAACTCTCTAAGTTCTGAGGACTAGGACAGCCCTGGGCGCAGCAAGGTCACTGCCCCTGTGGGCTGGCACACTTTGGGCTCCCTGGGGCACTCCTGGAGGATGCTATAGCTGCAGAAGGAGCTGATGCTGCTGGCTTCATGATAGGGAGCTGACAGGATGTGGCCCAGTGCTGCAGCCCTGCCAGCACCTACTAAGGCCTGTCAGAGACTGGGGCAGCCACGGGCAACAGTGCTTCCCTTGCAGGTACCCAGCATCTACAGCTGCACCCTCACACCCTCTTCCCCCCCGGCCCGTGCTTTGAACATCATCCCACCCCAAAGGCAGCACCAGGATGCCAGGCCAGTGTTCACACCCTGGCCAAGGAAAGCTGCCCTTTCCCAGCTGTCTGCTCCATGGCAAGCTGGCTGAGCAGGGGCGGGAAAGTGATCTTGGCTGCCTGCTGCAAGCCAGTCCCTCCACAGGCAGCTCCAGTGCCACCACAGTCTCAAGGGGAAAGGAGTAAAAGGCACCATTGACAAAGGGAGATCTTATGCAATTCCCAGCCTCCCTGGGAACCAGACCCATTTAATAACATGTACAATATTTGTAGGTGCTGGATCTGGCTTTCCTCGGGAGGATAATGAGAAGCACACCCATCTGGCAGAACTGACATTTCCATTTTGGCATGTTGCTTGGGATGCACTTTCTGCACAGTTTGAAATCTGAGCATAATCCTATCTTCATGAACCACATTCACTAGTCTGATAATGTGACCCCAGAAAAGGTCAATGGAAAAGTTAATATAATTTATTGGCTGATTTAAAAAAAAAAATCTAATCATCTCTTTTTCCTTTTTCCTGACCCCCCCCACCCGCACCCAGTGCCCTGCTGACATTTTCCAGTCATTCCCAAAACAATGGCCAGGGTGGGAATGCTGTGAGCGGGTGCAGCTTTAGAGGAGGCTTTTCCTGAGGGACTGCAGAGGCATCTGCCTGCTCAGCCCCCCCTCTCCGAGAGGTGTGTGGGTGGTGATGTGCTCAGCCAAGGTCACCAGCTTGGCCAGGGACACAGCTGGCACCAGGTCAGGTTTGGGCAGATCTTGTGGTTTCAGTGTTTGCTGGGTATCCTCTGCTCTGTGGGGTGACTGGAGTTCAGCTGTGGACCGTGAGGAGGCACCTCTGTTGTTGATCATCTCTGCCAGTTTTGTAGCTGTGGAGAGTAGGGAAGGAGGAGACAGATTCCTGGGAGTCAGGCCGTCTTGGATGAAGCCATGAAGGGCTGCAAGAACCCGTTCCACGGACACAGCACCCTGGGAGGTCTCCAGCAGGCTATGCTGCCTCTGGGGAAGGCTGCAAGAAGCCGCAGTACATGCACAGAGGTGAGTTCCTTTGCACGGCTGTGTGTGAAAGGGGGACATGCTGTCACACGAGCACTCCTCTTCCCTGCACCGTCCTCCCGTTGGGTTTCACAGCCACCAAGAGTACGCCCAGCCCGGGGTGTCTGCAGAACCCCAGGAGTTGTTTGCAGCAATTAAGCAGCCAGGCGTTTGTCAGGGCATGACCTGTCCTGGGGAAGCAGACGAGCTTGCTTGTTAGGGTGGAGCTGCAAAAGTAATTACGACCTGCAAAAGTAATTAGACCTTTCTTATTCTAAAACCTCACAGATAGAGAAGAAAGGATCCCAGAGGGCAAGGAATGGTGGAAAGGATCCAGCGGCTTCTCTTTCAGTATTAGCTGCTACTTCGAAGTTGAGGCTTTGGAGCTGCCACACTGCATAGTCAAAGAGAGAGCATTGGGAAAACATCTTCTGGGAAGAGCAGGGGAAGGAGAAAGCCCAGAACTACCCATTACTGTCAGGCTGCAGCACTGCAAGGTCTGTCAGGGTGCTGCCACCCCTGTGCATGCAAATCCTGGCTCCTGTCATCAAATAACTGTCCTGGCTTCTTCACAGCTCTGCTCCAGGCCTGGCTCTTGCCGAGGAAAGACTGGAGAGATGGAGGGAGCCAGAGCAGTATGGCTTGGAAAACAGAGGGCAGAAAGAAACACAGGTAACTTCTAAAGTCGGTAGTTTCAGAAAAGCACAATGAGGCTCTAACATGGTCTCACCTTGTGCTTTGTAAAGCTGATTTGTGCACAGGACTGGCCAGAGCCTGAGGCTCCCTGGTTGTGCAGCTCTGCCTGCTGCCCACCCTGCCTGGCACTGTGGGGTGCTGCTGCCCACCAGCAAACTCAGCCTCCCCAGTGAGGGGGAACTGGGGTCCCACACTGTGAATGCTCCCTTGCCTTGCTTTTCAGTGTCTTGAAGGTGAGCCGATCTTCTCTGGCTCTCGCACAAGATGTTCTTTGTCCATCAGCACATTTGTCTCCTGCTCTGTTCCAGCTGGTGCCGGGCCATGTGGGCAGGGAATGCCAGTCCCGACGGCAGCAGTGCTGCCAGTCTGTGGGGCGGACGGGGAGCCACCGGGATATCAGAGGGCATTGCAGAAGCACAGTGTCTCAGATCATAATAAACTCATGCATTTTGCCCATTTAGTTGAAGTAACAGAGATGAAAAAGTTATTGAGGATGACTGATGGTGGGTCAAATGACCAGACAGCGTAACCTGCTCCACTCTCCGAGGCGCCATGCCAGGGAGAAGAGCCGCACAAAGGATTTGGTTCCCGTCCTCTCTGAAAGCAGAGCCTTTGGAGAGCACAAAGCAGAAGAAAGCCTTCCCAGCCCTCTGCTTTGTTGTAACAGCACTGACTGCCAGTCTGCCAAGCACTTTCCCAGGAGGTGCTGTGAGAACAAGGTTGCAGAAGTCACTTCAGCAATAACTGCTTGATCTGCTCTGGACCATGCTAAAATTGTCTCCAGTTGCCAGGTACAGCAGGGGTTACGAGATGATCCTTAACCTGGCAGGACAGGGGCATCTTGGTTTGGGATCTGTGATAAAGTCCTGGAGAAGCTGTGGATGCCAAATGCTCCTGTTCCTGCCCATGCTGCAGTCCCTGGTGGCATGGCTGTAAGACACTTTTGTGTTTGGCTACCTGGTGGGAGGGTGTGCAAGGTGTCTCCTCAGCCTGGATTTCAGAGCACTTCAGCTCCTTACTGCCGTCAGAGATGGCCAGGACAGTGGCCTGTGTGGACCTCCAGCCTGGCCTAGAACACCTGCAAGATCTGCTGCTTCTCTGCAAATGATGTTGAAGGACAGAAGGTGAAAGCAAGTGTTTCATATCCTATAAAATCAAATCCAGGGTTTGGTTTCAGGGTTGTTTTTTGTTTTGTTTAGTAGGGTAACTTTGCTGTGATAAGTATGTCTCAGAAATTGGGAACCCAAACAGCAATAGTTCAAAGACATTTTTCCAGTGCCACACATCCAAAGCTGCTCATCACAGCACAGCTTTGTTGGGCCAAGTGTAACAGGGATCGTATCCTCGCTTCCTGCCAAGGGTATAAGAGCAAGGCACTAATTCGCAGATCTTGAAGAATGTGACAGTGGTATTTCAGCAGCTCTAATGCTCTGCAGCCTGTGAAGGCTGCACAGTAACTGAAAGGAAATATCTTTGTTTTTATTCACTTGGCTTTATTCCTAATTCACTCTTTGATGCCATCAGCCTGGGATAATAAGTTTTCAGAGATACGCTCGAAATTAAGGAAATGAGTCTGATTAAGTCCTTTAAACATACTTTGAGAGAGAAATGTACAACAATAGAGATATTAAAGGTCCTATTTTCAAGCAATTCTAATATGAAATCAAAACATCGGGCTGCTAGATGGCGAGATCCATTAGCAGTGTGCATGTATTCTTCAGCTGGAGGGTATCACCTTCTTCAGCTAGGAAAGTTGCCAGAGAGCTTGAATCTGTTCTCTGTGCTGGGTGGGCAATGAGCAATAGATTCATTTCACAGTTAAATACTTGTAGCTAAATAATAAAAGCACAGACACTTGCCCTTTGCCTGTTGTATTCTCCTGGGTAGAAGTGATGGTTTCTCAAGAGTCTTACGTTCCAGGTTTGTATGCGGGGCTTTTTTAGCTCTGTTTATATAGTTGCTTTATTTTTCTTAGCAGTCCTGGGGTAGTTTAGCTGTAAATAGGTTACCTAGTAGGGGGTTTATGCTGTCCATTGGTGAAGGTGAAACTCCCCCCACTTACTGGAATACTTCCCACTGAAGTCAGCAGCTTTGCAGGTACCTATGGGGTCCCCTTGGCAACTCCTCCCTGTGGCTGGGACAACTGCTTCCAAATTCAGCCCTCTGTCATAGTGCAGCAGCCTTTGCTCTGCTGTTACCATCACCAGTGCTGATGTGGTGCCCAAGGATTTCAGCCCAGCCTGCAGGCTGGATGTGACAAACCCTGTACAAGCCATCAGGAAACTGGTGTCCTTGGTGGAGACAATCTCTTAGTGAGCTTTTGTGCTTGTGCTGCAAGGCAGCTTTAAGAAATAATATGGTGGAGGTGTGAAAGCAGATAAAGGCACTCAGATCCCACTTTTCCTAAGGTATGACGTGAGGTTGGCAAAGGCTGGCAGTCCTACTGACTGAAAGACTTCTGCCTTATTTTAAAAAAAGAAGGGAGAGGGAAAGGGACAAGTACCAACAAAAAGGATGCGGCAAGTAGCTCCACAGAGATTCCATTACAGCTTTGTGGCATCAGGGAGCCAGGAGAGGAGCGTGGAAGGTAACTTCTGTGGAGGGAATAGTCTTCAAAGGACCCGAGAAGTAATCTGGAGACAGCTGTGACCTCCTTCACTGCTTCCCCTGGCAGTCTGGGGCTAGCGAGGGCAATGGGAAAGCACAGTATTACCTATTTCATCTACTACAAAAAGTGACTTTTCAAGCTCTTGTTCAAGTAAATGGAGCAATGAATTCTCCTTTGCCTCTGACTGCTGTTGAAGACATGCGACTTATTAGATATGCTGCTGTTGTAATGGAAATAACTAGCCAGGCTATTTTAAACCCAGAACTGGATGTCTGGGAAATGGGGGGAAAATGATTGGGTGGCACAAGAGAAAAGAAACTTCATCTGTGACAATCTTGGGCACTTTGTACAATTTCCTCTTAAAGCGGTTTCACAAGCTCATCTGGCAGAGAAGTGATAAATTGTTCAACAACTCAGGCTTGCCAAAGTAGTTTAAGGAGCTTTCAAAGGAAACTTTTAAAGACTTGTGGCTTTCAACTGCATGTGAATCAACTTGAAGAGTGAAACTGTAATTGCTAACCACGGTTTAATGGGTCACCATATACCTGTCTGTGTGTTCATGAGCTCTGGCACTCAGTTCAAAAGTCAGATGTTCCCGTGCAGGTGCCATGCCCCTGTCTGAGAGCCCAGAGGGATGCCACTGCTGTTGCCAGCCTACTGAACTTGAAAACTTAAGCCAGCAAGAAACTGGGGTCAGGGAAAACACATAAAGGTGGTAAGAGGAATGTCATGTCCACACACACAGCCAAGGCATGGAGCCTTGTCCTCTCTCAGCCCCTTTTCTTACGAAGCTCTTTTTGTTTGCCTAAGGATGTGTGGGGATTAGAGAGAGTGGGCTATGGGGATTTTAACCCTAATGTGACACCCTTGCCAGGAAAGTCAAACAAAAAGGGCCAGAGGTGTCCCACAGGAGGCCCCAGAGCTGTCCTCAGGGAGGGCTTGTTGGTACAGGGCTAGTAGAGGTTTGCTTGCAGCATTTAAGACCAGATGTGGCCAGCTGGCTGCTGGTGCACTGCAGAGGTGGGTCCCATAACCTCCTCTGAGCTAAGGCACATATTTATACAGCCCTACCAGAAAAGGCAGGGTGGAACACGCTAATATATACACATTAAAGAGACTGAATAAATAAACAGTAGGTTTTGATTTATTTTCTCTGCTACTTGGATATCTTAGTTTTGGCACAAGATAGATCTTGTGCACAAATGTGATCTCCAGATAGGTTCTTGTCCTGGCTGATTTAGAAACCATGTGCACTTCACAAACGTTCTTAAAGCATAATGATATTTATGCTGTTTATTGCCAAAGCACATAAAATCCTTGACCCCCTTCAGCTAGGTAATATACAACAGGTAATGCTGGTCTCTGCCCTGGAGGATTTACAGTTACAGATGAGAGATAACAGTGGGTACAGTCAGACTGGGAAAGCACATAAAATGTGATTAGTCAGTCTGAGACTCACTAAATGCTGTACACTTAATGAGCATTGTTCAGCTCATTTGTGCCTCACCTGGGAGAGAGTGCAAAGCTGGACACGGAAAACAGCGAATGCTCTCGACACTGGGGAAAAGGTGGTGGGAGGGAACAACTGAGAAATGTCATGTGTAAGAAATGGTCTGGTCATAGAAAGTTGTAAAGGACTGGTCAGTTTTATTATTAAGTGGGACTTGTACCCAGTTCAGGATCAGGGGGAATATGTGTAACTACACCATGAAAATAGTAATAGGAAGCCAGTTTAGAAAGGCTGCAGGACTTACCACTCCTTCTGTCCTCAAACCCCAAGCTGCTTACCTCCTCCCACTGAGCAAAGTCTGGAGGAATTACACTGGCTGTGAATGGCCATAACCTTTCCAGAAGCTCTGACAATGCTGGACTGTGTTCTCTGGCTCATTTCCTCCTGCTAACCGGTCTCTCTAAGGTAAACTGAATGGAGAAAAATTGTTGTTTTTCTTGTAATTTCTCTTGTCTATTTTTTTCTACCAGGTTAAAGACCTGATGTTTTAAAAGCACTGAATGCTGTGATTTTTAGGTGTACACCTAGAAATAACTCGTGATGCCCTGTGACCTGTCCCTTCCCTAGGGAAGCTGCAGCCAGGAATGCTGCAGGAGAGCTGAGGTTGCCAGGCACTTCCAGCAGTACAAACCAGAGTGATGCCAAGAGAGCTGGAAAGCAGGGAGTGTGCCAACCACAAAATTAATTTCTGAGTTAATAAAAGCCTGCATGGTTTGAGGTTTGTGAAGCAATAAACGAGTTCAAATTTGCCAGCGACTGAAAAAGAAAAGCAATTAGGTGTTAAGGGAAACCTAATGGGGATAAAGATAATACATTAGAATATACAATGGGTTGAAAAATGTGATGAGAAATTAATCTTTAATTGAAAATTACTAAAGAAATTTTGATGAAGAACATAGAAATGTATGTATCAAAGCAAACCTTTTAATTCCTTTTACTAATAGGGAATGACAGAACAAGAGCTTCTGTTTAATAGCACTAATAACTTCATAATATTTTTCCTCTGAGTCATATGATAGGCTCTTTTTACCAGTCAATACTTCATCCAAAAAGAAAATCTCCTTGGCTTCTCCTCATTATATTCATTTCTAGGTCTGTATAACCTAGAAAGCTATTTCTACTAATGTGTTTTACCTCTGTTCTTCCAACAGCCAGGCAGAAGGGTGTACCCATTTCAATCTCCCCACATTCCTATGGCTCTGCTGGGGACACTGCTAGCAAGTTTGCAGGGCTAAAAGGAGTTATGAGCAAAAGTGAGGAAATACCTCAGTACCCAGAACCAAATGGAAACTGGGGGAGTTCTTCATCAATGTGCTGTTAGGTGACTGGAAGGCTCACAGTTTCATTGGCATCCAAAGAGGCTTTTCTGGTTTTAAAACAAAACATCTTGCTTAAAAGGGAAGAATAGGCAACAATAAAGATTTATATAGATGGGAATTTGGCAAGCTCATAGCAATGGGCAGTTCAGCAGTTTGCAAAAGGGGTAACTAGCTAGGGAAATTCAATGAAATATATATTGACCATTGATCACCATCCAGTGGCATTTCCTTGAGGCACAGAGAAAATCCTAGCAGTGATTAGGCTGGATGTTGGACAACAAAAATTGCAATTTACTGAAAAAAAAGAGCTGAAGTGATTTGGTATTTTTTTCTGTTGTTTAGAAAATTGACAGAATAGTATCACCATATTTAATTGGAGGTATTTTTGTCTTTCACATGTAACCAGAGTGAATGAAAACCACTGGTTAATACCCATCTTTAAACCTTTCACGCAGAAGCATTTTAAGAATTGCCTGAAGAGACCACAAAACCCTTAGTGCTGATTTCTCAGTAAATACTGTATCACTGAATTTCCAGAGAATCAGGAGAAGTAACTGTTGAGTCACTACATAAAACCCAGTGATTGGTGTGTCCCAGGTAAGCAGGGACAGAAGCTCAGCCAGGCTGACACCAGCCTTTGGCAAGAGTGGTGACGTGGTCAAGGAAGTGTGCAGTCAACAGAGAATGGAACTGTGACAGCACTAGAGTTAGCACATTACCAGAAAATAGATGTTTTTAGGGTTTTTTTGAGTAGAGGAAGGCGTCCATCTGATTTGAGTCAGAGCAGCTCAACATTATGCCTGATGTGTGGGTGGCTGCCAAAAGGGGCAGTTTTGTTTTCCATTTTCTTTTCCTTGCATTCCCTTAAACAGTGGTCACATGAGTGGATGAACTCACCAGGCCAACAGAAAACGATGTCTTTTCTTTCTATTACTGTCAGAATTTCCTGCTGGATTCCCATGCTGGGCTGACTCACTGCAGAGCTGTGGGGTCACAGCAGGAAGCCCAGAGCAGTGCTGGGGTGATGTGATGTTCTGCCAGGTGGATGTAACCCCTGTTCAGTCACTGCTGGGGTTGTATGCAATGGGATGCAACAGTCGATAGCTCCCTTCATCTGCAATGGAGAACTACTAGAGAAAAACAGTGCTATGTGAAAATATAGATCCCATTGTGGCTTACAAATCCCCTAAATGATTTGCAGTGCTCTTCAAAATTGAGCGGACAGTTGACAGACACAGGGATAGGTTATTAAAAGCAAGTGTAGATGGGACAACAGGAGAGATCCCTTGGCACTCGTGTCAGGCTGGAGGGAGAGCTGAGGGTCCCACTGTGGGGATGGGGTTGTTCCCACACCTGAGCAGGCTCTGCGATGGAGCCCCTGGGCCGGGGGTGCCTCTGTGGCAGTGCCCAGGGCACTCAGCCTTACAGGGATCCCCCTGAGGTGATCCCCACCCTCTCTCACACGGGCAGTGAGGAGGGCAGGGCTGCTCGGCTCTGTCAGTCCCACCAAGGTGTTCACCCGTGCTGAGGGAGCCACATCCTCCCACACCCACTGTCGGGTCTGGCCTTGAACGGAGCTAACGCTGCAGGGTAACGGGCACGGAGATGTCTCCCTGTAGCTTTTAGCGGCAACACCCAGCCTCCAGTGCCTGCAGGGCACCCCGCGGCCTGCGGGACCCCGTCAGCCTCCACCCGCACCCTGAGGGGGCTCCTGCGGCCCAGCACCCACTGCCAGCCCCGTCCCGAGGGGACCCCTTGTCCTGCCCCACAGAGCCCCGCAGAGCTATCTCCCCCACAGCCCTGTCCCCCCAGATCCATATCCCTGTCCCTCACAGCCCTGTCCTCCATATCTCTGTCCTCCATATCCCTGTCCCTCACAGCCGTGTCCCTCAAAGCCCTGTCCCCTCACAGCCCTGTCCCACATATCCCTGTTCCCTCACAGCCCTGTCCATTCACAGCCCTGTTCCCTCACAGCCCGGTCCCTCA
>VZRX01020483.1:347126-406809 GCA_013398075.1 Notiomystis cincta
CAGCTCCCCCGGGCCGCCTCCTGCGGCCCCCGAGCCCGGCCCCCGGTTCTGCCGGCGGTCCCGGTTACCGAACGCCGCTGCCCGGGCACACGTCAGCGTGTTCTGCGGCGGCGGGCTCGGTGGCGAATGCCGGTGATCGTGTCCCAGGGAGAAACTTTCGCAGCCCAGGATGAGGACCCAGTGCGTCTCATCCTTTTTTCAGCACATGAGTCAGTGCATTCTCCTGGTGCTGACAGAGGTTATAGAGCACTTTTCTGTCGGCCGAGCTGTGGAGACGGGGATCTCGCAGCGCCAGCACCTCTGACAGGCACTGCGTCATTCCTGAGAGGAGGCCTGTTTATGCTTGTGTGGGGATAAACAGCTACTAGGTGAATTAAACACTGAGGACTTAAACAGGATTGATACTTAAGGAGGAGAAAACTTGAGTACCCACAGTATCGGCTCTGAAAGCCTGCCGCTGCCACAGTGCTCTCTTGCCTGCTGGGATCAGTGTATCCCTGCAGGTGCTGGAGTTGGAAGAGACTTTGGGAGCCCTTCACGAAGCTGCGGTAGCGTAGCCTCCAGCAGTGGGAGATGGTTAACTCCAAACTGTTCTAACGTGAGTGCTGATGGTTGTCTGGCCACGCTGTCTGCCTGCTTCCTCTTCTGAGGTTGCTGAGTTAGAATTTGTTAGTGTGTTTTCTTTGCAGTATGCACTCACTGGAATTGTATGGTGTTTTCTTAGCAAGGGCAATCAAGATTATGTTTCATTTAGCCTATTCATTACTCTGACTGTTATTTTTTTTTTGTTGTAGGTGACTCAGCTGTTGTATGTATGAGATTTGTCCACACACTGGCTCTTCAGACAGGTTAGCAATATTTTTCAGCCATGAGTTCCATCATGTTTGAAAGAATTGCTACTTTTACCTTTTCCTAAAATTTTGTACAACACTGTGACGTCCTCTAGAATATTGATTTTCTTGATCTTGTGGACAAAACAGCTTCTTTTGGCATTATTTAAATTTACTCTATGGTGTAAGCGTGGTCCTCATAAACTTAATGTCCCTGTATTAGTGTCATGAGTGACAGCAGGCTGTCTTTACCACACATATACTGAGGGAATGTTTGTCTTGGTATTTGGCATGACACTGATGGCTGCCTACTGCTGCTTTGGTTAGCTGCTTTTTCTTGTTGGCTAATTACAGGTACAGTTTCACAAAGTTGAAAGAAAATATGCTGTGTAACCTTTGAACTGTACAGTTGACTTGGGAATTTGTTGGTACTGATCTCACCCTCCTGACTTCTGCAAAGTGTATCATTAACATGACTTAGTGAAGCAAAAATGTCATCTATTGGTGTAGTCAGCGGTGGGGAAGATCACTGGCTTCCGGCCACATTGAGTGTTCCAGTGTGAGCACCTAGGTCAGTTATGAAAAAGTGATGTGCTTCAAGCTTGTCAGTTCTTAAAGTGCTTCAGAAAATGAGTATGAGACAAGGCTGACTCTTCCTGACACGAGGAGGTATAAGCAGTGAAAGGGGTCTGAGCAGTTCTGCAGCCTCCAGCAGAGCTGCTGGACAGCAGCTGCTGCCTTCCCAAATACCTCCCCGGAGCAGTGGTGCTGTTCCAAGCTCTGCTCGATGCCTTCCTGTAGTCCTCTCTAAACGTAGAGCTCCTTTTGCTCTCCCTCCTTACATTTTTTTGTTAGTTATCTTCTAGGATCCTGTGTCTGTTGCTGTATTCCTTTTTCATTTCTCTCTAGTCCACGGAGGACCTCATGGCACTGGTAGGCACTGATTCATCCCTAACCTGGAGAGAGAGGGGTGAAAGGTCCCAGCTGCCTGGTCAGGAAGCTCGCAGTGCCTGCGGGGGAGCGTGGGGGCTGCCCGGCAGGAAGGGAAATTGCATCATGATGTCTGAGTGATTGAGAAACTTTGTGATTCAGTCGTGCTCCTGTGCCATGTGACAGGCATGGTGCATCAGACAAACTATTTTGCCGTGTTCCTAATAAATTATTTTAAAAAGAAATAAAAAAAATTTCGGTATTGACATGGAACCTTCAGATTATTTTTTCTCATTTCCTTTGAGGAGGTACTGTGCTACTGTTTTCTGTGTGGAGTATAAGACAAGACATTGACTTTCTGTGGGATGAAGACAAATTCCATTTATCCTGTGGAAGTAAAATACTTTTTTATTGTTAAAGCCAGGTCCAAGTGGAGCGTCAGGTCATAGAGGAAATCTGTACTAGAACTAGGAACTGACATGGAAAGGTCAGGTTTTCATCAAGCATTTTGACCATTGCACCTTTGTTCCTTTTTCTGGAAACCTTCAGATAGTGTTTGCTTTATTTCTGTAAACAACAGAAATCTGCAGCAGGGGATTACTTTGACTTAGCTTGTCCAAGGTCTGTTGTAGAAATTATTACTTCTGTTGTGATAAATGTGTCTGTCTGATTCTTTAACTGCAGACCAGGGAGCATGTTTGCAACACTTTCCTTGTTTAATGTCATGAACCTGATGGTAGCTGGCATAGAGAGATGTTTCACTCCTTTATTGCCCTGTGAAACAAAGTCCTTCAGTTAAATCTTCTACAGCTCTTGAGTTTTGGAAATTAGAAAAAAAGGGTTTTCTTAGATTTAATTTACTCAGTGCCCAAACCTTATCAATGTAATTGTGAAAATAAGTGGTTCTGCCCTGTGTGTTCAGGCTCATGTTTTGAATGTCTGCAAGAATTGCCTTGGAGAACAGAGCTTGTATCTAAGTGTGTGTTTTTTGGGCAGGGATTACTGGTCTCCACAGCATGGCACCTGCTATGGCCAAACCTGCTTTGGGTCTGGAGTCATGTTGTGCACATGAGTATGTTCTGTGGACTTTGAGTGGCAAAAAACACCCAACCAGTGCTTGGATCTGGTTATGTTTAGCATGAGAGACTTCATACAAGACAAATCCTAGTTCAAAAATCCTAATTTCACAATAAAACATTGAAAAAAATGTTTTAAATAATGTTAATGCTAAAATGTCTCCCTTTCACTGTTACACAATGAGCTAAAAATAGTTTTCATTCATAAAAAAGCTGCTTCCTTTGTTAAATAATCTGCATAGCAGAGAACAAAAGTTCATTTTGTAGTAAACTGTAGTTGTATTATAACTCCAAGTCTGACACCTTTGTTCCTGATTGAATTAAGACTGTAAACTTTCATTTTTGGTAGCAGAAAAGCAGGCCCAAATAACATGGATGGGCAATTCACAGTTCCTGTTCAGGAGTTATGGATGTGATCTGCACAAAAAGCTGAAGTGCTGTGTCTTGCTGCTCCTTTCCTAAAATGTATCATTTCAGCACCATCTTCACGGAGGGCTGTGCACGGGTTGGGATTGGGAAGAGGTCTCCCTGGCCATGGAATCTTGCTGCTTGCTCTGAAGTGATGCAGTGTCAATTGCTCTTGTAATCCTATGAAATTTACCAGAATTAACTGCATTTGCATTCATTCTGTGTTTTCATTTTTTCATTGTGTGTTTTTCATTTGAAAGAATTTAGTCCTTTTTTTTTTTTGTGGTTCTGCTTAATTCAATTTGAAACATTGCATTGTTCATCTTCAAACAGCTCTTTGGAAGAGGATGTGGTAGTAGAACTGATAGCAAGTCCATTACTTTTTAGTTGGGTTGAAATTTTTTATGTGATATTTAAGACTTAAAAGATCATCCTTCAAAATCAAAATACTCAACTCTTTCTTTTTTGACCTTTAGCAAAGTTATATGGCAGTGATATTTTCAGTTTAGAGGGTACATGCAGTAACAAAAATGGCAGCTCCTTCAGATTTTATTCTAACTAGAAGATGTCAAAATGAAAGGTGATAAATGGCAATGGCTGAGAAACCACAGTTGATTCTTTTCAAGGATAGGAGACAGAACAGTGTAATGGGAAGGCTTTTGAGAAACAGTAGTAAGAGCAGCTTACATTACAAGCTTTAACTGACTTGGGATGCAAGAGGGAAATATATGTAGAGTGTGAAAGTGAGCCACACTGTGAAGAACATGTGTAAAAGAGTAGTAGGGGCAGATATCACAAAGGCTACAGTGCAGATGGAATGGCAAGTAGCAAGAGGCATGAAGGTCAGCTACCTGTAAAAGTATGTTGGTAGGAGTAGGAGGATTGGGAAATGCCTCACTTGATGCAGTGGGCAGTGCATGTGTGTGCAGAAGGTGCAGAACATCTGAAGGGCTTAGTGCCTCTTTTGCTTCTTTCACAAAGTGTCATGCAGGTGCCTAATCCTATGAATATTTGTGACAAGGTAGTATTTTGCACTACAGTGTGCTTCCACTAGATGTTTGTGTGTCTACAGGCCCTGATAAGCTTCACTGTACAATTCTCAAAACAGCTCAAAAATATTATCTAGAACTACTCAGAAGTACTAGAAGACTGGCAAAGGATGAATCTTCAGACAGGTATAAGGGAAAAGAGCTGAGGAAGGTGAGTTACAGGCTGACAGTTCAGTTTGTCTCAGTTTTTTCCATCAGTTGAGATTAATAAGCAAGCATTCTATTTCCAACTGTTTGGAAGATCCTGCAGCATGAACTGATTTGTGAGAAAAATAATTGTGTCTGAAGTCTTAATACCTTTTTACTGCAGAGCAGAAGGCTCTGTGGCTATAGCAGAAGCAGTGGAGGTTTTGTCTCCTGAATTAATTGATTGATTTAATAAGATTTTCCTCATTTTAGTGGCCTCATAAGTAAATGGAGACATGATTTGGGGGTAGATGATCCCATTTGGAGAACTGTAATTAACAATTTAGTGTTAAAATGGAAGTTATGTTGAAGGATTCTGTCCTAAGTACAGTCACCTTTAATGAAAACATGAGTCAACTGGCTGATTAAATGTGCTTATTAAACTCTCAGGGCCTGTGTGTTGGAGGACATGATGAGAGTTCCAAATAACCTGAAAAATAGCATGACATTCAATAGGGACAAATGCAGAGTACTGCACTTAGGCAGGAATTGCCAGCTGTGGAAATGCAGGGTGAGGAATAACTGGTTAGCTACTAGAAAAAGGACCTGGGGGTGTACTGGATCACAAGTTGAACATGAGTCAGTGTCATGCTGTTTTGCAGAAAAGGCAAATAGCTTACTGGGGTGTTTAAACAGGAGTATTGTCTGAGAGACGTAAAGTTTAAATCCATTGGCTTTATTTGCTGTTGATGTACAGTCTGTGCAGACAGCATCTGTTTTGGGTGCCAAGATTCAAAAAGAATTTGGACCACTTGGAAGGAGTTCAGAGTAGAGAAATGAGAGTGATCAGCGTTCGAGGAATCAACTTCATAAATGTGGAAGAAAATCCAAGTTATTTTGGCAAGAGATGAGGAGTTCAGGGGGAATGTAAGAGATTTCAAGTATTTAAAAGATTTGTAAGAAGGAAATGCTCTTTTCAGTGGCCATGATGGGCAGGTTTAAATGGGATTAAGTTTCATCACAGAAAACACCAATTAAGTTTTTACCATTTCTCACAGCTAAATAGTACTTTAAGAAGTCTTTACTTGTGGCCATGAAGAACAAGTTTGTGTGTTTAGAAAGGATGGTATATGGTTTAGTTTGGAGAATAGACTAAACTCAATGTCTCTTTTATTTCATTTTATAAGATCCTAGTTTTCATTGATGTTAAGTTTGAGCCAGTGAGGGAGAAATATACAGGATTCTTTTTGTCAATCTCTTGGTAGTATCATGTGAGTTTAGATCTTGCACAGGTTCAAATGCTTAGAACTGTGGTGCTTGTATTGCTTTGGAAACATTTGATGATTTGGATTACTGTCTTCTCTTGCATGCTGGCTCCTGCAAAATGGAGCAAGCTTTCTTGTGCTGTCAGGATGTTCTAAACCTCCATGGTGGAGGTACTACGTGGTAGCAATGTCTATGTGAGTTAAGCCTAGCGTACAACTGCTGAATTTCCATTCATTTTAGTCATCTTAGTAGCTTTCAGATTACCGCTTTAGACTCAGGTGATAATCCTATAATGGATAATCATCCAAAGTTACAAAGGTCCACCTTTGGCTTTGAAGATCTCTTTGCAGTTCCCATACTGTGGTTTATTCACCACTACAGGGAGCATAAGGGAGGATGGACCCATTGCAAAGTGGAATGTCCAACTGTGAGTAAAGCCATGCTGTTTTACATAGCATTATTTTTATGCACTGTTATAATTGCTTTTGGTTGTCTGCAGTAGACTGCATGACAAAACAAAGGATCCAGCTATTCCTTCCATTGCAGCAATTGATTTGTAATGTAACTGGAATGTGTGAAAACACTTCAGTTAATCCTATGCATTTCGCTGTCATATCACGTCTCCAAATCATTGAAGAAAAGTATCGTTA
The DNA here is from genome assembly GCA_013398075.1 of Notiomystis cincta. Lineage (NCBI taxonomy): Eukaryota > Metazoa > Chordata > Aves > Passeriformes > Notiomystidae > Notiomystis > Notiomystis cincta. Next base: position 353,462 of record VZRX01020483.1, read on the forward strand.
CCCCTATGAACTCTGCCCTTAGATTTGCTATGATGTTTCACGTCAACAATAGCAAGAGCTTATTTTCTGGAGGCTACATTTGCTGCAGCAGTAGATAGCAGGAGCTGAAAGGTCAATGACAGAGATAATGCTTGGCCTGCAGTGGGGAGGTTGTACAGTTAAGTTATATTACCTGCCTGACTGTACCTTTACCCTGTAATAATATTTATTGAACTGTATAACTTTTGGGTACAGATTCACTTCCTGAAAAGTCCTATTACTGTTTGCTAGAGATTTTTTTCTCTGAGCAGAGGGATAATTTTTCTTACCTCTGTTTCTCAGACAGGGGATCTATTTTTATCTTAGAGGCATGGAGGGTTCTTAACATATCTGCCATTGTCACTAAGTTGTGAAGGCTTGATCCAAAGCCCAGTGAATTCAAAGGGTTGTTCCACTGGCTTGAGTGATCTTTGGCTGAGGGTGTTGCTGTCTGAAAGTGGTGCTTCTGTCACTAGAGCAGTATTCCAGATCTGACAAGCCAGCAAAAAGTTCTTTTCAGACCAACTGGTAATTCAAATAGAAACATAAAAGGGCTGTCAAATGTGCAGTCTTGCAGAATGCATTCTTTAGATTAACCCTATATTCAGTTGGTCCATTTGGTGAGGAGCTCAAAACCTTTAGAAGTGCTTTGAGGGAGTGTCTTGCCATAACTTTCCTGTATCATAGCCATGCTTTATTACTAGAGGCAGCCTATTGAACCTTAATACTGCCAGTATTGAAGACTTGTGTTGTGATAAGGAGTAATGGTGGTGAGTCCAGTTCAGACAGACAGACTGACTTTAAATGTCAACAGTGTATGGATGAACACAGCTTCTGCTGTCTTGCAGTTTTACTGCTGTGATGGCTTTTTACTGCTTGGGTGAGGTCATCTTGTGGTGAAGGGCATGTGTTTGGACCAGAGGCAGATGTAATGTGTCTGAGTGAACTGAAGCACTTGGAAAACCATTGTGTAGTCTAAGTTGGTTGAAAGTCTACTTGTGCTCCTAACTTCTTCATTTTCCTTAGTTCATCTACAGATTTTAGTTTTTGTTCGCAATATAAGTTGTGGTTTTTTATGAACTTGTTTTCTCCAGCAAAAATAACTTTAGTAATGAACTGGCAAAAATATAGGAACACACAAATTTCACCACAGAAATTGCATAGCTTTTATAGGACGAGAGCACAACGAAAAATAACTTCTGGTCTTGTCAGCCTGACAGAGTCCTTACTCAGTGGTGTGCAGATGGAGGTGTCCTCATAGCACTCTTCTTTCTGCCACCCTTTCCATTATCCAGCACAGTCCCTTCTCCAGAGAGAGACAGGTTTTTTCAGTAGGGACACTTGGCATAATTGCATTCTGAGCATGTATTATGGAGGATTTTTATGCTTTAAGCTGGTACTGGTAGCGTTTGAAACCCCAGTTCTTAGCCCGTGGTTGTTTCAATAGTGACTATCTGGTGTGTTAAATAGTGGCTGTCTCTTTGCTGGACACTGTTCCACACAAGTCCATTGCTGGAACAGGTCATAGAAGTTTTTGGCTCTGTTTCAGTGCAAAGTATTTTGAATTAGTGCAGTCTGCACCTTGCATTTGGAGAAAAGTTTCCTGCTTGCTGTCATCAGCTGGCATAAATGTCTGTGAAGAAATAGTATCTTAAATACCAGAATTGTCTGTGTGGCTGAAGTCTGATAACACTTACATGTAATGTTGAGGGGTGTGGTAGAAGAACTCACACAGCCTGTAGTCAGTAGTGCTGGTTCGTGAGGTACTGTCAACAGAAGAATATATTGGGTTGAGAATATTTTGGTGTGCACCCTAAGAAAATACATTTTTTTTGCTGACCTAGCTTAATGGAAATAGTTCACCTTTTGTAAAGCTCACTTTTCTTGGAGACTTGTAATTTTGGTAGTGCAGACATTGAGCTACACCCAGACAGCTGAGTTTGTTAAGATTGTGGGGCAGTATTTTATGGTGAATAATCTGTGTGGTGTTTTGCTCTATCCTCCCATCTTACCTTTGCTGGATTCCTGAAGTGTGTTTTCTATCTGTGTGTCTGTCTATAAGAGAACATCCTCGTTCTTTGCAAACTAATTTTGATTTTAGCTAGGTTAGCGTTTTTTAATTTTGAAAGTCTGGTAGTACATACAGCTATGAAAAAGGGCTTAGTACCTGTCTAAAAAGCCTGAAAGATAGTAAAAATACAGTAACTTGTGGTTGCTTCCTTTCTTAATGTCCCATAGAAATACAGTAATGTTCAAAGCTTCCATCTTTTTCAAAACATTTTTTATTATTTTGCTTATATTCAGATAAAGTAGTTGTTTGGCAGTTTCATTTTCTGAATGCTGTAGCCAAGGAGAAACCAAAGTGCACATTCATAAAGCTGATAGATTGAGGGTCAAAGTAAGGGAAAAATGAATCCTTCTCTGTGAACTAAGAAGTTCTTTGCTGGATGTTGGCAAGCTTAAAATGTGCCACGAAATAATTTTTAAAACCCCAGGAAAAATCCACTTAGTACTAAATAAGATGATAGGGTATTTGGCTCATGAAACTCTTGAACTACAAGTCCGTGGGACTGGAGATTGTGCACTGGGGAGCATCATTACGTGACTGTCTGTGCTGTCTCCTTGACTGCAGGGGAAATGCACGTTTGATCTGACCTTTCTGGCCCATTGTTTTGTTGCTCTATTAGCTTTCTCTTCTTCTGTGGCAGTGATACAAAGGGTATGGAGTTAAAGCTACTTGGGCATTTAATGTAAGTGAAATTGTGTCAGTCCTCAGTGGTGCTTTAGGAAGCTGACCTCTGTTTTCACCTAACATTTATGAAAAAGCAAGGCTGAAGGGGGAAAGCTGGGTCGAGCATCTGGACTAGAGCTGTCTGGGAAGAGGCTGCCTCTGAATATTTGGCTAGACAGTGGTGATATTTCAGTTAGTGAGGTCAATGCTTGAGGAAAAAGCACTCCTTGACACACTTCATATACTCAAAACATATCAGTCTTGCTTTGAAGGAAGCTAACTTTCCTCCTTACTGCAGAGAAGATGGTTACAGTTACACCTCTTAGTACTGTTATAAAAATTTTTATAGGCTAGGAAAGAAAGAAAAGTTCTAAAAACGGTATTTCAAGCAGAGATAAAAATGTTGCTCTAGACAAGATATGTTTAAGACAGAATTTCTCCTTTAAGGTAAGTGGGTAGGATAAAAGCTAACTATAAATGGACTGATAAGCAAAAGCTATTAATTATGGGAGAAGCAAGACTCAAGACCTTTGCCAATGGTCATTAAGACTGAGAAGATTGCAGCAGTTGAAGGGATATCCCTTTTCAGATTTTTGCAGTCGATTTCCATTATACAGGAGATGTCTCCCATTGCTGATGCTGTGGAAGTCATTCCCTAGGGGCACAGAAGCACTGCACAGTGTCTTTTAAACTGAGCTATTTAAGGTAATGATGAAACTCATTGTAGTGGGATGTGGGGGGTTAATTTCATGTCATGGGTTGTAGAAGTCCTTCTCTGAAATATAACTGTTTAAATCTCTAAAGCTCTTCTGGGTTTGTAGGACTGTTCTGAATGACTGGGAGATAGTAGCTAGATGGATGTGAACCAAAATTTACATTACAGGCATGGAGGCATGGAGTTAAAATATTACAGTACTGTTTGTCAGTTCTCTTCTTGTCTTTGTCAAACTTCTTTTCATGGAAACAGAGAGTGCAACTTTCCCTCCTTGGTTTTCTCATCTTGCCTCATATGGTAGTGCTGAGAGTAAAGTAATCATTTTCAGGAGCTAAGCTGTCAGGTCCTATAAATTCCTGTGCATAAAAAAAATTGTCCTCTACAGTAGCTCATTCTTGGAATGGAACTTGTTTGCAGATTTTTCTGTTAATTATTTCAGTTACTGTAATTTGAGATCAAAACAAATAAACTATCATATGTGACATCTTGAATTGAATTTAATTCTATTATACAGTCTTTTAACATTAATATTTAGTGTTGTTATATGATATTTAGAGTTTTAGCAGTTTGTCACACACAGTATTTCTATTGACTGACAAGTTGTTTGCACACAAAAGCTTTTTCCTTGAAGTGTTTCTGATCTAAATTAAGTGAATATGCCACATATTTCAGACTTTGTGTCAATTTATTATGACTATTTTAAAAAATTGTGCTTTCAGTAAACATTAGAAACCCCTGGTTTAATGCATAGATTTTCTTACAGAATGCAGTTTTAGAAATGAGTACAATTTGGTGCTATTTCTGTTATTCTGGAATATACTCTTGTGTTTTGTACTTCTAGTAGTTACATAGTTGAACTTAAGAATCTCTAAGTCTTATATTTTGACTTCAGGAAACTGAAGAAATAGTGCAGCTTTGTCTGAGAATGCTTGGCTGAAATCAGTGAAAGGTACTAAGTCATGATTAGGATGGGAAGGAAGACAAGAAAGCCAGTTGCTTATGATGAGTATGACTGCTGTAGCCATAGCTGTATGCCACTATATGTGCTTCTGAGGAAAGACAAGTTAAATGTATAAGCTTTGGAGTAAAGTTCATCTCTTGTGATTACTCTGGTTGAGCTTGAGGATCTCCTTGCAGATGAAGACAAATTTGATTCAAATGTTCTTATGTTAACCTCAAAAATATTTTCCAAGAATTTAAGAGGAAGAGGAAAAAAAGTCATTGCCTCCTTTTATTGAGCATCCATACTACAAAAGCAAATATATCCCAGGAAGCAGATACTCCACATTGCACAATAAGGCGGCAGCCACACAGGAAAGGTTGGGCTCTTGGCACAGCCCCTAAGGGGAAATGCTTCCTTGAAAGGACCCATTGTTGCTGGGTCCGGGTCTTCAGAGTCCCAGTTCTCCATCAGAATGGCTGTGGGTCTCTTGGTGCTGAGATGGGGCATCTTTGCCATCCCCATTATCTAACCATAATAGTCTTGGTTATTTAATCACAAGGAAGGGCTGAGTAAAGTTCAGCCTCTGTGAGAAAGGGACGTTTCTTTGGAAACAGCCTCAGTGCTCAGCTATTGAGAGCTCAGCTGGGTGTAATGGCGCCATGCCTTACCCAAGGTGTTTGGCACAGTTTAACTTTCTTTTCCAAGAACAAACAAAACACAGTCTGTGAATTCTAACCCAAATGTCTGGTATACTCTTTCAAGAGAGAAAAGAACTAATAAGCATCCAAAATAAATGTATGCTTTGCTGGATTCCCTGACTGTGGGGCAGGTCTTTCCCTCATGGCAGCTAGGTAAGAGATCCAGAAATCTGAAAGGAAATGGGTGAAGACTCTCTTTATGTGAGCCTGAGAGTGGGAACAAGCTTTGAGTGATTGTGATTTTTGGTGCTTGGTTTTTCAGTTTAAAATATTTGTTAATGTGAATATCTTCTGCTTGAAGTAAGATAAATGAGATGCTGGGAAGGTTAGGTGGTAAAATGCTTGACTAATTGTCCTTGAGATGATCAACAGCTTTCCTAAATTCTCTTCCACAATTTCTTCAACTTCTGCAGTGCTACTACATTAATAACAAATTTCTAAGTGGTCTGAAAATAATGATCTGAAGACCAGTTAGAAAGTAAGTTTTGAGTGTAGTATTGGCTATAGTACTTCGTTATCATGATGAATTGACATACTGAGTTTATTGTTAGATGTAGAATTATCTTTCCTTAATGCAGCCTGTACTCTACTATAAACATTGCAATTGCTATTACAGCCTGCAAAAAGTATACTTTACAAAGAATACACTCTACAAATGTAAATACAGTTTTGGTTTGGTGATTGTTGGATACAATGGTCTTCCTTAAGCCTAAACACAGAAACAAAAGGTTGTATTATAACAGAAAGCCTAAGATGGGAAGTGATAAAATAGGTATTGAGTGGAGGGCTTTGTTAAAATTTAGCTCGTGTACTTGTAAAATTTCCATGTATTCATTAAACTATTATGTCATTCTTATTGTTAGAGCTTGGTTAGTTGACTAAAGTGTTAAGCTTTGTTTGTAGTACAAATTATAACCTTAACTCCTTTCAGAATGCAGTTGAAGGATTTTTGATCTTCCATAGTGATTTCAGTTTGTGTGTCTTACCCGAGCATCTGTTGTATATTATGTGGATAACTTTGTATTTAAGGGTTCAGCTGCAAGTTACTGGAGAGCTGTAAACTGCATCAGCTCCCGTTTTTGTAAAGTGCATTTCTCAGGGTGAGGGTGCCTCTCAAGTAGAGTATCTGTTGTGTTTGTAAACCACATGCTTGTAAAAATACAGGTATGTTCAAATAATACTGAAAGCTTTACAAGTGCATTTAAACCACGTGTGTAAGCTCATGATAGTGCACATTGAAGTAAAAGTCATAACCTTTTGGTTTTTATAGTCACAAAAGTGTGATAGCCTCAGGCCTTTGGCTAAGTTGTGTATCATCTGTAAAGGGATCTGTTTGAGTTTCAGGGTGGTCTTTGAGGGACATGGGTTTTATGTTTTGGGGACAGGCAGAGAGGTTCTCACATGTGGTGTGAGGCTTGCCAGGTGCTGTGAGATATCTCTAGCATTGTGCTGCAGCTCAGACAAACAGATCCTTCCAAGCCCAGGGTGTAGCAAAATCTTCTGGCACACCATGGCTGTGGTCCTGGGTAGCTGCAACAGAGGTACATATCAGAGAAGCAAAAATGTGGAGTGCAGGCATACCTGTGCACAGAAGCTCCTTGGAGACTGAGAATCCAAAAAGAATAACTTGGAAACTCTTGAGGACAGAGACTATTGATGAATCCTGATTAGACTGTTTGGTGACAAGATGTCATAAGGTGCATTTTAGTATAGCTGTTTAAATAGATTCCAAGAGTGTTAATTACAAGTGTGTTAAAATGGTCCTTTTTTCTTTCTGATTGGCTGCGGATTCTGCCCTTCTGTTTCAAAAGCTGACAGTGTAGAAATTTTAGGAAATAATACTTTATATTTATAGATGCTAAAATAGGATATCTTAGGTAAAAGAGAAAGACTGGAAAGTAAACACAGGACTTATGTCCAAGACGCTGTGGGCAGAAGTTTTGGTTCCATCCCTCACAACCTGCAAATGTTGTGTCCAAATTTGTTTTTTTGGTGATTGATTTTTAGCATGTGCAGCATATTATGAAATACTTTTTGAGAAGAATGTGCTTGTAAGTATTTTATAATCTTTTTTTTTTCCTGATCCTTACATTTTCTCAGCCTTGTGTCCTTGTCCATTTATTTATTTTTACAGCACATTTTAATTGAAGTCAGTGTTTTAGATTCAGCTTTTCAGGTATTGTATGTGGAACTTATTGGCAGTAGGCATGGGCAGGAGCTGCAGACTCAAGCAGTAATAGCTGATAAGACTTTTCCTTCTATTTTTATAGCTCCATTTAAAAGTGTGCTTTTTCTGGATCATGGTCTCCTAAGCTATACCTAGAAGTTCATTCCTTGGCTGATGGCAATTCTGACATGAGGATAAATATTCCTGATGCACTGAATGTATTGAATGCAACTTTGCATGGCCAGGGCTGCCAAGTGTTGTACTGACCAAGAGGTCTCATTAGCACGATGGCAGAGGAGGTCTTGGGTCAAGAACAGGTTTTTTCAGTGTGCCTAGAAATGTTTCCGTGGCCCAGGGGAAAGAAGTCCTTAAATCTTCTGGAATAATTTTGAAACAGCATTTTCATTGTTTTTTAACTTTTGGTACTTAGGTAAGAGGTATTTTGTTTTATATGCATTCAATTTTGAAATACACTTAGTATTCAGAGCATCTTTTGGCATTTGGCCTGAGGTATGAGTGTAGAACTGTCTTCCAAAGCAGCATCTCCTTGATATGCCAAGTGGTCCTGAGCAGCACCTGATGCACAGCCCTTGTAGGGTGATGTGGGACAGAGGCTTCTATGGCAGGACAAAAGAAAACACTCATCATTCTGTCAGTCACTTTGGGAAATGAACTGCCATCCTTTTCTGCTGCTGGTCAGCTATCATCCAGGCTGAGTTTTCATCTTTCCTAAGAAATTGCATGTATTTTCAGATGGAATATTTTCTTAGGAGATAATAATTCCTTTTCCTGGGCTGTTATGGCTCTTCCAGTGTGAGTATTTCTTCAGTTTTAACTTCATTAGTGCTGGTATGGCAGAGATTGAGCATTAGCTGGTGGTTTGTGTATGTGAAGCAATTCTTTTACCTGCATTTTATGCCCATTGTATAAATCTCAAAAACATTTACTGTAATGTTTGGAAAAAATGGACTGTTTGATAACAGATCTCAGTGTGTGGGAATCTCATGGTACTGTGGTGAGAATAAGCCCTAGTGGTAAACATTGTCTTCGTAAGGTCTGTTCTCTTGTAGGGCTGACTTCTTTTTGGGGTAGATTGCTAAAAGTATTGCTCTAAAGTGCAGAGATTTTGAATTTCTGAGTGACTTAAATAATGTTTGGCTTTCCAGTTGCAAAAAAAACCCATTTTTTTTCCTGATTTGGCAGCTAGTTGGGATACAGTTGAAGAGGATGACTTTCAAGGTGTTTTTTATTCAGAAATATGAAAGGTTTTTAATTACATTGAGCTATTTAGAAACTTAATTTTTAGTGACAGATGAGTACGGTTTCTCTTAGAGGAGGATGTATTTGTTGTAAATTAAGTTCTGGAAGAGCAGTTTTAGTCCTTTAGTAGCCTGTTTGGACCCAGGAGAGCCAGGTGAGTCACTTGCTGGGACAATAGCTCAGATGTCAGGAATAGGAATCGTGTTTGATTGTTTTCTAGACAGGTCAGTCAGGTTTTTTTGTTCTTAATTTTCTTCCTGTATTAGTTTTCTTTGATTTATTTATTGAAAGTGATGACGTGGGATGCTGAGGAAGGTTTACTTGTATTAATCTTAGCACAGAAGTGAATTTGAAGTTTTGTCTTTCTCACATGTGTCTCTTCTTTTTCTGTCTTGCTACATCTTTTCATTTGCCGTCTGTGTTCTTACCAAAGAAGAGCTGTTTGAGCCTTGTCTTGTACAGCAAAGTACCTTGTTTTGTGATGTTCAGGTAGTGACAAAGTTCACTTTCTTAGCTTTGTAGCACTCAGTCTCTAAAGGTCGTCTGATTTGGCGTGTGTGATTGCTTCATCATGCTCTGTGATAAACTGCAAAATGCTGAGAGTGAGAAATGTGTGCGTTTCTGACCTGCTGCCTTCAGCTCCTCAACATGAATGTTGTTGTCTTCACCCACAACCGCTGTAAATACAAGGAAGGGTTTGGTCAGAAGCATAGATGCTTTTAGCTGGGCAGATAGTATCAGGGCTTGTGCATAGCCCTGCAAGTGTCTGCAGGCTCCTGGGGAGGCATTTGTTGTTTGAATAGAAGGAGCTGGACCGGGCTGCTGATGCCTGGAAGCGCAGCCTCTGCGCCAGCCCGGCCACAGTCTTGCAATTGTTCGGCCACACTGGAGGGAAGAGGAAAAAAAAAAGCATTCCAAGCAGTGCCAAATTTTCTTTGATATGTTAATCTTTTGATAACAGTTTGAAAAGCCCTTGGAGACTTTTTTTAGATTTTAGACAAAATAGTTCATTTGTCAGGACTTCCCTTGTAGATAGGGTCTCCGTTATTAAGAACTGCCTCGCTAACTCATGGTAACAAAAGCAAGTGCAGAGGACAGCTGCTGGACTGCTTGTTGGTAAGAGAAACTATTAGTTATCACAGGGCTTTTTACAAATATCTGAAAAGAATAAAGTAGGGAGTGTTTAAGATACAAATGTGTAAGTTTACTCATGTATTTTAAGCAGACAGATGATAAGCGCATAAGAAAAAATAATAACTTGACAATTTTCTATGTGTATCCATACATGGGTTTTATTAAAGACTTCAGCTTTAAAAATTACATTTTAATCTAAGCAATCTGGGGTTTAAATTACCCACTGATTGCAGGAGGTATCAAAAGTTTCTTCTTTTGGAGCTGTAATTTGTCCAGACTTAAAAAATTTTCTCTTGAAGCTGTGAAACTTCAACTTACATTGAAAAACTGGAAGAATAAACAGATGGCAGCAATGTGTGTATGACTTACCTTTTAAGGATTGTGGAATTGGAACAAATTTTGAGAACAACAGAGGGAAGATTGACTTCACTTCCTACCCCCCAAATCAAACTCTAAGGGTAAAATTTGCTGAAACTACTGAAGAAGTTATGAAGCAGTATTATGCCAGCTGTTAGAAAACTGATTTGAGGTAAGCTGGTAGTCCTTCCAAAGTGTGGCTTGCAGAACTCTTCAGGTGTACTGATGGAAACTTGCTCTGGTGCTTTTAGAACAATTTCCTTAATAAATACACAATGACTTCACCTTCTATACTGTTGCTAGAAATGTTTGTTACTTACAAATATTTTGGTGCAGTTGCTTGGTATTCAGGTTGTTTAGTCAGGATAGATGAACAAATATGTAGTGGTGTAGTAATTGAGAAAAGGTGCAGCATTTTCTTCATTATGAGGGATGCATTTAGTTTTAAGCTCTGTACACTGCTGTAATTTCTTCAGTGATCCAATTTGTGATTTATTTTAGCTCCAAAATAGTATCAACTTAAGTCTGAAACTGCAGGTGCTGTCCTGCTCACAGCTGCATACCCTTCAGGACAGAAACAAATAGGAAATGCTGTTCAACTTAATTTTGATATACTGTATTTTGCAAAGTTGCATATTTGCTGTTTAGGCTTATGACTCAAATGTATGCTCTTAGAAGTACTTACAGTTCAGACACTGTTCAGCTGATCTCTAGACCATTTGTTAAATTTATGTCTACATTGTTACAAAATGTTGCAAGTGATTTCATTCTCTTAATCTCAGTAGCAAACAGCATTTTCTTTTACAGATCTCTTTGGTATTTCCTACTTCTCTGACTCTAGAATATGCTTAGCTATATAATAGCAACTCAATAAGTAAAAATTACGAGTGGAGTGATAGTAACTTTCACCATTGCCATTGGTTATAAGTCTTCTTTCTTTAAAAGGTTGCTGTGTTCAGTTTGTTAAAAGGGGGAGAGGATTTCTCTGGCTATTCACTCCTGGGAACTTGGGCTGTAGAGAGGCTGAGTGGCAACTTGTAATGTGCATCAGAGACATATTATACTTGGATATTCCCATATTCATATTGCTTATTGCAAGTGGATTTCCACCTCACTTTGGTCTGAGTGCTAGTAAAATGTCATACTCCATCATGGTCCGAAAAGTCCAAAGTTTATATTTAAATTTTTAATTAAAGATTTAAAGTATGGAAATGTTTAATTCCCCATCATATTATAGAAGGAAGGAAGTAAAACTCAAATGCAGATTGCTGAAGTCTCTTCTGAACTGGTAAAGTTTTTTCAATCTGACCCCGCAGCCTGAAGTCACTCAAGGAGGCAGCCCTGGGGGAGTCCATGTGGTGGTGTTCAAACCCCAGCTTTCAGCAGGGCAGTGGGAGACAAACCCAAAGTGGTTACACTTTTGAACTCCTGATGATAAACTTGGGCTGATGGGGAGGATATGTGCCAGAGGGGATATAATGGGAGGAAGAGTGCAGTTCTTTGTTGTGGAATAGGAATAATTTTCATGACCCATCAACTAAGAAAATACCTCTATAATGCTTTTTAAGTTTAGACATTTGAATCCGAGTTTAATATGGAAAATTACCAGCAGTATGTGCCATGTTGAGAATGTGTGTTAGTTTGAGGCTGTTCAGTAAATGAGTCTGTATAAAATAATGCAGATGAAGCTAATGATGTGAGTCAGAAATAGCCTCCTAATTCTCCTCATGTATTCCCTGTCTGATTCTGCCCAGCTGTTCAAAGAGCTTACTGAATCACAGGAATTATTCCTAGTGCTGAGATTTCCTTTCATACTTCTTCAGACCCACAACTTGATGTTCCTTCCTGGCAGTGGAACAACCCTAAATGGAGGCAATTGCACTTCTCTCTCATACTGCCACGATGTCCCATAAGGTCCCTGTGCTGACATATTGACCATATTGAAATCTCAGTTGAGATCCATTGATCTGGAAGCTATTTGCATTTATTTTTCTGCCTGGTGCTTTCCTATACCAAGTTCTGCTTGAAATGTCCATCAAGGTTGGAGAGTTGCCTTTTGGTGTTACTGTACATTACAGTGGGGAAGTGTATGTTTGTTTAAGAGCAGACTAGGTCAAGTATGATTAACCTAATAATTCTTTCCTGGAGCTGTGAACTCTATTAGAAGTATAATTCTATAAATAAAAGAACTTTTTCTGGCTGCATGACTTCTTGATTGAAAATGTGATTTGTATGGTGTACATAAAGTTGTTTGATGTGATTAATTCAAAGATTGTCCTCAGAAGCTTTCTTAGCAATCCTGTGTAGATTTAGGACGGATTTTAACTGGTTTTATATATTATCTGTATCTTTCCCAGACTGTAAAGCTGCTTAGTTAACAGAAGTGGCAATTTAAACAAAAGTGTGGTTTAGAACTTTAATGACTTGTGTGGCTTAATTTCCAAATAAATCTGCAGTAAAATTATAGTATAGCAATACAAAATTTTCGGCTTAACAGGGCGAGGAAAGTGTGTGCTGGTGTTCCAATCAAGGGAGGCAGTTGTTGCCAAGTTAGCTTCCATCCATTCAGAACTGGAAATGAAAATGCCAACTGTATCAAGCACTCAATTTGTGAAGTACTGACTTTCTTCTCACCTGAGACTCAGCTCTGTGCTGAGATGCAGTTCTCTCCTTTGAATTTGTGTTTCTTTTACTAGAACCTTATTCAGCAGTAGGAATAGATTTCTGAGGAGATCCAGATTTGGGTAGCAGAAGAAACCTTTCCTGCTGGGTTCCTGCTTCATTTATTGGGTTAACTGGAAAGGAGATGGTAGGTTGCAAAAAACACATGTGGATGTGGTGCTGTTGATAAGCTGCAGGAGATGGGAGGAGGAACCCTTTGCAGCTGGCATTGCTGGTGAATATAAGTGCATGGATCCAGGGGCTGGCTTTGAGAGGATCTGACTTGGAGTCTGGTGATTTGGTTTGTGAAAATGTTGGGGAGCTAATGAAAAAGAAGTTGGTAGTGATTGTACTTATTGTGCTAATACTAGTAACAGCCTGAAAAAGGGCAGTTAGAGTAGCTGCTTGTGCTGTGACTTAATACATGAGGACTGGTTGTAAGGTGTGGTAGTAAGTGCTGTCTTCCAAGAGGTTTGTGTATATGCAGTAAATAAAATTGAAGGCTGTACCATGTCAGTGCAGAGAATTTTAGTTAATCTATGTCTTGGCAGGTGAGCACTGGCTGTTTACTGATTTTAGTTGTGGCAGTTGTTTGTTCCTGTGCATTAATTATAAACTATATACTATTAACATGTATAGAGGTGCCCAAATGAAGGTTAGATGCAGTTTTAATTTCAAAAATTTGGCCTTTTGACATGGTACTTTTGATTTTACTTGCTTAGGTGATGAGGAACATTGTGATGTAGCCTTTTTTTGTAGTTCTCCCCTTTTGGAGTAGGGGTCTATGTGTGCACTACATTCCATCTTGTAGACAGTGCCTATTTTTGCCATGCCTTTCCTTATTCATGAAAATTGTAATCATAATCTGTCCTTAAAACACCTCTCAAGATTAGTGACTGTGAGAGATTTTGATGCAAATTGAATCGTAGAGGAATTGCAAAGAAGGGGAAAGACTGACTAAAAGCCATGTGTTGATTTAGAAATAATAAACTGGAGACTAAACATTTTTAAGCATGTATTTATTCTTCTGCTCAGATGAGAAGTGTAGATCTCAGGGGTACTGTCCCTTTCCTCTTGAGGGATAGCCTGGCTTCTGAAAGAATCTGATTTGAGCTATTACATTTAGAGTGATACAAATGTGTAATACTGACCTACTTTTAAGCTTTTTATTATTAAAGGATTAATTTACATTTCCATCATGAAGCTTGTGGGAGGTACCAAAAACTGCTTGCTGCATGTAGAATGTAGCCAAATTAAATTGGTACAGGCTTCTTCCCCCTCTTTTAAAGCCTGGTGTTCCTGCAGTATTTCACTTGTATTCATCTGATGTTCAATCATAAAGCTTTATAGAGCTCCTTGGATAGTTACTTCTAGAAACTCATAACAGTGCAAATTGAAGATAAATATTAATATTTTGTCGGTGTTGTGTTTTATGTCTGCACTTACTGAAAGTAATTGAAATGACCTAAAACTTAGGTATAAAATCAGTTATGTTGCTTCAATTTTTAATTCTTGTCTTGTTGAAGGTCTTCCATATCTCAAGTTGAGAAGTTCCATATCATTCTAAACATGGAGAAAGAAGAAAAGAAATATGTCAATAAAGCAGAGGAAGACGAGATGGTAATGAATTCTGTTAATCTATTTTTATACAACAAAAGAAACACATTTTCAGGGTTTTCTGTTTAAAGGGGTATATTGCATCAGGAAGTGGATTATGTCAGTTTAAATCAATTTAGCAATTTTATAAGATTATCCTTGGCAATTTTTTTTTGGTATTAAGAAATTAGTCTTGGGATAGGAAAGGTTTTTGTTAAGGTCAGTAGTTCAATAGATAATAGATAATTTTGGTGCTTAACATTTCTTTTTTACACATGAAAAATGGAAACAAAGTAGGTTGTGTTTTGGTTTTTTCATTATTACTATTATTTTGTTGTTCTTTGGTTAGTTGGGGTTTCTTCCCTCCAAATCCTGGACGTTTTTTTGTTGTCTTTTAAAACAAGTTAATGCTTTATAATGTGATCAAAGCAGTAAGCTTTGACAGGAAAGTACTAGCAGCTAATCTTTCAATTTCTAGCCCACTTGGGGTTCATAGGGATTTTTCTAGTCCCTTTGGTATATACAGGGATTTTTGTTTTAAAAAATTATAGTTTTCTGTGAATTGAAGTTCTTGTTCTGTCCTTGTGCACACTGCTAGGAAAAGCAGTTCTTCACTAGACAGCTCTAAGACAGAGTGTAAGCAAATGCATCTTAGAACAGGAGGTGCTTATGGCCTGATCACTAAAATAAATATTTTTTTTAGGTAATAATTTTATTTTGTCCTAAAAAGAAGCATTAACTTCTCTCACCATCTTCCACTGTTCTGTATTTTTGCTAAGGAGTGTTTTGGGGGTGAGAGAAAATGTGCTTTATTTTTCTGCATTTTTTTATCTGAGAAGGTGGCAAACCAAACTTTTGAAAAGCCTTTCCTTAGGAAAGGAGATAAAACAATTTCTAACACTGTTTAATGAAAAGTAAAAAAAAATCCAAGAAGTTCATGTCAATATGAACAATGGGTGGGACTCAATGGGAAACTTCATTGCCCTTTTACAGCAGGAAATACAATCTAATGATGTAATGTGAAACTCAGGAATGTAACACAGTGTCCAGTAAATCACTAAATTATTTTCTGTTCCTGGCTGTCATCAAGTTAAATTGGTGCTTGCACACTGAATACTTGGGGTTTTCTTCATGGGAGAAAGATTTTTCTAACTGGTGCAAGTTACAGAACCTTTGAGTGTGGTTTAGAGTTTGTAAAGTAGCATTTCTTGTTAAATGGCAGCCAAAATAAACAAGATTCTCTACTAAAATGTGATGTTTGATATGTTAAGGGACTTCTTTAGAATATATAAAATTCAGCTGGCAGTAATAATTCAAAACTGTGAATGCTAGCTAATCAAATGGTAGATCATAAAATCAGCATTTGACAAAACCACACACTTGTGCTCTTAAATGTTCAACTGACTTGTTCTGTGTCATGGTTAAAAATGTTGTTGTTCACTGAGAGTTAAGGCAGGTTGTGTTGCAACCTCAGTCCTTAGGGAGCAGTGCAGAGAGGAGACAGGTCCTGCAATGAAATATTTTACACCATGTGGATGATCTGCCTCTGTCAGGCTTTTATTGATGTTTATATTTCTGACTAAGCACAACAGTGGTCCTTTTTGCTTCCATGCCATCATGTATTTAGTGTTTCAAATCTGTCCTTCCCCCAGAAAAGAAAAAAGAGGAAATGGCTTTGGAATTTGATTTGCTTTCAATACTGCGCATTATGAAAAATTAATGTCGGCATCCTGAGTCTCAGTAATTAAGAGAGTCATCATTACTTGTTTCTGCTTCCATGCAGGAGATCTATGGCTATGATCTGTGTCGCTGGAAGTTGGTGCTAGTTGCTGTAGGAGTGATCTGTTCGGGTGGCTTTCTTCTCCTCCTCCTCTACTGGATGCCCCAGTGGCGTGTGAAAGCAACGTGCAGAAGGACTACGCTTAAAGACTGTGAGGTGGTTCTGCTGAGAACAACTGTAAGTTCACAGGGGGATGTGCTTCTCCCTGTTAGCAGTTCCCTCTGCTTGCTGGAATGCACCAAGCCTTGCATTCAGTGTAGACATGGTTGTGTTTTACAGCACTGCAGAACTGGGCTTTCAGTTTCAAGAATCAAATACTTGAGTGCTGTTGTCATCAACAGTTACAGAACAAATACCTTTTCGTATAAGCTGAAACTTGGTTTCCCTTCCCTTGTTCAGCAAAGATACATTTGTTGAAGTAAGGTGTAACTGCTGACCCAAGTGCAAATTAGAATTGTGGAAAGAAAATTGTTCTTAAGGTAGCTGAGAATAACTTGGAGGTATGTTCTGTAATTCTGCATGGGCTCTACTAATCTATGATCTGTGATTTTGCTACACTGTTGTAGTAAAATGCTGTTTAAATGCTCTTTCAGCTAACTAATTTCCCCCCCTCTTTTTTAGGATGAATTCAAGATATGGTTTTGTGCAAAGGTTCGCATTATGCCTTCTTTGGGAGCCAGTCCTTTAGAGAATCCCAACCCTATTGTGCACAAGGTTTCAAATGGCCATGCTGTTCATTTCTCTGAGTCTGCTGCAGAAGAGAATAAAAACGATTCGAAAAAATATTTGCCTGTAAGTAAACTTGCAATATATGCTGCTAATTCTCAAGTACCTCAAGTACTGTTGAGACTGAACACACAGAGTGCAGTACATGTGAGCTACTACTTTTGTTTGAAAGGCTAATTCATTCTTTGGGTGGAACAGAAATCTCCTCCATAACCTGTTACTGGAAATTGTAGAAAGCTTGAAAGATTATGTTGAAAGAGAAGTATTCATTTTTCAGTGAAGCTTTTCTGAATGCACTTTCTGTCACCTCTCAGAATAAAGTCAGTCAGAAGAGAGGTGTTAAGTGGCACCAGTTTAACATCTATGTTTTGTTGCCCTTACAGATCCGTTATTTCACGCATCACAGTGTGAAGTATTTTTGGAATGATTCAGTTCAAAGTTTTGATGTCATACGGTAAGAAAACTTTTTTCTCATGTGTTGGGCTTCAAACTGCATTTAAAAAAAAATACCATAGCATGCCTGAGAACATGCTGAAAAGTGGTGTTATTTTCTGACCAGCTGTTTTAGCTCATTGAGTCTTTCTTTGAATCATAGTGAGGGCAGGGAGATTTTAACTTGGTGTGGATTTGGAAGGAAGGTGTTTGTTTAATCTGCCTTTATCAAGTGTGATTTGTGTGGGGTGATGGGCTGCATGCCTCTGTGGGCTTTTTGCCTGTTCTTAGAGTGTTACTTGAGAATCAGAGCACCTGTTTATAGACAGTAGTACTGCTTCTATAAACTCTCAAAAACTTTGCTTATGATGGAATGAATAACTTATGTTTTTTGTGTTGCTGAGCTAGACACAAAAGGAGTATCTGGGAAGAAAGGGAATTCACCAAAGACCTTTTTTGCTCATCTTTTTGTAGGTCTATTTCTACAGTTTTTGTGCAGTTGAGCTGGATCTGATCCGTCTTTTGTTACTCTTTAGTAACAAAAACAGGTCTATTGCACTGATAAAAAATATTTTGTAGTGGGCAGTGCTAGCTTGTGATGCACTGTATTTTCTTTTATCCAGCAGCACTGTTGCATGATGTTAGGGTTGAAGAAGAAAGGTTTTCTTTCTGTGATAAGGCCTTCTCATAGCACCACAAGTTAAATGAGTGTAGGCTTCTCCATTTTTGGCAACTGCCCATTAAAATAATAAATTCAGATCAGACAGATAATCTCAGTTAAACTTAAATCAGTGTTCACTGCATTGAACCATCATGTGGAGAAGTTCAAGCACTACATATAGAAAAAATTCACGACTGTGACTGAGGGAAAGCAAACCAGCTGAAATTTCTCTTATAAGGAGCATACCTTGGCAATGTTGTTTTTTTTCCAAAAAAATGCGTGCAAGTAATATGGAAAGTTATCAGCAATGAAAATTATTTTAGGAAGTGATTATAACACAAGCAGTTACAAAACTGAGCAGTCCCCATCTGGGAGGGTGGAAATGTCTCAGTTCAGGAGTAAATAATTGAAAGCTTTGTATGCATTTTTTATGTTAAGCCTCCCATGAAATACAGTTGTGCAGGTAGTGACTCTCATCATTTTGCATTGTGGGCTCCTGCTTTCATGTCTACAGTGCTCCTAATTTGAACTGTTCAAAGGGAATAGTTCCCACAGATGAGATTAAGAAACTGCTTGTATGTTAAGAACACGTATTGGAAAAAAAATCATAGGACTCCACATGTTTAGAAAAAAATGTTGTTCCTTAGCATTAAAGCAGTGACTTGAAACTTGGCATTTGTGGCTATTTGACTGTGCCTTTTGATGTTCTTGTGATAACTCAGCCAATTTGTAAGCCCTGGAAAAATCTCAGATATGCCTGTGAAGTTATGTGAGCATTTATTCAATCACATTCTTGCTGATAAGCCAAACTTTCATTTGTTTGATGTATTAGCCATGACTGAGCCTGGCCACTTGTTTAGTCAGGTACAGTAGCTGAGCTGGACATGATTATTTAGCAATTGAATAATGAAGAGGAGAAAGAATTGGATCCGAGGTACTGGATACTGTTAGAGCACTAAGTCACTTTTCCACAAGGTCAGATAAAAATGCCAGTTTGTAACAACTTCTCTAAAGTGTAAGGTCCTGTAGTGAAGTACTAGATATCATACGCAAAATAATATCTGAGCTTATGAATGATAAATACTCTGAAAAGAAGTTTGAAAAAATTTGTCCTTCTCCAAGGTATGTTCTCTTATTCTTTTTTTCAGTTTATATGTATAAACCAAAAATTGATACTACCTAATAACATGTAGAGAATCAAGTTAATATTTGTAAGGAGACAGTCTAGGAGACAGAGGTCTTTGTAGTAAAACCCTTAAAGCAGGCAGCATGCTCCTGGTTGTGATCTAAGCACAGCACTGCATCATGAAGAACATTCACTTTGGGCAGCTGGTTATGTAAGTACCCAGAGACAGAACAGTTTGATCACATAATGAAAGGCTTAGCACGACACAGAACGGGGGCAAATTAAGATTTCTTGGGCAACTAATTCAGTTTTGAGAGCTGGAGTCTCATATCATTGTTCTTTTTATATTACCATAATATTAAGATCACTGTTTTAAACACAGGAAATGCAAGTGTAATTGTTCTTGGACTAAATCAGACTTGGTCACATAGCCAAAGAGGATGCCACTCTGACCTTGGATGTCTGTTTTGTTTTAGCTACTGTCAACTGAATTTCTGAGTGGGTTGATGAGTGCTTTATATAATAAACTCTGCACACAGGGGTTTTTTTTTAATGGTTTGGGAATTCAGTCTGTAGCAGTAGTGTTAAAAACACAAAATGTCCTACTAGCAGCTCTTTCTTTGCATGGACATTGCACACACAGGTATGCATATTTGCATATAAAGCACTTAAATTTAGGGACTCTCCTTAAATCCACTGTTACATTTCTTTTCCTGCAGAAAAGAAAAATTATTCAGGATAGAGTGGGAGGAAAGACACAGCCATTAACAGAATTCTGTGTATTTTTTAATCTAAAATAGTGTTTTTAAAATCCTTAACTTAAAGTTTTAGAGAAACCTTGTAAACCTAGGGCTAGTGTAACAGATAATTTTCTTCTATTCTTGTACAAGCAGTTGGTGGAAACACAATCCTAGGCTTTGCAGTAGTGAGGATATTTAAAGCTTTCCCTGTGTTCTAGAGAATGGAAGTAATTGTTACTAAATATGCACAATAAAGAGTTGGTCGGGGTTTTTTTTCCCCATTGGGACAACTGAGACTCTTTTTTGGTAGATAACTTAATAAATATCCAATATAAAAAAGATTTGTGTGGAATAATGCTGTCATGGCATCTGTGGAAGGTGACAGTATTTTCCTGTGCATCCAAAGTGTGTCCACGAGACAATGCCTGGATGTTGGGCAGCATACATCTGATTTACTGAGTTTGGCAGTTAGCACAATCCCACAGCTGTAAATATGGTGTTTCAGGTGTTTCTGCATATCTGCAGATCTCCTGAAGAACAGCATTGGTTTTCACAGCATGTGGAGAAGTCCTGTGGAAATGAGTCTTCTGGTAATAAGAAAGTACTGAAAATGTAGAATGTGTTTTTCCTAGTCATGGAGAACATTGTGATAGTAAGATGCTGCAGAATAGCTGTGGTATAGATTTAGTTAATAAATTGATTAATAAGTATTTCTAAAATACTTCCATTACTACTTAGAGTCAAATGAAGATAATTTGAAGAAATATGAATCTATATTGACTCATGTTTTATAAAACTTTCTCACTTTTTAGAGGCCTTTGAATACTAGTTATGCTAGATTCTACTTAATTTTTTAAGTGTCTGCTTCCATCCTCACCAAAAATCAAGCCATGCAAACCATTCCATTGTCTCCATTTTGATTGGAATAGGTATGACTATCCTTCAGAGATGTCAATAAGAAGATTGCTTTTGATGTCTCATTGGTATCTGCAGTTGACAAAACCAGCTAAGAACAAATTAGTCCTTAGATTTTGTTGTTTCATAAAACAGTGTACCTCTTGGCAAAGACCTAGCTCTTTTGAGTCACTGAAGTCTTAATTTTAAATACCAGGTTTCTCAAATAACTCACTGACTTTTCCTTTCCTCAGAGGTCTAGATGAATCTACCTTCTGCTCTGCAATTCATAACGAACACAGCACAGGACTGACAAAGGGAATGCATGATTACAGGTAATACTGCAGTAGTATTTGAGGGAAGAATTGTTCATGTTTCATTACCTGGGCTCAGAGTGTTAAAAAGCCCAGAAGACTATTGAGTGATCAGTGTCTGATTTTTTTTGAAAATGAGACCTTCATACAGGTTAAAATACGGAAGCGTTTGCTTGCTCATCAATTCATCTTCTGGCAATTTGTGTCTTTTTCTACAATAAAAGCCTTTCCCCTCAGATCATTTTAGGGCTTTTTCATGTCACTGTCATTTAACCAGCTCGGATCCCATCAGAGCTTGGTTTCTTGCTCCCTCTTTCATGATTTGCCTTTCTTCATTCTAAGAATAAAACTAAGATACAGAACCTTGAAAATAGTGTCTTACTGCAGGATAGGAGTTAACACTTGTGTAAGCTTAAGTTAACGAGAATCACATACTGGCTTTCAGAATGACATTTAATTACATTGGACCTATACACAGTTTACAGGGAAATCTTGTTATGAAAGAACCTAAAATATAAGGTACAGTTTAAATTGATCAAATAATTATCTTTGTATTGAAACATCTCACTAGGTAAATGTTTTCTAAAAAGCACTTCTTGAAACTATGATAAATAAGAAAAGAGTCACAGATTTAGGGACATGTTATACTTTCTCATATTAGTGGAATTAATTTGACATCAATGAGACTCCTAATAAAAATCTTAACTTTTTTTTTTGTATTTTTGTTTTTTAATGCAGAAAAGCATTCTATGGAGTAAATGAAATTGCTGTGAAAGTGCCTTCCATTTTTAAGCTTCTGGTTAAGGAGGTAAAATCTTTTCTTTAACAAATTAAAGAAAAAAAGGTATATCACTGAAAGTTACTTCAATTGCAATGACTATTGACTACTGAAAATCTTCCCCCAGAGCCCAGCATTATAAACCAAAATAATATGGACCATTTTTTGAGCTCTCCAGCTCTCCTTAGAGCTGAGGATCAGAGGCCTCAGCTGTAAGCTCTCCAGAGTTCACAGCCTGGTGCCTTAGTAAGGACATTAGAAAATAAGTCAGAATTCTTTGAAAGGCTCAGCGTCTTATTTATTTTTGTAGTTAATTTTAAACTTAACATTTAAATAAAATGAATGTGTTCTCCATGAGGAGCCCAGAGGTTATGTATTACAACATATGCAGCAAATCAAACATGGTGTTGTATATACTTCTGTTGGATTTGTTCCATTTTCCTTGTATCAGGTGGATTTGAATAACTGGTTTGTTATCTGCATGCCATAATAATGCACAGTAGAACTTTTGGACAAAGAAACTCTCCAACTTGATCTAACAGAGTAAGAACTTGAGGTATCAGGGCATTTATTAAGAAGAAATAGAAAATAACATCCCAATTGGTTTAAGAATTATCACTTAAGGTGCATCAGATATTCCTATTACCTCATTTTGAGGTGTAGGGAGAAATGCATGCAGTCTTCAAAGTCTTTGTGTATTATTTGAGTGAGAACTGTGCTTTTGAGGGACTGAGGAAGTAGTGAAAAAAGGATCATTTTGGCAAATCAAACAAACATTATACATAAAGAACTGAAACTGTGTCCTCCCTAGAGGAAGATAATTTTGACTTATTCTGATGGAGACCCTATGTGACCTTTTGGTGTAACTTGTATGTTCTGTCACTCTCCTAGGTTCTCAACCCTTTTTACATTTTCCAGTTGTTCAGTGTGATATTGTGGATCAGTGATGAGTATCACTACTATGCATTAGCAATTATGATTATGTCTGTAATATCCATTGTTAGCTCACTCTACACCATTAGAAAGGTAAGTTCAAAGAAAACAGATGTCTTTTTGTCTTTTTACTGATTGCCTTATTTTGTTGTGAAATTCCATACAAATCTTAAAGAATTTTCCAGAGTTATACAGGCAGAATATTGTTATGCATTTTCCCTCTTTGAGCTGAAAGAATTTGGATTTATAGGTTTTTTTTTGAGACCTTTGCAGGCTTTCCATGCTAATGAATCAATAGGTTGGCCTCAGACAAAAGAAACACTACCTTGTTTAAATAAAACCTGGACACAAGTTTATGTACCAAGTTTTACTGACACTAGTGATTCCATCTTGCATTGTTTCCTTGTTTGAAAAAGCTCTACAGAATTGAGCACCAGTGAAACATATGGATTGTTAAATTGGTGATTCAGTTTTCTCTGTAGACTTAAGGGTATGAAAGTAGTAATTATCCTTAAATTGCAATCACTGAATTGGAACCAAAGGAAAAATAAAAACCCCAAACAACTTCTACCTTAATCCAAGTTCATACAAGTACTGCAGCTTTTACTTTTGTATGTTAATGCCCAAATAATTTATAAGATTTTGCATGACAGTGTATGTTTGCTTCCAGAATGCTGTTAAAAACAGGAGCCTGTACAGGTTGATGCACTCAAACTTTATTCACCCATAAGTTTTCTAAACTATGTTCAAGAGAATGTTTTGAGTAGCATTTTGTTGTTAAAGAATGTTAGTAGAGAATCTCATCACTTCTAACTAGAGCTAGAATGTGCATTTAGAAGACAAGCTGTGCTTTTGAATAATGAGCTTTTCTCCCCTTTTCAGCAATATGTTATGTTACATGACATGGTAGCAGCTCACAGCATTGTAAGGGTTTCTGTCTGCAGAGGAAACCAAGGTAAATTTCACAGGTGGCCTGGAAAGCTGAATTTAAATTGCTCATGAAGCGTGAGTGTAAAGTGGGTCTGCATCTGTTCTTTCTTTGATCAGCTTGAAATGCTTGCATTCCTTAGCAAAACTGCATGGAAAAAGGAGTTCAAAATGGAATTTAGATAGTGTAATGTGCTCAGGGTTAGCCTTCTAGATGGTATTTTCAGTGAGTATCAGGTTTGTTCAAGATTAGGTGCTTGTCCTATTGCTGTTTCTCATTCTCTACCATTCCACTTTTGTAACTGTCATTGTAGTTTCTTTCTTGACTTAAAGATGTGCATGTGTTGGGTCTCCATTACAATTCATAACCCAGCAAGGGCTGCAGGATGATTTCTGAACTTCTGCTAATTGGATACCACAGCAGTTAAAGGTGTGGTATCCAGAAGGCTGTGATGCATGATACTGTTTTTAAAGACATACATTTGTGTTGGACTCATGTCTTTATACTGAAGTTACACTGTGGCTAATCATTAATATATTTTCTCTAAGCTTGATTCCTTTCATTTGTCATGATGAACTCTATCCATGTGCTGTGGAGTTTAATCTGTGGTAGAATTGAGGCTTATCAATGGCTTTTTCTGCATATTTTTAAAATTACTTCATGCCATTAATAAAATGAAGTGTAGTCTTACTTGTCACCACCTGGATCTTGGATGTGAGGATCTTTATCAGATTTTGTAGATGGTGGCTATTTTTAAGTAAACTTGTTTTTGTTTTAATATTCAGAAATAGAAGAAATCCTTTCCACTGACCTCGTGCCTGGAGATACCATGTTGATTCCATCCAATGGGACAATTATGCCCTGTGATGCAGTACTGCTTAGTGGTACTTGTATTGTAAATGAAAGTATGCTAACAGGTAAAGTAAACTTGATACACAGTGCTGCATGGCTAAAAGTATTAGTTTATACCTGTGTGCATGCTTACTTGCAGTATGTTTTAGCAGAAGTGGATATGTTTGTTTGAAATATGTGTATTCTTACAATTAGACATATTCCACTTATATACCTGTGTCCTGCTTATCTGCAGCAGCTACCTGATGCTGCTTGGAAACTCCAAAAATGACTGTTCATTTCTTGTTAAAAAGATTTCTTCGTAGTAGTTTGTCTTCCTGCCTCTTGACTTGGTGTTCTCAGTGCAGATGGAGTTCTGAAGCCTGCTTTTTCAGAAAATTTTTGTCCAGACTTTTTAGCTTCTTCTAAAAATGAAAGTAGTGACTAGAATGTTCTACTGTATTTAAAACCAGAAATTATTATCTCAAGTTGTGCCTGCATATGTTGAAACCAGGGATCTGAGGTATTTAAAGGACAGCTTCAGTGACAAGGATGGACTTCTTGTTATTCCTAGGATAATCAGTCCAAATTGACAGCCCTTAGAAAATTGTAGTTCAGAGATTGTGTGTTCTATTATGTTCAGTTTTTTTCAATAGACTTGATCCTCTTGCTGCTGCTAGCAGCTGATAAAAATTGATTGCAGCCCTAGCTTGAGTGCACTCGGTCACCAAAGAAGCTGAGAATAATTTTCTTCAGCTTCTAGTTTTTCTGGGTGAAGATGAGGTGATGCTTTTCAGCAAGAGAAGGAAGCTTGTCCTGTTTTTCTTTTTTTAATGAACTGTGTTTTATATCTGTGATTTGAACTAAAGGGCACAGAAGCTGTGTTGGTGAATAAGGAATAGAGCTAAATAGCATTTTGGGTAAGGAATCTGCTGGGCTGAGGCTAGTAGGTGAGAGACGACCTAATAACACACTGAAAGGAAGATTATTTCCATAAGCCTGCCTGCCTGCTGATGAAGTGAGATTATATTATTCTCCTCGTAGTTGTGATTGAAAAAATGTCTGTTATTCTTTGATCTTGCTTAGAGACTTTGTTTCCTTTAAGGTGAAAGTGTTCCTGTCACAAAGATTAACCTGCCGAATCCTTCGGAGTATCCCAAAGCGGTGGGAGATGAGATCTACAGCCCCGAGGTGCACAAGCGGCACACGCTCTTCTGTGGAACCAACGTCATTCAGACCCGCTTCTACACCGGGGAGCTGGTCAAAGCTCTGGTGGTCAGGACAGGTACAGATGGTTAAGTTTGTCCCTTGTTCATGTGCTACTCCTTTTTGTAGGTGTGTGTCACCTGGCTGGTACTGCTAAGCTTGGGTAAAGGAATATACCCCAAAAAGTCTTAAGAATAGAACTAGATGATGGTCTGAAGATTAACAGTTGGCAAGCAAGAAAGTAAATCGGTCTTCAGCATCAATTTAAAACTTATTCGAATATGTTTTCATATCCTTTAGGTGGTTTTTTATAGTGTCTTGGTTGAACTGCATGTGCCTCTTGGAAAAGGTTTATCATCAGATTGGGTGGGTAGTGGGGAACAGCTGATTTTTAGCAGAGTTATTCACACTTTACCTATAGTTACTTCAAAGTACATAACATTTGCTTCAAAAATTAGTTTGATCTGTCTGCAGAAATGCTAATTCATATGTTAGAGATTTGGGGTTAAATAACACAGATATTCTATGAAAACCAATTGCACAAGCTAATACAATTGTGGGATTCTGCTTTACAAAGATCATCTAAAGTACCACAAAATAAATGAATGCCGGCTATTATCCAAGGTACAATAGAATTAGATAGAAGAAATTGGACTACATTGACTAGACTGCTACTTAAAACAAGTTTTCCAACAAATAACTTCATCCTAATTAGCTGCTTCTTACTCTGGTGTATTCTTCTCACCTTCTTTTAGTCTGCTTTAGCAGTAGAAGTTCTGATTTTTTGTTTTATTCTCTTTCTTGAGGCTTCTATTAGTCTTCTCTTTCAAATAAATATTTTCTTTTTCTTTAATATATCTGCCCTTTAATAATACCCATCTCAGCTTGTTTTGTTTCTTAAATGAATTTCATGTGCCCAGCCTGGTGTGCATGTACAGCAAGGTGAGCCCAAGCAGCAGCAGAAATGAGCTGCTGAAGGCATGTTGCTGCTGCTCTGCAGGAAGGAAGGATAGTACTCTTTTTTCCTGAAGTCTGATAGCATAGTCTGTATCTCTAACAAGGAGCATTGCAATTTTTCCCAACACAGAGTCCTACTGCCCTGACATGGGAAGGTGTGTTTGTAAAATGTTCTTTGCCCATGGCAGGTCTGAGTTAGTTGCTCTTGTGAACAGCTCAAATACAGCTCTGTGGGTTTCTTCAGGTTTTACGTGTGGACAAATGTGCTTTTCCTGTGCTGTGGCTGTGTATAGAGAGAGGAGCAAAGTGATACAGAAAATAAAGTGATAAAGTGTTCTCCTGCCTGCTTTACAGGAACAGTTTTTAGGCAAGTGGGGAATTTCCCTCTCCACAGAACTGGATGATAGGTGTCAGCACTTGCAGCTTCTTGCTCCTAAGATGTCTGATAGTAGGAACAAAAGTAATTCTTACATAGTGAGATACAAGTTAAAATCCCTTTATATGTGGGAGGCAAATGCCACAAAATGGAAGGTACTTAAAAATTGAGTCCTTAAAAGATCTAGGAGAAAAGAGCTCTATATGGTTGTGTGCAAATCTTGTCATAAACGAGGATATAAGATTGATCTGCTCACAGTACTCTTCAAGTTAAGCCTTTAACATGTTTGACATTACAGCTGAAATACACATAAAATGTATTCATTTATTTCCTCTTGAAAGTCAGTTGATAGATGTCATCGTGGCTCCTATTTGTAATTGAAGAAAATTCAAAACTGATTATTTTGCTTTAGAGAACAGAATTGTCCACTAAAGTTAACTGTATATCCAGTGTGTTCTAAAGACATCCCATGAAGTTTTCATTTATGATTTTACCCTGATGTGCTCTATCCTGTAGCTGCAGAACCTTCTGCAAAACCATGGGAAAAAAAATAGAAAGTAGTTCTGATATTTTGTTGACCACTGTGTTGAATTACAAAGCATTCATTGCTAAATACTCAAGTACATACAGACATGGTGAACTTCTCTGAACAGGCCTATGGTTTGTATTCTGCAGTAGCAAATTCAAAGCCTGGAGGCTTTATGGCTTTTTCTCTTGTGATGAGCTCATCCACTTTGAGTGATGCCGTGGTTGTTTTGTTAGAATCCTAGATGCCAAATGTCAGGGTGGAGGGCTCAGCCTTTGTTGTGGTGGTTTGCAGACTGAGAAGCTGTCAGGAAGCTGTCAGTAATGCCAGAAGACCTGGCACTGATACTGGGTTTTTAGTAATAGACTTTGAAGTCTAAGCATATGGAAAATGTTTTGGGCTCACAAAATTGGGCATTAATGTTGGCCTCTTTAAACGTCAGGGCAAAGGTTCGAGGAGGACCTTGAGATGTCTGTTCATTGTTCAGCTGTAAGACCTTTAGAAGGGTAGCCTCCTAGTTTAGTTGTCAAAATGCCATCAGGAGGTGGATTTCTCCAGAAGATGACTCCCTGCACTGCAGTTCTTTCTGAATCTTTCATTCTGGCTGTCAAGGGACCTTATGGCATTTAAGTATTTAATGTTGGACTCTGAATATCTTCATTTTCTTTTTGCAAGGAGTGGCTTTAATTAGACAATAAATATACCCACTAGCTCTGCACTGTGAGGGACAAAATGCAGTACAAGAAACTCTGCCAGGCCAAACCATGTGAGGATTTGCTGCTGCTGCAGAGGAGGGGTTTGTTTGCATCAGTGACATGTCCTTGCCATAGGACAGAAGCCCTTAGTATGATGTGCACGTTTATTTTTAAAGCACCTTAATTACAGTATTGCAAAACATCTGCCATGGATATTGAGAAACAGTTGTAATGAAATTAGTAGCTTAAGGGTTTTATTGAGGTTTTTAATATATTTGAATAGCTTTGCTTTTGTTTGTGTTTTTAATAACTCAGTCCTTTTTTATTTCTAGGCTTTAGTACTGCTAAAGGACAGCTTGTTCGTTCCATACTGTATCCAAAGCCAACTGATTTTAAACTCTACAGAGATGCCTATTTGTTTCTCCTGTCTCTGGTGGTGGTGGCAGGCATTGGGTTTCTTTACACAATTGTCAATAGCATCCTAAATGAGGTATGTTTTCATTTCTAGTCCAGAACTGCCTTAGTGTAGAAAAAGGTGACCATAACTTCTGTCACACTTCAGATGATGAGAAGCAATTTGATTTCAAGTGAAAAAAATTTTGCTCTATTTTATATCAATGAAATGAGACAAGGTTACTGAGAATAAAATTCAGCACAGAAGCAGAATGTGAATATTGAGAAATTTGAGTTTACCTTGATTTCTCTTGACCCAGTTAGTAGATTTTTATCTTTGTTATATGTGAGATTGCCATCTGACTTACACACAGTTGGAACAAATAGGATACAGCACATCTAAAACATGTTACAGACAAAGAAATCCTTATCAAGGAATAACCTGATAATTGTTAATTTTTTTGGTTTTTTTTTTTCCCCTCTCAAAAAATTTTTCATTATTCAGGTAATGTTTTAAAGTAATACATTCCCAGGGGGAAAAATGCAAATCTGAAGTTATGGGTTGTGGATAATTTAAGTCTGGATTGCTGTGGTTGCTGATGGTGTGTGAAGATTTGCCCAGAAATTCAGCACATCCAGAACACACTGTACTGGGGAAAACAATATGTGGGTTTTGCTCTTGGTAACACTTCAGTGGGATAGTGAATCTGTAAGCAGTGAGTTCTTGTTCATTAACTCTGACCTCTGTTGCAGGTTCCAGCTCGTACCATCGTCATCGAGTCTCTTGACATTATCACTATCACGGTGCCTCCAGCACTCCCTGCTGCTATGACTGCTGGCATCGTTTATGCACAAAGAAGGCTGAAGAAACTTGGCATCTTCTGCATCAGCCCACAAAGGATAAATATTTGTGGCCAGCTGAATCTTGTGTGTTTTGATAAGGTTAGGTGAATTTTGAAACCTTGCCACCTGGAGGGGTATTGTCTTAGAAAAGGGAATTTGTATAGACAAGAAAGGAAACCTCATTATTTTTCATTTTAATTAGATCATTTGTGATCTCTTAGCTTCCAGGTATTCAGTGTTTACCTTCTGGTAACTCTCTAAATTAAATCTTCTCTAAAAAGTTGCTGTAATTGAGTTGCTTTCTTACCTCAAGACTCCCAAGTCCCAGCTTAATACTGGCACCTCAGAAATGTGAGAGTTGAGGCTTACCAAGAGCTTTGTTTAGCACATAAGCTTCTGAAAAGCTCAAGTGTGAAGTCAGACCTTTTCTCATTTTCATTTGTTTCAATGAAAAGCTGAGTGAGAGTATTTTGTTATTATTTGTTGACAAAACATGAGTGAAAGACAGTAATGCTGCTAGCCAGAATGCTTTGCTGTTGGCTATTTCCTAGATAAAATTTATTTTCCTCCTTAGATTTTATCTCAAATAATAAGTATAATACTAACTATTATTTCAACTGTAAATACATTTCAGTTACTGTTTTAACTATTTAAGATAGTACTAATGGTGTAGTGCCTGTTTTCCATTGTTCCCAGTCCCTGAATATTGAGGTGATGTGCTATCATCTTTGGATTTTAACGGTCTATTTCATTTGTTCTGTCTCTAATGAAGGGCATAACTGCTTTGAATGGTTTTGAAAGTTGTTTTAACAGGTTAGGAACTTAGTTTCAAGCAAAAAGCAAAGGAGATAATGTATTTTCTGTCCTGAAGTCTCGATTTGTATGTGAAAACAAAAGAGAAAACTTTGTTCAAGTGTAATTTGCTTAAATAGCTGTTAATTTTTGCTTTGCCTGAAGATAATTTGTTTCTGAAGGCTTTTTCTTCATGCCTTGCCCCTTGGTCTCTTTTGCAGACTGGCACACTTACTGAGGATGGCTTGGATCTTTGGGGAATTCAGCGGGTGGAAAATGCTCGGTAAGGATGAGCTCAGAGCAGATAGCAAATAGGATACTGCTGTACTGGAGCAGCTTCAGCAGAACAGAATAGAAGAGTCAGTGTGAGCTCATATATGTTTACATTTCTGTAATGAGCTGTAGGAATGCCACTTAAACTGTGGTTTAGGTGTCGTGCAAGTTACAACTCCCTAGTGAAGCTGAGGTAGAATTTTATTTATTGGAGTCTGAGACCTCATCAGGATCATACTGCAAAACTGTTGCAGACTGTTGCATGTTTCTTTAATCCTGTCCTCATAAGTGATAACTTTTCAGGCTGCTCAAATGAATTAGCTTAGCTAATTAAGTTAAGTACAAAGTGATAAGAGGGCTTTGTATGGGAGATCAAACTAGACAGGGAAGGAGTGAACACTGAGTGTTTGAAGGAGAAAAAAGTTGTGATGGTTTCTGAAGATTCCAGCCCAGAGTCTTAATTTGTTTTCTGTGATGTGTGAAAATACAAGTGAAGGGACTTGTGCAGTCAATTTTCTTCTGTTAATCTAAACAAACCTTTTGAAGTGGTTCATAATAAATAATTATAGTGCTAAGTATATTATTACTTCATTGTTTCAGTTTCCTTTTGCCGGAAGAGAGGGCTTGCAGTGAGAGCTTGCTGAAGTCAGAGTTTGTTGCTTGCATGGCAACTTGTCATTCCCTTACAAAAATTGAAGGGGTGCTTTCTGGGGATCCACTTGATTTGAAGATGTTTGAAGCAATAGGATGGGTAAGTGCTGTTTTTTCCCCTGAATATTGCATTATGAGCAAGTCAAGGTTAATGAATGTATAAATTAGTTGATTTTTTTTTTTTAAATACAGATTTTAGAAGAAGCAACTGAGGAGGAAACAGCCCTTCATAATCGAATCATGCCGACAGTGGTTCGACCTTCAAAACAGCTTTCCCCAGAATCCAAGCAAGCAACAGATCAAGAAATGGTATAAAGACACAAAACAATTGATTTGAGTTAAACACATTTTACTGTATGCTGAGGTTCTGGCTGATAAAATTGAAATGGGATCAGAACTGGGAGGGTTTTCATGGCAAAGACACAAAAAACATGTTTAAACCATTGTTGAAGGTAGTGGTTCAGTGTGTGCCACTTTCAAGGTGAGCAAACTGAGTGTCAGCATTATTACCTGTACAGACAGGTAATGCTTTTTGAGCTTACACCTTTTAATATTGGTATTGTTACCAAATTCTTCCTGTGTTAATGAAGTGCTTAAGTGTGCTCACCTTGCAGTTTCAGTTAAAACAATCATTTGTTAATGTCACTGTGTGGCTTGGAATTTTTGCCACTCTTGTCCCTTAGAGATATATTAAGTGCTGAGTAAAAAAACAAGATGTACTTAGCAGATTTAAAAGTTTCTTCTTGCTGTATTTTGAAGTATTTTTAAATATTTACAGAGGGAAATTTTAAGCATGTGAATGTGTATCCAGATTATCAGAAAACAGGGTTATAGGAGAATATAACAAGTCAGTTCATCTGTATGAGTTGTATTTTGTAGTAGATAGAAGTGTCTTTCTTTTGTTCAGAGCTCAGTGTACATGCACAACAGTAATTACTGTGCAGTAGTTGACATCTGAATATTCTTGAAACTAACTACATGATTTTTTGGGGACATATACTTAATAATCATGGCCTCATTCTGAAACACCGTAGTACTTCAGTCATTTACAAAGGTCAAACAGACAGTTTGGACTGTGAAAGGTCTTGGAAATTCTAATCAAAAAAGTGTGTCCATATTCAGCTTCTATGAAATACATTGAAAATACAACATGACTTGATACCAAGAATATGGTGCTGATTCCTTTACTGATTTATATTGAAATAGTTTATAGCTGAAGAAATACTTAAAATTGATGTTTAGAGTGACTGTATTTTTATTTTTTTTTTCAGGAATTGTTCGAGCTGTCGGTAAGTACGCTTTTTCACTGGGGACATACCTGTTTTTCTTAAGATGTGTGTGGATGTAACCCTTTTCTTCCTTCCTTCCTGTCTGACACAGACTGGGTATGAAATTGGAATCGTGCGCCAGTTTCCGTTCTCCTCAGTGTTGCAGCGCATGTGTGTAATAGCCAGGGTCCTAGGGGAGAAGAGAATGGATGCTTACATGAAAGGTGCCCCAGAAGTCATTGCCAGCTTGTGTAAGCAGGAAACAGGTAAAGAGGCAATTATTTTTATTTCTTTTTATAGCTCAGCTGGAATATGAATATTTTAATAACTCTAAACTTGATCTTTTTAAAGTTCCCGTTGACTTTGAGCGTGTCCTGGAAGAATACACTAAGCAAGGCTTCCGAGTTATTGCTCTTGCTCACAGAAAACTGGAGTCTAAGCTCACATGGCACAAAGTCCAGACTATTAGCAGGTAAGAGTGACTGCACTTTTTAAATAAGTAACAGGCTTTAAAAGCTGCATGCTTTGAATTAATATGTAATGTGTATTTTTGTTTAAATCAATTACTACTCTGCTTTAGCTTTCTTCTGACTTGACATACATAGTTGTGTGCATCCTTTAGTTGTGCACTTGACATACAAGATAAGTTTTTTCTGCAATGAAGTGAATTCAAAGGGTGAGCTTTAAGCTGGAAATGAGCAGGAATATTTTTTTCATGGTATCTAATTTACACTACTGTGGCAGAAAACCTCATCTGATTTCTTTACTTGCACATAGTTATATCATCTGTGTTTATTAATGATCGTGGCAGGCAGTGGAGATCCTCCTATACATGTTTGATGCAGTTTCTTCTAAAGGCACCATGTCCATTTTCTCATTGCATAACTTGTCAGAGGTTTGGAAGGTAGAAAGGTTTCTTCCCTCAAAGAGTAGTACTTCCTGTTAATTAATTTTCAGCTGAGCTTAGTTTTGTGGATAATATCATCTTTCCCACAGTGTTTGAATGTGTAGCATAGCTATGAAAATGCCAGCTTTGCCTTTGTTCTTTTGTATCAGCCCTGTGTCCAAGGTGAACATTTGGCAAAGCAGGGAAATGAGTTTTCCAGTTTCAGGTGTGAAAATCTACAGTAGCACTAGAATACCCAAGACCTGTAAATACACTGACTTTTTCATGTAAGCCAAAGTGAATTAGTTTCTCTGCTTAATTAGCTAGTGCAATTAATCTTACATGACTTTGTAACATAATGTGGTAGTTTTATGTTAAGGTTCAGCTGATTTGCAAAATCGAGATGTGCACTCTATACATATCTTAATATTTGGCCTGTGAATGCAGTTAGTTTCAGAGTATATTTCCTAGCTGTAACCTTTTTGAGACTGTAATTTCCTTTAGAAAGCATTCTCATGGAAGAAACTGAAAATTGTGCTTGAAATGAAACATTATTTTCTCACACTGGTTTTCAATTAAAACAAGGGGAAAAAAGTAGAAATTATTGTGATGATATCTTTCACATCACTTTTTATAAAGCAAACTACTTCATGGTTAAAAATACCTCTTTATTTTGATAAGAAGAAAATTAGCCATAAAACTTTATCTAATTATTGTAAATCTTATAATCTTCTCTTCTTTGTCTCTTTTTCATCAGAGATGCTATTGAAAGCAACATGGATTTTATGGGGTTAATTATAATGCAAAACAAATTAAAGCAAGAAACCCCTGCTGTACTTGAAGATTTGCATAAAGCCAACATTCGCACTGTCATGGTTACAGGTTAGCATGTAAACTTTCATACTCAAAGATCCATCTCTTTTTGGTCTTCTTCTAATTATGTGTATGAAGTCAAGTTTCAGTGTCAGTGGGCTTACACTGTGTTTATAGCAACAGGGAAATTTAGAAACTTGTGAAAATATTCAGACACCAATTTTTTTCTTTTTTGGGTGCAAGTTGCTTTGGTAAGTCAGAGAAACCAAAAGGGGCTATAATTCCACTTTGTAGTTTCTTCTCCCTAGCCCTGTGTACAAGCTACTTGATACTGAACTAGAGGATGAAAACCCTTAGAAGTCTTCCATATCAGGCTAAGTGAAAGTCCTGTCTAATTTTGATTGAACTTGCTTTGAGCAGGAGGTTGGACTAGATGTCCTGTGGGTCCCTACCACTTTGATTTATACTATGAAGAGTCACTTCGTACTGGATTTTTTGGGGGAGAATGACTTAGGTCCTTATAAGCATGCTAGGTGTCTGTGCTTAGTGTTTTTCATACAATATGTTTGCTTTTTAAATCAGAGGTACTGTGGTTTTAGAATGTTTTGCTAGGCTAACAGCACAGGTCTATGTTTGCATGTTCTGTGACTGTGTAAAAAGCAGTATTTTAAACAGCTGCCTGTTTTCTGCATGATTTTCCATATACACTAAGATTTGGTCAATAGAGATCTTTATAGCTTCAAGCAGTGCACAAAATTTTTAGGGGAGGGTAGGCTTTGAATGTTGTCTGTTGGCTTGGCTTGCTCTGAGGTTGGCACTGGCATGTGGGGCAGTCCTCCTCCTAGTTCTGAACTGGCTTTGTTAGCTTTTCTCTTACAGGGAGTATCAGTGTATGGTCTTGATTCTTTTCTGACTGAAACCCTTTTAAATGCCTTGTTTAACAGGGGATAACATGTTAACTGCTATCTCTGTGGCCAGAGACTGTGGGATGATTCTACCTCAGGATAAGGTCATTATTGCTGAAGCACTACCTCCAAAGGATGGACAGGCTGCCAGGATCAACTGGCATTATGCAGATACCCTCGCAAAATGCACTAGTTCATCACCAGCCATAAACTCAGAGGTAATACAGCCATATTATGTCCTTAGAGTGTAAGTAGTTAGTTTTACTGTTCTTTTTATGTTATTCCATTAAACAGTAAATCTGCTGTTAAGTGTCAATTCAGAATTGATATACTAGTTAACTTTCAGATCTTTAAATACCAAAGACTAGTAAAGCAGCTGAGGGAGGTGGTTTTTCAACTGATATATCATTTGACATTTCAGTTGTGCAGGAGACAGGATTTTTTTTCCCCCAACATTTCAATCTGTTAAGACTTCTCTAGCTGCTTGTAGTTTAAACATTAAACCACATTTTCTTAGTAATAAGTGTTTTCATTGCATGAGGTTTTTTATTCAAGTGATGTTCTTATAGTCTTGTGTGGGATCTCTAGGAATACCCCTCAGAGTATTAGCTTGAAATGGGAAGGTATCTGTGTAAATGCATTACAGCTAGAGTATTAAACTACTTTTGATAGGATATTCCAGTTAAATTGGTCCATGAAAGCCTTGAGGATCTCCAGATGACAAAATACCATTTTGCTATGAATGGGAAGTCATTTGCAGTGATTTTGGAGCACTTTCAGGACCTGGTACCCAAGGTGAGCATTTTATTGAGTGTGGGCACTTTCAGTGGTGAGCAGCCTTTGCCCTGTGAGCATTAAGATCTCTTCTGTCTTGCAGCTCGTGCTACATGGCACTGTGTTTGCTCGCATGGCACCTGATCAGAAAACTCAGCTGGTGGAAGCTTTACAAAATGTAGAGTAAGTATTTGCTTTAGCATAGAAAACAAGAGTGTTGACTGTGTTTGGTGTGATAGGAGACAAAAATTATGCATGCTGCTAGCTGTTTTGTCTAAAGAAAAATGCTGGGCTGATAGAGCTCCTTGTGCTGGTAGATCAGCCTATTAGCTGGTCTGATAGAATGAGAGTAGTACCATCTGCTGGCTACTCAGGAAAGTTTCAGGCTTTCCGTGAAGTTTTAAATGAGGGATATGTGCATAAACTGAGTAATGTATTTTATAAATGCAGTTGCTTGGTTTATGAAACAAACACATCAAATGTCTTCTGTGTATTACAGAAGTACTGTCAGGATGACTTCTCTTCATGTTGGTTAATATGGGACTGTTGATGTCAGGCCTTGCAGCTTTACAAGATACTACAAAAGTGTCATTGCCTAGAGCAAAGATTCTCCACACCACCTAGGGATGATAGAGAGCTAATTAACCATTATTGCTTTGATTGACTGGTCATTGTCATGTTACGTTTCTGTCTACTTCCTTTCATGTATAACAGCAACAGTAATTGATTCCAGCATTAATGATAATCCATTGTTAGGCAAACACTAAATAACTCAAAGTAATATAGAAGTAATTAATGAAATAAGCTAAATGGACCATGGTTGGAGAATGGTCCAGAATGCTGATGTCTGTTTGTTTTTTATAGTTACTATGTGGGCATGTGTGGAGATGGAGCAAATGACTGTGGGGTAAGTATATTTTTATTTTCCTTACAGAACAGTTCAGTTAAATTGTACAGCTGAAGGCAAGTTCTAAAATGGTCTCTATTTCAATGTTACCTGGCAGGCACTAAAGAGGGCACATGGTGGTATATCTCTGTCTGAACTTGAGGCTTCTGTGGCATCACCATTCACTTCCAGGACACCCAGTATTTCCTGTGTGCCAAAGCTGATCAGGTAATGCCACTAATTGTGAACTTAAATGTGTCTGTGGAACTCTTTTTGCATGCTCTGTTTTAGTATATATTTGATGCTGTAGGAAACCACTGTGAATTACAAACAATCCATACATTTTAGTGGTTCTGTTTCTTTACTGAAGGTACTCTGAGCAAAACCCTGCCATAGCATAATTTACTATTTTGCTGTAAAATTCTTTGTCTATGTAAAGTTAATTTTGCAAAGCATGGCCAAGCTTCTACACATGAGTCTTTAATTTTGTCTTAGTGACTTTGCTAATTTCCATAAAGGCTGTGTGTTCCCCCCAACTTTGATGTATTGAAGTCTAGCATTCTGACTCCTGTTTCTCTCTATGTTTGCAGCCTAATGTCCCTCAAAGGATTTGCTGGTGTGTTTAAATTGCAGCTAACATTTTGGTAGGCAGAACTTAGCTGCTTGCACAGAAAGCTTTGTAGTTACATGATTGCATCTGTTTTGACAGGGAAGGCCGTGCTGCTTTAATAACTTCCTTCTGTGTGTTTAAATTCATGGCATTATACAGCATCATCCAGTACATCACTGTTACTTTGCTGTATTCTGTAAGTATTCTTTAAATACATATGCAGTGTCTGCATAATTCAGAGATTTGAAAGTTGATAGATATTTAATACAAATAGTTACAAGTCCCTTTGAGTACAACACATGCATTCAAAAACACATTTAGACTAAAGGTTTGTTAGTGTTTTTTGGGGTTTTTTTTCCCCTATTAACTGTACCTCATACATGGTAGTATCTATTTAGAGGCAATAGCCAATGGCTGTGAAAAGAATGTCTCTACAGTGGGACATCCAAATAAGTATATATACAGAGCAAAAATACAGATTTCAATTATTTATAAACTTCCAGCATTTTGAAATGGCCTAACTTTTTTTAAAGAGCAATGCATTCCTTTTATGTGAGAATTGAAAGAAACTGGAAGTACTGATTTGGAGGGGGAAGCAAAATGGAGTATTTCCTGTTAACATGTTTGGATTCACAATAGTGGCATGTGGTAGAAATCCTGTATTTTAATTTGTATTCTGAGTAAGTTAAAGGTGCAGAGTATTAAAGGACCTTTGAGGTGGAAATATTGACAGCTGTATGAGTACACAGTAAGGCTATGGTGTTTAAAGAACTGTAGGCCTAAGTTGCTATTGCATTGGTATTTAAGATTCAATAATACAATTTTGATAGCAAACAAATTTCAATTACAAATACCTTGTCCATCTTGAAAAGGAACTTGTTTCATACTGGGATTATTGAGGAATTGTTCTGTGAATTGTGAGTCTTCAGGACTCCTGCAGGTAGAGGAGGCCAGTTTGACAGGACACTGTTTTTAGAGTGAAATTCAAAGAATTAATGATGTAAGAGTGCCAGTGTAAATTTTTTGTGGTGTGAAGAAATTACCAATGTTTCAGTTGTGGTTTCTTTCTAGATCCTGAGCAATTTGGGAGATTTCCAGTTTCTCTTCATTGATTTGGCAATCATTTTGGTGGTTGTCTTCACTAGTAAGTATTCTACTGAATTACCATTGCTGGCTTCTGTGAACCACTTTTTTCTTGGTCAGATTTTCTTTAATATCTAATTACATGTGGTTTTGAGAAAACACTGTGACATACAGTGAAGATATTCTGACTATTACATCTATGCATTAAGAAACCCAAACCACCACTGTGTACTGAATTAGATTAATCTTAAATTTGTGAAATGTCCTCATACAAGAAGCAGGTTGTGGGCACAGTCTTGGGGAACTAAGTCTTCACAGTACAGGAAGCTGGTTTTGGAATCAAAACAGGAGTTACTGCAGTATCATCTTGCTCAAATGTTGTGATTCCTTGCATTCTTAGGTTGAACTTCTGTCCACAAAATGTTACACTCAAAGTATTGCCTAGTGAAACATTTGATTCCACATAGAAGCCCAGCATTCAGTTCACTGGCTTACAGTAGAATTCCATTTTCAACTTTAATAAAAACCTCTAGATTGAAGCAGTGGCAGTCCAAAAGTGAGGATGCAAGCTCTAAGTCCTTGTGCCAGGCAAAGGGAATTTGGCCAGACACTACTAATTCCTTAAGTCTCATGGCTGCTACTGTCCCCTGCTATGCAATGCTGCTGGGGAGCCAGCCTGTAGAAGGCACTGTGGCATTGTCCTAGGGCTCTGTGATCTTTTCAAGGTGGTTTCACATTTGCAGTTCTGGACTAAATTTTAGAGTGATGTCATGAGCAAGCCATTCTAATTCCACAGAATGTGAACAGGATAGCTCTTGAAAACCATAATGATGTAATGTGTCATTTGTTTTTTGTTCTCTTTGCAGTGAGTCTGAACCCTGCTTGGACAGAGCTTGTTGCACGAAGGCCTCCATCAGGTCTTATCTCAGGTCCACTTCTGTGTTCCGTGTTGTCTCAGATCATCATCTGCCTTGCTTTCCAAACCTTGGGGTTCTTTTGGGTCAAACAGCAGTCCTGGTATGAGCCTTGGACAGCAGACTCTGAGTAAGTGTTTCAGTGGCTCTTTGCAGGATACAGTAGTGATTGGAAAGCTATAAGCAATAATTGCTCTTTTCTTTTCTTGAGCCCCCTCTGGGGACTTTGAAAATAAAGCTTCTGTATGGCAGCTTGTTAGTCTGCTGATTTTTTGTGGAGAGCATACTAATATATGGGAACTACCCAGTGGCTGAAAATTAAAATTCGGTCAGAGTCAGATGGCTTGGTCTAATAACTCTTGAACTTTGGGGCAGTTGAGGTAGAAATTTGAAATTAATGGTTCAGACTATTTTATCTCTTCCATATTATAAAGCTTTGTTTTCCTGTTAGAGTTACAGTAAATCAAATTCATATTTTTGAAAATGAAGAGGCGTTTAAGTTTTATTTTTTTTTAATTGCAGTATTTTCTTACCTGTCTCTCAAGTCTATCTACAATGATAGTTTTTAAACAGCTTATGTAGAAAATGTAAAAACTGGCAGCGTAAAAGAGCACAAAGCTCTGAATTCACAAAAATTGCTACCTCCCTATCACAGTTTTGAGTTATTTCTTGCTACCTGTAGTGTGTTCTGAAGTTTAAGTTTTTTTACTGTAGCAATTTGTTCTGTCATTACTTTTGTAAATAAGTGGACTCTATTTGCCTCTTCTCTGTAACTCAGTGTTCAATGTTTTTTGTGTTGTAGTGCATGCAATGTGCTGGACACCAAGAACACCAGCTCTGCACACCGTGAGAATGAGACTATTCATGATGAACATTACATTAAAAATTATGAAAACACAACTTTGTTTTTTATATCCAGCTTTCAGTACCTCATAGTGGCAATTGTCTTTTCTAAAGGAAAACCCTTTAGACAACCGTGCTACAAAAATTGTAAGTCCTTTCTTAGTATGTACAGTTCCAAAAAAAGCTCCCAAGTGACTGTGCACTTGTTGACAATTCTGTTCTGCCACTTCAGAAGCAGACATGTTGCTAGCAGATCATAGTGCAGTTATCCTCTCATAATCACAGCTAGAAAAAAGGAAGTATTAAACTGTATGGAGGAATTTGTGTTAATAGTTGCTTTATTTGTAGAAGTATATGTGTCTATACATTTCAACTCCACAAGTGAGCCAGTGGAGTCAGGCTTCCCTCTCTTTATGGCTATCAGCACAACTAGTATTGCCCAAATTTGTCTGGAAGGGGTTTAGAGGGAGAAGAGAGGTTGTTTCCAGGCAGTAATGAACTCATGATACATGTTAAAACTGTCTAAAACTCTTGATTGTGAGATGGTCCAATTAAAATACTTTTTTCTTCTTTTACAGTTCTGTTTGTTTTATCTGTTATAGTTCTTTATGTCTTCATATTTTTCATCAT
Source organism: Notiomystis cincta (assembly GCA_013398075.1). NCBI lineage: Eukaryota > Metazoa > Chordata > Aves > Passeriformes > Notiomystidae > Notiomystis > Notiomystis cincta. The sequence continues at coordinate 394,209 of VZRX01020483.1, forward strand.
GTTGCATCCTGTTGAACCTATTGATGAATTTCTTGAGGTGAGAGTCAGCAGATCTGTGGGTGTGTCAGCTTCCGTGGGGGACTGATGGGCTGCCTGATGGCCAGCATGACCTCTGCACATCACTGGGTGGGGAAGGGAGAATTCATCCTGCTGAATCTGTTTTGAATGTGTGTTTATTTCACATGTGTGTTTCTAACCTGTGGCTCCTTGTTTCCACAGCTTGTGTGTGTGCCACCCGAGTGGCGCCTGAGAATTGTCATCATCGTTGTTCTAAATGCAGTTGTATCCGTGCTGGCAGAGGTAAGAAATCCACGTGGAAAAAATGCTTCTCTTTTAAATGTTTCTTTTTTCAGGGTGCACATTTGTCTTTTACTTATAAGGTCACTCTTCACAGCATGTCAGTATGAGTGGCTGCTGTTTTCTTGTTAAGTGTGTATTTCTACAAATGTCCCTGTAGGCTAGATTTAGGGTGTCAAGACTTTCTGTGTTAAAAGTGTAACTTTAAAATCTTTTTTAGTAAAAAATGAGGGTGGGAAGGAAGTTGGAGATTTAATGGTTCAACTATTTAATATTAAAATACTCCATTTTTATTTTCTGTGTTACTTCAGAATAACATACTACAGAACTATCTAAAATCCTTAGGGGAGCCCTCCTTCCTTCATTTGGATCATACACAGATTTTTGTTCAGAATAAGGCAGGTCTGTGCAACTCAATTGTCTGATGTGATCAAAATCCAGAAGGAGAGATGTTCATGCAAATCAGCTTTTTCCATCACAGAGCTTGTCTGAAGCCAGTCACTCTGGATGTTGACCTCTTCTGCTGTAATTCCAGAGTTAATGTGTGCAGAAACATGCCCTGCCTTTCATCCAGGTGCCTTGTTTTTGTTTCCAAGAATCAAAATTTGACAGATAAATCTTCCAGAAGCTGGATTCCAGTCAGTTATTTATTCCTGTGGTTAGTTCTTCTCCCTTTTAACTGACGTGTCATTTCCAACCTGAATATGTTTGGGTTTTGGTTGCAGTCATGACTCACATTTTTTCCTGCAAGAAGAAAAAGCCTTCCAACATTATCTAGCACTTGCACACTACAATTATCTGTTTTTACTGTGCAACATTTTCTACAGCTTCTAATCAGTATTTCCATTACAATGTGAAGGATTGCTGTCAACGTAACCAGCATAATATTTACTTGGATCATATAATTTTGGCCTTCAAAGAGTACTACAGCATTAATATTCTGTCCAATTGACATGTTTTTTTCCCTTTATTTGTGACCTACTAAAAATTAACTCAAAAGTTTTTTTTTCAGATGCTTGAATCAAAATTATCAAGGTTTTGTGTTCAAAATGTTGTTCCAAATAGAATTTGCAAAATATGCTCTTATGTTGCTGCCTATTGGCATGTTTTTGTTTTCACATGGCAGGTGACAACTTGTCTTTTCCAAAACATGTCAGTAGATACTAATTTTCTTGGCCTCTGTCTTGTTGTTAACAAGTTTATCCAGTGTTAAAGCTCCCGTGCCTTATGTTGTCCTGTATGTACTAACCCTTCTTGTGATGATTTTCCTTTATGCCCTTGAATTAATTTTTTTCTATTAGTGAATGCTTAATAGGGTTTTTTTTGCTTCCTTTTATTTGTGAAAAGTCAAATTTTATGTATATTGCTGTATTTTCCACTGAATCAAAAGAGCTGTTCTGAAGCTTCAGAATCATGCCTTTCTTTGTCTTCTGATAATTTTAAAACAAACTTCCTAGACAGAAATATCTTCTCCTATTCAATTTCAATTTTCAGTCCAGTGATAAAGATTACCAAGAGAAATAAACTTACCATCTGCTTGAAAATTCCTTTGTTCTGCAGGTGATCTTATAACTTCTATAGAATCTGCTTTTGTTGCTATTCTGGATGTGTAAGGGCTCTAGTAGAAAGTCAGTACAGTGTACGTGTTCCTAAGGTTCCACTTCTGGGCCTTGTTGGTTGTCACATCAGCCTGAAAACTTGTGAATTTCTACTAAGCATCACCTAAGCAATATAATTACCTGCAGACTGTGTTCTTTCACCCAGTATTTCAAACTTCACCCATTCTTTTTCCTATTCAGGTTTGAATTAGCATCTGTCTACACTTCAGTCATTTAACTTTCATTACCAAAACTGCAGGGGTGATTTGGCACATTTCTTTTAAACAGACTTCCCTATTTATCTTGTTGCCTGTACTTTAGTAATAAAATAGAAGTACCTGCTTCTTGGCCCTAATGTTTGGGCTGTTATGCTTTGTCTTAAACCAAATTCCTTCCACTTTCAGTGTAAGTTGAAGGCTTTGTTGCAGCTGATGAGTTGTTTCACTGTACAGCAGGTGTCCCAACAGAACTGTTGTCTAGCTATCCTCAAATCCCAAACCTTGTTTTACAATGCACACTTCACCTTCCATAACTTCAGCCCACTTCTTGAACTGCATTAGCCCAATTCCAGCACTGTTACTCTGCACTCCCTAAAGCTCTGTCGTGTGGTGCCAGCTCCCTGGGTCCAGTGTGTTGTGTAAAAATCCCAGGCTATTTCTTTCCTTCCCTTCCAGTGTAACTCTTTGTCTTTCTCTCCTTGTGTGCCTGGCTGGATTTTTCTGCTCCTTACACTTTTCACTACAGACTTAGTGGGTGCCACAAGTCATGTTCTGAGTATCTGGGAGAGGCTGGTGGTGGCAGCTCCTTCCACCTTTTGCCAGGGTACTCGGTATTTCACCTAGAGTTTGTTCTGCTGGGAGCTATCCCTCAGTAACTGCCTCTTTAAGTGTCTCATAATTATGAGATACATGAGGAATTGGATCTTCTTTAGTCACACTTGCCAGTGTGACATTTCTGTGTCACGCTATGATCATACACACTTTTGTCATTGCTTCTACAACAGGAATAGTTTGACTGTGGTTGTCTCAAACATGTTTTCTGAAATGCTCTGAAAAGCTTTTGCTCCTTCCATGTGGATGCCAGACTAGGTTCACAAAACGTGCAGATTCTTTCTACCAGATGATAGAAAATATTGCACAACAAAGGCAGATCTTAGCAGCTGTTCCTCCTCACCCCTGATGCCTGGTGTAGGCATGCTTAAACCAGACTGGCTTCAAAAATGAACATCCAACAAGCTGAAATCTGTTGGCTGATGTGTTCATAAAAACACTATCAAATTCTGGTATATTATAAAACCATAAGCATTATAAAAATGTTACAAAAGTCTGACTAATCAGCTCCCCATTTCCAATGGCAGAGGTTAGTCAGATGTTAGAAATCTGTCCAAGCACCAGAGCTGTAGGCTCGAGGCCATGCAAGGTACAGGTTCACACCTGTGTTGTCAGATTGGCTCAAAGCTCCTGAGTCTGCCCATGCAGCTCTATGAGGACAACCAGATGTGCTCAACACACTATTCAAGTCCTGCCCCTTTTTAAAAACCTGGAATTTTGCCTACCAAATTCCTTCATTCCTGCTGGTGGCTCAGCTTTGCCACCCCACTGCCACTTTTCTGAGAATGTCACTGGTTTAGAACAGACTATGAACAAAGCCTTGCTCCAAAATGGAATACCCTGTAATGTTTGTGGGGAAACTGCTCTGAGCACTCATGTCTTCATGTGGTGCTTCACAGGTTTTGAGATTATTGAAACACATTAAGAATGTGTGTATATATGATGTTTACCCATATCAGTGCATGCAGTTTTGGTCATTGTTGCTGTTGATTTTAAGAGTACACGTTCATATTCTTAAATTTTGTGTGAGCACTTTAAGAATGAAAATGTGTATCACAAAAGTACCAACAAGTAGCATAAACTCAATATTTTGCTTGCACAGAATTAGTTATGCCTAAGGCACTGTTTCAGGTTTTATTTGTAATGTGCACACTAACAGCAAATGATCATTAGTTTCTTTAACTCTTCCCACTCACTGTAATGTCTCACAGAATGTCCTCCTTGATATGATCCTTTGGAAGGTTGTGTTCAATCGAGACAAACAAGGAGAATCTCGCCTCACCATACCCCAGCCGCCTCAGGTTGGAGACGAGTATTTTGCTGTCATCATTTGAGTGCATGTGGATTAATTTGGTTTTGTCTCTTATCTATGTCTGTTGCCTTATCTTTAGCTTAAGTCTGCTTAAATTAGATTTCTGTAACTAGAATATTAAAAGCAAAGGCTTCTGGTTTTATATTTTTTCCTGTATTGATACTTAAAGAGTTTAGTGTGTGTGCAAGAAATGTGAAACAAACCTAGAGTATTGCTTTAAGACTTTTCTCACTTCAGTTTCCACATTAGCAAATTTTATTTGTGGTGTCACAAGTTAGCATGCCAGGACTGGGAACATCTTGATTTGCTTAGAAGCAATTGAAATAAATTAAATTAATTTGGTTTAGAGTTTTAGGTCATTGTCTGAGAGGAATAATTTTTAGCATGTACAAATGAAACAAAACAAGATGGCAAATGAAAATACACTGTTACTTCTTCAGATGGTTTAGGACACTGAAAGATTTTTCAGGTAACCATGAATTTTGATCTGGTCTGCCCCTCTGCTGTTAATACATGAGTGAAATCTATGTGAATCCAATAAAAACTAGCTTTACTTTAAGCTGTTGGCTTGCTACTTTTGGCTGATTATACATTTGTGCTTGCTAGAATTACTGTGGCTTATTTTTCAGACTAAATTTTATTAAATGTATTCACTTCAGATTTACATTTGTCCTTTTGAGGCTGTTATAGAAAAAATTGTTTTGTGTTCACTGAAGAATGGAATCTGCTCAAGGCTCTTGTTTGGTTTAGTTCACCAACTGATAGAAATTTAGAGCATGGTGAAAACTATATTACCATTAAAATGTCAGCCCTGCAGACTACAGGTACTCTCTGAGACATGAGAGAGATTCAGTCTCAAGAATGAGGAATGATGTTTCTTCTCCCCAGCTGATTAAATTACATGCATTTAAGACTGGGAGAGAAAACATAGGAAGCAAGACTTAAGTTTAATAATTTGTGTCTTTTTTAATAGCTATTAATACCTGCAGTATTTAGATTTCACATATCAGCAAGTTAAATTCTGCTACTTCTGTCTGACTGGCTGCTTTCAGTTTAACAGTTCACAACTTAAAAAGTATTTTGAGATTTTAGGAATTTGCATTTTCTAGACCAGGAATTTATTCTCCAGTAGTAAAAACATTTAATGTTGCCTGTTCTGTCTGTGATTATTGAAATTATTATAAAATATGCATAAAAACAGTTGATGGTATTAGATTTTACAATAATGTGAAATACTTGTTTTTTTTCTTAATGTTCTTTGAATGTCATTGCTACCATAGTATAGAAAAGTTGACACAACAAAAGAGTTTCTGTACCACAGGTCCTATCCAATGTGGTAATGAAATAGTAAATTAAAGACTGAAATAATGGTTTTTCTCCTAGTGATTTACTGTATTGTTACTGACATTATTTTTTTTCTTACGGTAATCCAGTTTTCAAATCTGTTCACTTCTGCAGGAGGCTGGGGTCCGCTGTGGAGTCTGTCTCCTTTCTTCCCTGTTTGGTTGTAGAGAGAAGACACCAAAAGCCAAGTATATGCACCTAGCTCAGGAACTGCTGGTTGATCCAGAATGGCCACCAAAACCCAGGACAACAACAGAAGCAAAAGTACCATCCCAAGAAAATGGTTCATATCAAATCATCACTGTAACGTAGCAGTGGATCTTGGTGGCATGTATCTTTAGTAGTATTCAGAAGAATGTAATTTTAAGGCTTTATTTGAAACTGCAGTGTGCTAAATGTCAAATTCTAATGCAGATATTTCCAACTGTTTTGTCTCTCTGAATACAAAATTCAGATCCAGGCATCTTATGGCTATACATTTTAAAAATGTAGGTTACCTTAGGCAGAACAAAAATGATTGTGTTTCCTTCCACCTTCTTTCAGATTTCATTGTTCCTAAATGAGATGCATTTGAAGGTTTAAACTGCAGGGCAGTTAAAAGAGGTTCACATTATTTGCCTGGAGTATCTTAATAGTTGTTCTGACCTGCTTATCTGGGCATGTGTTCATGTAAACCCTATGATGTAATGGTTTCATGGCTGTAACTAGAGGTGCATAATAACCTTGTCATGGTTTTGGGGTTTTTTGTGTTTGTTTTTTTGGTTGGTTGGGGTTATTTTGTTTGTTTAGTTGGTTTTTATTTGACTGATGGAAAGTTTTGTGCCTCAGAACGGTTCTAAAGTTTGTGTGTGTGTGTGTGTGTACCTCTGAGTTTGTCCCTATTAGTAAGGAGTGTTTCCAGGTGTAATGTTTGGGTTCTGAGTTCAGTTCTTTAGTCTGCCACAGCAGGGACTGGGAATGCTGTAGAAGCAATATGCTCTGTCCTTAAGAAATAAGCACATTGCTTTCATGTGGGTTCTTGACTTCTTTCCTAGCTAACCACAAGGAAGGGCTTAGGTGGCCTCCAGAGGAGGAGCCATTTGGCTACACCCTAAAGTTTTTGGAGAAAGAAGGATGGAGAATCTAAACACTTTCTTCTATGTCATGTTTTATTACATTTAGCTATGCATTTCTCCATAGACCTCGCTTTTTCCAGCAGAAGGGTTGGATTATCCCGTTGTGGACCATGTTTTATTTATAAATCTAAAGATAATTTTCCTATATGAAGTAGTAAGGCCAGAGTTACTGCTGCAAGGGATATGGGAGTGGGAGGGAGGTCTGTTTGTTATGTGCCCACGCTTGGGATTTGTGCACGTTAACAACACAGGCATTTCAAAGAGCCTGCTGGGGTCTCAAGTGCTACATGTAGCTGTATGAAACAAAATCAAGAGAAAAGAGCTAAAGTCTGTCTTGCTGCAGAACTATAAGGCTTATGCAGATTTTATTTATTAAAAAAAAAGAAAAAGGAGGAAAAAATAAAAGCTTGTATCACCAATAATGCTGCTTAAGCACTAGGGGTAGCCGTACATCATTTTGCTGTGAGGCAGTATCAGAACACAAGACCACTAGAAAAACAGGTCTACAAAGAAGTAGAAGCAGACAGCACTTTGACTTGCAAGGCTTAAAACTTTTTTGTTGGTTTTTTTTTTTTATTTTAAAACTCAAATTACTTATCTCCAAACCATTGTCAACTTCGTAAATGTTTGGAGAAGTCTTCTTTGTGTCTTTGGGAAGATGATAAATATTGAGTCTTGATCAGTCTTAGACCAGAGGCAACAGACTGGAACAGACACCTCCAAGATTTGGGAGGGGATCTGGGGTCTGAAGAAGTCTTGATTCTGTAGAGATCTCTTTAGAGAAGGAAGTTGGTTCCTTTAGAGTAGCTGTGGGATGAGGGCCCCAAACTCACTGGCTGGCTGGGATTGTTTTGAAGTGTGTATATTCTGATGATGGAATTTGAGGCTTTGATGTTGGGGATTTTTTTCTTTCTTTTTTCCTTCTGTTTTTTTTTTTTTCCTGGGTTGTCTTGTTTTGTTTTGTTCTTCTAAATTCCTGTGGAGACAATTCCATTCCAGCCTTGTTTTAATAAGCAGAATTTTTCAGATCAGGCCAAATTCCCTTGTGCTGTTCTGTAAGGCAGTATGGACAGTGTGCCCTGCTGCTCATAGAATCATTAAGGTTGGAAATGACCTTTAAGATCATCAAGTCCAACCATTAACCATGTTAATGTCAATCATGTTGTGGTTTCTGCAGTGTTGAATATACTGTGCCAACAGGGAATTTAACAGTGGTGCTAATTGGTTTGGAAGACCTTTTCCTAGAACTTGGTTGTTGAAGCTATTGCTCCTCCTAAATAGTATGCATATGGTGTACTATCTTCCAGTCCAGCTGTCAACTCTTTTCCTGATTTCTGTTGTTGTTGTTTGTTTTTGAGGAGTGGAGCAGAGGGAAAGGAGGAAGTGGTTTTCTTAGCATTCATTCAACAGACCAGTGTTCTTATTATCCTGGCTTCATAAGGTCATAAACTTCAAACAACATTGGTAGCTTTTAAGGAGTCTGCAGTTGTGGACTTGCATACATTAATTAGTCATGAACCTGAGTCAGTTGGCTAATTTCTGCCAATGTTGATTTTATAAAACCTTTGTAGCATGGAATAACTGATGAAGAATAATTCTTAGCTGCATAAGTAGTATACAAATCTAAACAAAAATAATATTTTAGTTGAAAAATGTTGTGAAGCTATGCATCTTGGACCTGGGAGCTGTGACTTATCCTTAAAAGCATAAGCTTCTGCTTTCCATTGCATTGACCATTTTAGATTTGCTGTTCCATGAGGACTGAAAGAAAATATTTCTGTCTTTCCCTTTTATATGCTTTTGCTTAATACTTTCCCTAAACTGATCATTTCTCTTGGCATGTTTGGTTTCTGAAGCTAATTTTTCAGTCTTATTCTAGTTTATTAGACTTACCTAGAAAGTGAGGAGGAAGCAGCTTATTAAGGTGGGCTTGTCTTCAGAGAACATTTTAGGGAGCTCTTACTGAAACAGAAACTGCCAAATGTCTCCACTTCACTTGAGTGACTAATGGCTCATGAGCGTAGTAAACTTGAATGTTTTGCAAATGGGAGCTTGTTTCCTCCAGGTCTGTGTTCAGGGTTGGTAAATGTTCCTGAGGTTGCATGCTTGAGCTCTGACGCTTAGTCAAGAATAATAAATCAGCTTTTCTGAGAATCCGTCTTGTTGTTGCAAGTTCAGCCACAAAATAAGCTTTTGCATTTTCTGCAATTATTGGGATTTATGCCTTCCTGCCCAAGAGCTGAATTTAACCACCTATAATTTTTCTCATTTTGAGCAGTTTAGTTTTTCTGGTTTTCAGAAATGCAGCAAACTAGATCTGCACTAGTGTATTCAGTTTCTGTTTTTAAGTAAGATGAAATTCATTTTGTAGTGAAAAAAAATCTCTTCTAGTGTTCATCTTGGAAATCTAAATTCAGGTGAACAGACCAAGTTAGTGAACTCCACTAGATACTGGGTAGACATTTTCTTCCTGCTGTATATTTTGGCCTTATGTTGAGGAGTTTGATTTATTATTAAATTATTTGTGTATGCAGACTTCAATCTGTACGTATTTTATTTTGATGTATTAGGATTTGTAAATATTACTGATTTTTAAATATTATTTATGCACATACTTAAAGGACTGGTCTATCCAGAAAAGCAATTGCTAAATAATAAATGTTACTTTTTAGAAATAAATTACAAGATCATGGAATTGTATATCCCTCAGGGTTATTTTTTAAATTTTTTTTCCTTCCCTTTGGATTCAATTAGCAGTAACTCTAGTTTCATGTACTATAGAACTAAATCTACTGTAAAAAGAAAATGCTGCAAATAATGCTTGAGTAGAAGCGGCTAAAAAAACCCACAGAACTGACTGTCCATATTCATTGTAACTTTAAATTGGAAACTCTTACTGTTGCACTTTTAAAAAAGTTGTTGGATTTTTAATTCTATTTATTTTTTCTTTCTTCATGAAGGTTGTGCTGAACAGTCATCCCAAATTGGGTAAATAATCCTGTACTGTATATGTGTATATGCAGTATAATACTAAGCAGATGTGGAGTCCTTTTTATGCTGCAAATTTTTGATGCTTATGTTGGTCATCACAAAATGAGAGAGCTCAAGTCCTGTAGGATTTCTCCCATGAAATTCTGAATTGTAAACTTAGGGTTTTGTATGTCTAAGGGAAAGCTGTGGGTTTTTGACAATTTTTAGAGTCTTGAATATGTTGATTTTATATACAGTAAAGCTTCAGGTTTTTAAAACTATTTTCAACAAACTGCAGCTTGTTTAATAATTATGTGAACCAGAAACTACTTAGTTTGTCATTAATTCCTCAAGCCTAACACAGATGAAAATGTTCATTACAGCGCTCTCTAGAAGTTCAGCTTCCTTTTATTTTTAAATCTGAAATGATACTACATCTTTGTATTTAAAATATGTATTGCTGCTCTAGAATGGTACCCTGTTGTCAAGAGGCATACATAAATAACTGTACAATAGAATTGTAAATAGACTTGTAAATCATTTTTGTGACTGAAGCTCTTTGAAAATAAAATTAAAATGAACAGATATTTTAACTCTTCTCATTAGTTTCATGAAATTGTTTTAATTATTCCTTATAGAATTAGTTCCAAGCTTGTTGAAGAACACTCTGACATCATGGATATGTTGTTCAGTGCTTCTGTTTCTGCAGATGGGGGTGGAGGAGGGTGGCTGCTGTGTGAGTGTTCTGCAGGGGGATCACACTGACTGCAGCTTTACCTGATGGCTTATGAGAGCAATTCTCAAGCCAGACCTTGTACATGTGATAGCACCTTGTTTCCACCTTTGGTTAATCAGATGTTTGGACATGTGGGAGGCATGATCTGAGTTGTCACCATTCTCACAGTCATCTTCAGAAAAATCATGTGGAGATGAAAGACAAATCTTTGCTGTGGCTCACCTTCCATTGAAAGAGTCATTGGCAGAGCAGAGAGTTTTAAATTTGAAGACAAGATACATAAAATACCTTTTTACTTAATAACAAAAACTTAATCTTTCAATTTCAAGCTTCTGTTTTTAAAACTTAGCTTTTCTCTTTCAGAATCCTACAGCTTTTAGGTTTTGTTGGCCTGCCACTCCAGAAGACTTTGAGGAAAAACAGAAACTAAATGTGTCAACCCTGGAATGCTTAGCCAAAGCATTAAGTAAAAAAACCCTTCATTCCTTACTGAAATTGCTTTGACTCCAGTCCTGCAAGAAAGTAAAAGTCAGAGCAGCTTTGTGGAGGTACGAGCACTTGGTTGTTTAAAGTGGATGTGTCCACTCCTTGAAAACCTATGTAGCAGATTGGTGAAACTGTCTTAACAAATTTGAAATTTCTGATCACATCTCACTTTGAAATGCAGATTTCTGACTTCACTCAGATTTCCTTTGGGTTGGATGAAGCACATACTCCCATACCACTGCCAAAGAGGCTACAGTTGGGTTTTGTGCTGCTGTGTGTGTAACTTAAAACTTTCTCCTGTTCTGTGAGTGGCTTCAGGCCCTACTTTTGGAGTTACATACAATCTGTGGAAGTTGGTTGCTTGCACAATTGTAGGCAAAAATCTGCTCTAAAGCTTCAAATACTGTTTGGCCTTTGGCCTGTCTCAGTCACTGGGCAAATATGGGTGAGTGTTATCTGGAGGATGCGTTTTGCTGTTTTACTTCCCATTTAAAGTGCAGTGTCATGGTGAAGCCTGATTGCCTGCTCTGCTCCTAGTAAGTTCCTTTAAAAAGCAGATAAGTTTCTAAGGTACAGCTCAAAATTCCTTTTTCATGCTTCTATGAGGTTAGGAACTTTGAAGACAATAAATGAGGTAAGCACTACCATAAGCAATAAGTGTGCTCAGTGTTCTATAAAACAAAGTTCAAAACTGATTTGAGAGTTTTAATACAGTAACAATATTAATGTGTTGCTTCAAGCATCCTTTTGTAGTCTTGAGAAATATTTAGTGTGGGCTGAAAGGGAAAGAGGGTGTAGACCAGACCGTGGCAAATAATCAGTTAGGCTGGTGCCTTGTCTGGAATGTCAGGTGTCTCATGTGAGGGTTTGAGAGAATTTTAATGTATGAGAATGTATAATTATGATCTTTATTGTGGGTATTACTGTATTCTGTACTGTTAAAATCTTTAAATATTTCTTCCAAAGATACTGTTAGCAGGTCTAGATGTTTGAGACCCATAGGCTTGTCCAGTTCTTGTGCCAGCACTGGTAGCCTTCATATCTTGCAAAGAATTTCTACAATTTTGTTTGTTTGCCAAAACTAGTGCTTCCTAACATTTCTGAGCATCTAACCTCGTCTTCTTGTATACTCTCTTACCTTTTGCTTATAAGACCAGGAAAACAGATATCACAAACCTAGTGTTAGTCTGTTTCTGATTTTACAGACTGGCCTGTAGTCATACCTTCCAAGGGACCTGCATTTGCAGTTTCTAGCATAGTAAATTTGGATTTTTCCCTCCATTTGCTTCTCTGGATCCTTGATTCTCTCGTCTTACTGAATCCCGTAGTTCTGCTGTGGTCTTGAGTTAAGTTGGTGGAGGTTGAGATGCCAGTCAGGGCTTGAGAAAGAAATTTCTTAATGTGTTTCTGGATGGAGGGTTCTGCTTATGGGGATAGGCAGGATCAGGGACAGGCTGAGTTGCAAATTTATTGAGGTAAGAGCATCACTGGCTTATGAGAGAGAGTTCTGGGGTGGGGAGGATTACTAGGAGGGCGAAATTCTCTGTAAGATTCTTGTTTGACATGTAAAAGACCTTGGAAGGGTGAAATCCCGTGCTATTTTTTGGTGATGCATACATCTCATTCAGTGAGTTCTGAAAAGCACACTGAGATCTTGCTTTGTGGCACTGTGTTGCTGGTTGTTGATAGCACTAAATGCCATGTCCTTCCCTTCCTGAGGGAGAGTTAGAGATTTTAGCATGTCAGTACTCTGAACTTAAATAAAATTATTAATTTTTTGTAAAGCACTCCCTTTTGCCCTTTTTTTTTTTTTTTTAAATGCAGTTGTTGTCAGCAGTTCAGGTGCAGGAGAAGCTCTCTTTAAGTGATGAGGGTTGTACCCATGTCTGTCTGAGAGGTTGGTATGGGAGAGC